>JAQPPZ010002550.1:2085000-2402500 GCA_028583015.1 Wollemia nobilis
GGAGGTCAAACATATTAAGATGATTATCGTGGAGACACTAGTTACAGCCACTGCATTAGCTGTAGACCAGAGAGCTAAGGGACAGGTACAACAGATTAAAAAAGAACAAAAACTACTGAGAGCAAGACCTCGATCCTCTAGAATTTATTCTAGACTCTTATTGCAACAGGCTCAGAAATAGTAAAATAGTGACAAAGAACTTTTATTCAGACTTATATTTTATTTTATATGGTATTGAAGATATTTTTTATTTGTATATAAGTGGATGGATAGTTAGTATTGCAAAAGGATAAAAATATTTTCTTTGCTATTAAAATATTTATAGATTGAATTATATTTAGTATACAATTTGTAAGAATATCATTTCATTTTTACTTTATCATTTTTGATTATTTTTGTTCTTTGTAATTATGCATTTTCAGAAAAAAAAAATTGTATCTATGCAGATTGTTATAGTTTTGATTTAAATATATGTTTTTGTTAGATTGTTATAGTTCTGATTAAAATATATTTGTTAGAATGTTACAGTTTTTATTTTTGTTAGATTGTTATAGTTTTATTTGAAATATATGTTTATATTCATACTATTATAGTTTTGATAATATATATATATATATATATATATATATATATATGGACTATTTTGAAAATTCGACACAAAAATGTATGTGTTATAAATTTTAATACTCATTTAGAATTCTGATTATAATGTCACTTTTCTGAATATGTAATGCATTGATAGAACTATTATTTCCCTTTCATTTAAATTTTTTTGTATGCATGAGGACATGCATAAAATTCAGTTTGGGGGAATGATGAGTGGTCATTTACCATAGATTTTTGTATCATAATTACTTCATTTACCTGAATAATTGATATGTTTATGTAAGTTATTATTAATAAAACACAATTTATTAGTAAAAATGATTAATTATGGTAAGCTGACATTTATATTTTATTTGTATCAAATTTGTCCGAGTTCTAAAAAATGCAAGAAAAAGCATGGATGATTGATAAAGAAATCATAGAACCTGTGGAATGCACCTCGACTGAGAAGAAGAACCATAGTAGCTTGGTAAACAAAAGTAATTGATCTTACTGAAGCATATTACTGAAGGTAGTTACTGAAGGTAACTACTGAAGGTAACTACTAAAAGTAATTACTGAAGGTAATTACTGGAGAACAATTACTGGAGAATGTTACCAACAATTACTATTGATCATGGACGACACAATCAAGTGGACAACACATTACAATGGACGACAACAAATATCTTTAGCTTTCAACATACCTTGTTTATTGCATATTATTTGTGAGAATATCTTAAGTTGATAAAGTTCTTATTTATTGTACTGAGTTTATTTTGGGACATTTGAAATGTAATCGCCAAATATTGTTAAGACTTCCTAGAATAAATGAAATAAAGTATTAACATTTATCTTGCGAGTTATTTAGAATAGATAGTATCTTGATAGGATTATGTGTAGATGCCACTTGGACCAATAAGAACATTTTTAAGTCCAAATCAAAATAAGAATTATATTAGGTTTTATATTATTTTTGATTCATGTACAGTAATAAGTCCACAAGTTACGCATGACAAATACATGGAAGAAACTGTTCAGCATTGTATTAGTTTTAGTATAAAATTACATAGAAGACCTTAAGAGAGGTCTGGGCTGGTTAGCTAGCACTTGAATAATATTGCATTACAACTTGTTCTAAGTTAAGTTACAATTTTTAGGAAGCATGTACAGTTGAAGCTCTAGTAATAAAATAATATTTTATTCAAATATGGTAATCTGTATCAATTTTTTAGATTGTTTGAATTATATTTTGTAGATTGTAGATTTATTACCTGCATTCATAGAATATGCATAAAAATTAGTATGAAATATAAAACTTAGTTACTAATCAGGTAAATTATGGGAGAAATACTTACACTACCACTTTAGGAGGTAGGAACCACTCCTAATAGACAATCCACGAGCTCTCTCACCCCTGTATTAGATTAGGATTAGTTAGACTTGCATTTCAAATTATATAAAATAAAATAAATTGCACGAGGGTCCTCATATCATAAATTAGTTCTTTACACTTAGTTACAAGTAATCAGATGCATTAGTAAATTACATCATTATTAAAAGTTAGATTGCAATTATTTACTATATGTTTCATAATTCATTCCTGCATAATTTTTATATTTCTTTTTGTACACGTGTACACATGAATTTTGGAAAGAAAATTGAACTAGAATTAGTATTAATTTCTCCGATATAATTTATACAGTACTGCTATTTTTTAAATATAACCTTGATTTCCCTCAGATTGATAATATTAAATGTAATCTTCTATAACCGATCAAGCATACATGTGCGAGTCAGAGGACAATGTTCAGTATTGATCTGAGACAAATATTGAGTAGAGTTTGGAGCATAATTTGGAAGTGATAGAGTTGAGGATAGTAGTCTCTAGTGGATAGAGATCCGTTAGCCATGGCAGTGAGGGTAGAGGTCTTTTGAGTGAGGAAAAAGGTCTTCAGTGGAGATAAATCCACAAGTCACTGTAGTGGAGGTAGTAGTATTCTAGAATATCACCATCTAGAGTAGAGAAGAAGTTCTCCAATGGATTGGTATCCACGAACTTGATTAGGGTATCGATGTCTCCTTTGGACAAAGGTCCATAAACATTGTAATGGGGAACGATTCCCAAGAGTTTTGGTAAGGAAAGTTTAGTGAAATATTTTCTCTATGGATTAGCCCACATTGGGTGAGCCACATTAAATCATATCTCTCATGTGTGTGATGCTTTATTTAATGTTTACTACTTTAATATTGCTTATTTTATCATATGGATTTAAAATCAATAGGTTTTATCTTATATTTTTGAGCCCCCCTCTTAGTATAAACTCATGTTCTTCACAAGATATACCACATACACGATATTATGACTTGCTTCTTCTCAGAGGATATCACAAAGACCCACATCCCTCCAAAGGAAACCATCACCAACAGCAAGTTTATTGAGAAGAAATAAGAGGATCAACCCACAACCTTGAATTTTAATCCCCTTAAGGAGGTTTTTAAAGCTCCAAAGAAAAAGAAGAAAAAGAGCAAGACAACATACTCCAACCAGTTAGTACAGAGAAAATTAATAAGTATGAATTTCTTAACTCTCTTTTGGACATGGAGGAAGAGATCACCATAATGTATTAACCTCAGAAGGAAAACCTTACCCATGTAAGGGTTGAGGAAACTACCCATCATATTTTTTTGAATATAGATTTAGGGGCTGATCACTTAGTGTTGATAGATGTAGGGAACCAAACCGTTGCAATGGTTATGGTGTATAGTGATATTTCAATGAAATATAGAGATAAGAATAGTGGGATACCTAACCTTGGGATCTAGAAAGCAGAGAAAAGGTTAATAACTCTTAAGCTGAGAGTTTAGGAATAAAATCAAACCAAGATAAGATGGTTAATGAGGTTTCCAATGATTGTCCAATATTTATATATAAGAGGTATAAACAACAAATCTCATCAAAATTGTTGTTCAAAGTTTAATTAAAATTCAACATTATGAATTTATTCTCGTTTAAAATGCTAAATCTTCCATTTAGAATATGGATATCATTGTTAATAAAAATTGAATATAGGTTGACCACATGGTGGTTGGATCCTAAGGGGCTATAGAAGGAGTGGTGACTTTATTAAACACTCTTCTTTGGATAATATTATATCACTATGATTTTTGGGGTATCCTCACTTTTATATTCAAGAGCAAGAACCGTTCAGGAGCTTTTGTTGGTTTTTAATTTCTATAGTGTTATAAATTTTGTGGAGCAACAACACCAATGGTTAGTTTTACATGCTAGTAGAACAAAAAAAGAGGAAGTAAATTGGATATTGATAGGAGATTTCAATGCTAAAATTGTTCTTAGGGATCAAGAAGATAAAAATTCGTATTTGGACTTGGGGGATAGATTTATGATGTCCAAAATTAACCAACTCAATTTAATTGATGTCCAACATGCAGGGTATCCTTATATGTGGATAAACAAAGTAGGGCCGATAAGTAGGAATATCAAGCTTAAGATATTTTTGGTTTCTAAAGAGGCCTTTCTCTATTGGTCTTGCAGGATAAATATTATTAGTCGTACTAACTAGTGGTCCAAAATATGCCTATGGTTGGTTATTACACCCAAGACATGGCCAACATTGAATGAACGGTCAAACTGTAAGGCTTAACTAGTTTAATCTCTAGAGAAGGTTGGTTCCTTTGAGAAGTTCTAACTAACTAGAAAGTAATGGAGGGGAGAAAAGAGTGTCTAAAAATTTAGCTAAGGCTAGAACTTGATATGGTGTAGATTAAGCAATAGCAAGAAATAGAAGAAAACCATGAAATAGAGCAATTACTACAACCTCCTAACATACCAATGAATTATTTATCATAAACATAACACATATAATAAATGTTTATATATATGGATTAGCACTTAAAAAACTAAGAAATAAACATAGACAAGATTCCGTAAAGTAGAATTGATGTCATGCACATTTACTTAGCTAAATTAGAAACATTCATCCATTCATACATACTTGTTCTGCAATATATTTGAACTAGAGGTTAAAAAAATATCTTTACTACATTTCTCATTCCAAAAGTATTAATCCATACAAATTATAAATGCCTAAGATCTGATCGTCAAACCAGAGGTCGATGCTCTTATTTATAATTCTTTTGGTTCAAAATATCTAAAATATCTTATATTAAAACTATTACAATAAAATGTCAGGTGGCTAAACTAGCAAGAAAAAAATCATGTAGTAGTTTTAATATTAAATAGAATGGGATGTGCATTTGATACCCGATCGTTGATTCAATTTATTCATGTGTGCTATAAAGTAATGGACAAAGCTTCAAATCACGATCACTCCTCATTATTGAACCCACTTGGTATCTCATGATCTGTAATAGTTATAATGAATTGTATTATGATCAAATATTTGATTTGACTCAGGGTATGGTGGTCACGACATAGTGACTTGTCACAATTCCATGATATTTTACTTACACTTGAGTCTTACGGTCTCCATCCCTAGAAAATTCCTATCTTGTCATGATTTCATGACACTTTACTTGCAATTGAGCCTTTTGGTCTTCATCCCTAGTGGATTACCATTTGGTCACAATTTTGTGACACTTTACTGGCACTTGAACCTTTTGGCCTTTATACCTAGTGGATTCTTATTTGATCATGATTTTGTGACACTTTACTTGCATTTGAGCCTTCTAGACTTCATACCTAGAAGATTCTCATATAGTCATGATTCTATAACACTTTACTTGCACTTGAGCCTTTTGGTGTCCATCCCTAGAAAAATCCTATTTAGTCATGATTCTACAACACTTTACTTGCACTCGAGCCTTATAGTCTTCATCCCTAATGGATTCCCATTTGATTGTGATTTCAAAACACTTTACCAGCACTTGAGTCTTCTGGCCTTTACACCTATCTGAATCTTTTTTGGTCATGATTCCATGATACTTTACTTGCATTTGAGCCTTCTAGTCTTCATCCCTAGTATATTTTCATGTGGTCATCATCCATGATACTTTATTTGAATTTCAGCCTTCCGGTCTCCATCCCTGGTGGATTTCTATTTGGTCACGATTCCATGACACTTCACTTACATTCGAGCCTTCTTTTGGTCATAGTTTACACAAAGAAAACTAAGTGGGTGAGGGGAACACAAAAATCACCCATATTTTGGTGACTCACAAGGGGACCTTTGCTTGCAAATTTTGTTGAACCCATATAGTCTTACCTAGGCCAGCACTTTCTAAAGTCATTGATAGATCAATGTAACAAAATAGGATAAAAAGGTAAGTTGAGAAAAGAGGGAGCTACTACTGGATAAGTAATACATCCATTTTATGAAATATCGGCGAAGAAGAAAGAAAGGATATACAGAGAGGTAAGCAAGAAGCTCAAAATAATGTATGAAAATTCACAAAAGGGGGTTGTAGGAGAGGAATAGTAAACACAACTTGATATTATCACTCAAAATGGTGAAGGAAGGTAATGAACATACCTTACTGAGTATGGGGCTCCACCAAAAATAAATGAGGATACAAAAAAATAAGAAGGATGGATAACTTGTACATATGAGTGGCAAAAAAAGTATTATAATGCTAAAAATAGGGAAAGGAAGAAAAAAATAAGGGAATTGGAGTTACACAAAATGAGGAATGCCTCCAATAACCATATATCATTATAAATATATTTTGTTGGTGTGATGAGATTTTCCAAAAAGAGCATATCCTTGAAAATATATTCCATTGGTGTAAAAATATTTTCTAAGAGCAGAGAGATTACCATGAAGTAACACCTAGTGCCAATCATCTATATTTTCTTTGTCTCCTTTTTTTCTTTACACAAATAGTCAAAAACTTCCTCCATTTCTTATCCTTCTTTCTGCAACCTCTCACCAACACAATCAAACTTATTTTTATTACTGAAAGCTACATATTTTTGCTTCTTTAAACTATCTCTCCCTTATGTAGGGTCGAGCTAGTGTAAGCATCCGGTCAATGAATGATTATGAAGACATACCTCAAAAATTATGAGAAATCTCCTGCATATTTGAAAGGTATCCATGCGTTAGCCGACCTCTTTATTTGCATTGCTTTTCTCACTTTTGTATTAACAAATATTTCCTCGCACACATTTTCTATTCTAGTATGACATCACATTATATGATGTGTGACTTTATATTTCACTTGCATGTGCTTTGGCAAATTTACCTTTATTGTATTGCACTTCTCAAGAGATCTATGTGTCATTTCAAAAATTGTCTTCCTTCATCCATTAGGTTACAGAGTCATAGGAAAAATTCATAAAAATAAATGTGGAAAAGAAAAGTGAATTAGAAATAATATATTTAATACACTAGTGGTTGTGTTAGGTGATTTGTTTGATTTTTTTAAGATTCTAATCTCTTGAAGCATTATTTGGTTAATTTATTTCCTTCTCATTTGAGATGAATCCACAGAATGTTGTAAGAAAAATACTTCGACTTGAAATAGTAATGCTTATTCATAATGACTATAGTCAGTCACTCTACATATATGTCAAATATGTACATAAAATATGATGTGTAAGAACACATCTGGATTTTAGAGTTCTTTTTCAAACCTACCCTATGAATCTGCAATATCTAGACCACATGGCATCAAATTTTAGCCACTCTTGATGTTTCATTTGCAATGATGTTAAGTTGTTATCAGTGGGATCCTCTTCTATTTATGGAATAATTGTATCTTGAGTGTAAAAGAAAAACCAAGAATTTGGTCTTCTTCTATTAGTCAGGCTAAAATATGCACTCTTCATGTGGCACATGCAAACTTCCATCTCCCTGATATCTTGCACTATCCAATGTCTATATCTCTATCCTTCTAACCGATTATGTGTCACAAATTGCTGATCCCCAAAAAAGATAGTTGTTACTCTTTGTATTATTAATCTATTTTTTACAATGAGAAATTGTTATGAAGTCATCATAAATATTTTGATTAGTCAATAAATAATTTGACTCAAAATGAGTAATGTATGTTTTCTATGAATCACCATGGTCAACATATTTTCTATTACATTTGGGTTACTTAATGGGGCGCATATTTAGGTCTTCATAACCTCCAATGCAAAAAGGTTGCAAATTTTGGTTAGGGATTATGATGATATCCATGGCTAATGAGATAAATACTTGGTCCTATGCTCGATTCACATGTCCTTTTAATTAATTGAGTAAACTTTAAGATAAACACATTTAAAAAATAGAAGGACATAGACAACTTCCACATATTGAATTATGGCCATGTCTGGGTTCCCACATATTAGCATCGGTATTCTGTGTAAGGTTCCTATATGTTTCAACTTTTTCTCGTAAAAATCCAAGATGTTTGGCCCCTGTAACTTTCCATATCCCCAAGCTAATTTATCTACTCATTTCTACATATGAGATATGTTTCTACCAAGATTTTAGTAATGATAGGTACCAATTTTGTAGGCATTGGAATTGTCCACTCATTCAACCTTTCAAGGCTCTTTAATGTATAATCCCTCAACTAACTAGTGTTGAAATGCCTTTCAATATTAATCTAACCAATGATTTCCATGGTTTTTTATATTCATTGCATTTTTATAAATTCAATAATGATAAGTGGGTATTGTTCCCATGAATTTGTCCAAAATCATGCCTTCTTCATTCTTCCCACTCTATAAAATAACTCATATTTCACTTCTTGAGATCTTAGCTTTATACCTTTCTAAAAGACCCATTACCATCCAAAGGAAAATGAATCACCTCATTTAGGTTCACCATTCCCAAATATTTACTAGTTAAAAATCTGCTAAATAAATAAGTTGGCTAGGAGATCCACCTCCAATAAAGCTTTCCATCTAAAGGTTTATTGTTTAGCTTCAATATCCTTAGGTACAAACCTCCTTTTGCCTTGGGTTGGATTGATTTCTTCTAGCATTCTGATTTATATTTTATCTCTCATTTTTCTCTTTCCCATAAAATAACTCTAGCCATCTTGTCCAACTATTTCAATATGGTATGTGGGGAAAAAATGATAAAAAATCTCCCCTTTTTCTCTTTTCCATAAAAGAATTCTAGCCATCTTGTCCAAATCTTTCAATATGGTATGTGGGAAAACAATGATAAAAAAATTGTAGATTGACATGGCTTGAATGAATGATTGCAAAAACATTAATCTATCCCCAAAGATAACCATTTTTTAGACCAATGACTATTTATTTCTTTGATATGGTCCAAAATATTCTATTAGACAATCATATTTAATTTTGTAAAATGTAGAGGTACCTCTAAATAGACCATTGGGAGAGAAATTCGTGTGAATCCCAAGATCTTTAAAATATTATCCTAAAAACTTTGATCAATACTAAAGAAGACTACTTTGGATTTCTTATTGCTGATGACTTGGTTTATGACCCTAAGATAAACATTAAGAGTATCTTTGGTCTTTCTTGCTTTCCTAAGGTTGGTCACTCCTATCAATCCTTTATCATTCATAAATTGTAGGTAAGTCAAAACCTCCTCGTCCATATTGATACTTGTGAGTAAACCTTGTTATATTCTCCTCAAGATAAGTCTTCCCAAGCCTTCATTCAATATGATAAAAAGATAAGGAGAACAATGATCTCCCTAACAAAGTCCTCTAGTTGATTCAAACAGTTGCAATGGAAGACATTTAATAAAAACCATGAAGTGAATCATTAATAATTAAGACATTTAAATGATAATTATTTAGGTTGATAAATGTAATTATAACATTAAATTTATATTTAAATTTGAGATAAGTAATTACCATTATTATTTTTTTCAACCATAATAATATCATTGTTATTAATTTTTTATAAATTACTAAAGTGATTCTAATATTTAAATTACATACATATAATCATCATTTTTTATATACCTATAGAGTATTTTGTTCTCACAAGTTCCTTGATTCACCCATGAAGTCCTCCATTTGATTTTTAACACATATTCAAGGATGAAAAATCATTGGTCTATTATAATCTCTACTAAAATCTGATATCCATTCTTCATCTTGAAGTTTGTTTAATGAGCAAAATTTTACATCCCCTTGTTGATCATGTTTACTTTACACTCTCTTGCCATGTGTACATTCTCATAATACTTGCAACATTAAAATGCATTATTTTCATAATCCAAATATTAATCATGATATCTTCATCCAAGTTTAATATTAATAGATTTTTCAAAGGTTTTTAAATATAAATTGAAATACTTATCCATGTATAGATAACTTATATTTGATATTTAATAGTGAACATCTCCTAGAAGAGACCTCCTACAATGTTACAAATATTCTTCAAAACCTCCTTATTGATAAACTAGTATAGAATTCTAAAAAATATAACCCACACTAAAATCCTTTTAATAGTTTTTGTCCTCACAAATAAATCCTACTCCATGGTTTTATGTAGAGGTCATATATATTTGTAAGCCAGGGTCCAAAATTAATTATTTTATCCCTAGTTTTTGAATTGAAAAACATAACAAAGAAAATTTGTTTTAGAATAAATATCATAGTAAATTTTGAATTAAATATTAATTATTTTTAATCCCTTTTTAATTTTCCAAAAACCTTGGCCCCTATCTATGTAATTTTCATGTTAACCCTTTGCTTCTAAGAACCATTATATCCTACTCACTCATCTCATCCTTGATAAGAAGTTTTGGTAATACATTTGTTACCTAGATGTGATTATCATAGAATCTACCTTACTCATGATCCCATCGAGGGAATTGTTTCTTCTAACAAGGAAATCCTTACTTCTAATTAGGGATTCAATATATATCTTGTATTCCTTGCTAGTTATATTTTCCATATATATATCTTCAAAATTATATAAAAAATGGTAAGGTTTGCTTCTTTCCTACATCACTCTCCACTCACTTTATACTATTGATTTATTTGTTAGTCTATTATTTATTAGCATGGGTGGAAAAAATGGACCAACTAAAAATGCAAAGTTTGAATAGTATATTTTTTTAAATATAAGAAAATATCTAATTACAAATTGGTGTCTCAATGCCTACCTTTTTTGGCAAGCCCTAGAATACAAGTCAACTTCCTTTTTTTCATAATGGGTCACTAACTCTCTGGTGTTGTTAGACGCCTCGTCAATAGTTTACCTCATATATCCTCTTTTTTTATTTGTTTCTTTGGTCTTCATACCTTTTCTCACTTCCTTTTATTTCTTTTTATCCTTTTCCAATAATTTCTTAGGATCAACCATACTATCTAGTTATTATTCATTTATGGTTGCATTCCTTTGATAGTCCTCAAAATTCATCTTCTCTAGTTTTCTTCTAACATATTTTTCTCCTATGGATTTTTATCAAGAATTGTTTCAACCAAATTCCTTTTTGTTGTGTGTCAGTTCCATTCCATTGGTTTGAATTCTTCCTTGAATATGTATCCATTCCTCTCTAGCCATATTTTCCACCTTATGAAAACTGGTCCTAATGCCCACATAGTATTTAAATATTTGGATTTGAAATTTTGAAGGTTCCAATAGTTACAAAAGGAGTCCATGGTGAATATTGATATCTATGTAGGGATAAATATGCTATGCCATAGACTCCATATTCTCTATGTGAAAGGACATTCAAGGATATCAAGAAATGATTCCTAATCCTGATTAGAAATTATACATTTATTAGGTCATATGAACCCTCACATGTGCATGTTATCTTGTGTAAGAATGCTATTGTGTTCCACCATGCATGAAAATCAACTTACCTTTATCCATCCTCTATATCTCCATATTTTTAACCAAGGGACTGTTGGAAGTTAAAACAATAAAATGATAAAAAATTTGTTTTCAACGGTAAGCTTTGACCTTACCCTTTTGCCCTTGGACGACAACCGAGTCAGTAGGATAGGATGACATGGACAACAAGAGGGGTTTGACTCCTAATTTTAATTTCCTTTTATTCATATTTATTCTCTCCCAAATATCTCTCAACAACCTTAGGGAACACTATATAGTACTTTGTATTTTTCGACTTTGGTCAATGGATTAATGAATAGTGAATTTTTGCATTTCAACTTGTGATTACAATATATGGTATGAGAGTGGAGGGTATCTAGAGTTTAACCACAATCTAGGCACAGATATCGAGGATACTCGAGGAGGCCCACATGTGAAGCACAAATCTCTAGGAGTTCAAGGAGGCACAAATCCCAAGGAGGTCGAGAGGGCCCGTAGAATGTGAACCATGATGAGTTCGAGAGGAGGACCATAGAGAGCACATAGTTCAAGGTTGACCAGCTGACAAGTGGACACCAAGCATGATTTCCCAGGCGACTGATAGGAGACTTGGTGGAACACAGACCAGAGGCAAACACGTGACGAACGAACCATAGGTGAACACATGGTGAGTAGACAACAAAGAAGGCAAGTGGTGGACATAGTGACGTGGCAAGTGGATGCAAGGTGACAATGTGGTAGAAGGGTATTCACCCAAAAAAAGCAAAAGGGCAAGGTCTGATTACTTGAAGGTAATCGAAGACCTTTGTGCGCCTTTGAGATTGTAAATCCCTTCATAGCCCAAATCCTACTGTGTGTGGGATAAATAAATTAATTTTTTTTATTTAAAATCAATGCCCGTAGTCTTCTTATATTGCAAAGATGTCTTTGAAGTCCAAAGTGTCTTGTAGTGCACTTGGTGAGCATGCTACTTGGCAGGGAGGATGTCATAGGTTCGAAACCCAATGGCACAATTTCTCTTTTGGTATGAGGTTGATCGGATTCAGATTGGCATGAGATCAATCAGATTGATTTTTTATAAGGTTTTAAAAAGAGATAGAGATAATTTTTGTTTATAGATATAGTTTTTAAGTTTTTATAATTTTAAAAAGTTTTTTTATATAAGTTTAATAATATATTAAATATATTATTTTTTAATTTAATTTTTTTTTAGAAAAATAAATATTTTTAGTTATTGTTTAATTTAAAAAATATAACTTTTTTAAATTATAATTGACATTTCCTGAGAGGCAATTTATTGTAAAAGAAGGGGCTTTTCACTTGATTCAAGGAATAAAAAACTATAGTGTAAAAGCATACTGTGATAGTCTAGAAGGCTATACAAATTGGAAATTTTGTATAACAAGCCTCAGAGGCTTAGTGTTTTTTGCTTGTAAGAGAGACAAAAGATCAAACTAAAACTTGTAAAGAGACATTGAAGATAAGACCAAGTTGTTGTTATCATACCCTATGTGCACTTTTGGTGAGATAAAACGTCAAAATTTTTGATGAAAAAGTGAGAGCTTATGGGCTATATACTGTATTTAGTCCGGTGCAAAATGTAGTAATAGCACAACAGAGGGATCCAGACTCAGGGTATGAGGTTGAATTTGAAGATAACTCTTTTGGGAATCAATTTGAGCAATCTAAATCCATAGAACTTGCACCACAAGAATCTAAATATACTCATTACAGTAATTTAGTAGAAATTCTAGAACTAGAATCACCAGAGATAACATTGATCAGTGACGACAAAGAACAAGTAGCAGATAATTTCATGAATCAAAAAATAGTAGTGCCACAACAAGAGGAACAATTCATCAATGAAAGAGTGAATCAAGTCAGATTTGACTTAAATTTGTAATATCTTATTTCTTCCTTATTTTAAAAAGTAAAGTGCTTTATTGTAATCGAGAAATAAAGAGAGTGTTTTAGTTTATAACAACTATGGCCTCACATAACAATCTACCTATTCCAGAATTCAACATATATGATTATGAGTATTGGTCTATCAAAATGAAGACCTTACTCATAGGGAAAGGTTTGTGGGACATAGTGGAATATGGTTGCACCGGACCCACATACTGGACAACATTAAGTGTCATGAATAAGAAAACAAAGAAAAATAGCAACTCCTCTACTCTTTATCATCTCCAAGCAATATTGGAGAAGAGTATATTCCCTAGAATAACTGCTTGTATAACTACACAATATGCGTGGAGAGCTTTGAAATATGGATTCTAGGGAAGTGATCAAGTGAAGCAAGTGAGCCTTCAAACACTAAAATAAGATTTTGAAAATCTCAAAATGAAAGAAGACAAAAAAGTTGGTGACTACTGCGTCAGAGTGAAATAAGTAGTTAATAAAATGGTTACTCTTAGCGAAGCATGAAACAATTGTAAAGAAAGTGTTATGAACACTTCTTCAAATATGGAATCATATAGCCATAATCATATAAGAGTCAAAATATCTTTCCACTTTAACATTTGATGCATTAATTGGATCGTTAATGTCTTATGAAGAGATATTACAGGAATCTCCTTCAACCAGCTATGGAGGCGATGATAAAGCCTTCACATCTAATGAAAATATTGGAAGAAAACATGGAATAGATCAAGGCAGAGGCCAGAGAAGAGGTAGAGGCAAAGGAAACTACAGAGGAGGCAATCAGAACAGAGAATGAAACTCCAACATAGGAGGCAATCAGAACAGAGGAGGCAACTCCAACAAAGGAGGCAATCAGAACATAGGTGGAAACCAAAATCAATGAGGAAATCTAGGATGAAGTAGAAATCACAAAAAAGGAAGTGACAAGTTCAAAAAAACTTGTTTTAACTGTGGCAAGCCAGGTCACTTTGCTCGTGACTACTGGTCAAAATCTTCTCAAGGTAGCAGTAGTCAATATGGAAATTATGGTGAAGAATATGATACCTCTAATATTTTTCTTTCATATGGACAATCAGAACAAAATCTAAATGACACATGGGTTTTGGATATCGGTTGCTCAAACCATATGAGTGGCAAAGAAAATCTATTTGCTACTCTATATTCCACTTACAAATCCCAAATAAAATTAGGGGATGATAAAGCTTTGCAAGTCAAAGGTATTGGAGCCATGGAGGTTCCAAAAAAAGAAGGTCTAAAGAAAGTGAATGACATCTACTACACTCCAAAGCTCCAACATAATCTTCTAAGCATTGGGTAAATGGTGGAGAATAATTACAAACTTGTTTTTGATGAAGGAAAATGTATCATTCTTGATAAAAAAAATTGTAATCATGTCATCACACAGGTCTCAATGACCAAGAATCAGTTATTTCCTCTCAAATTTGGTGAGCTAGGGGGAGATCAACTTGCAAATGTAGATATAACTAATCCAAGTGTGCTTTGGCACTTGCGATATGGTCACCTTAATTTTGCTAGCTTGAAATTGTTAACTTCTCAAGTTATGGTGATAGGACTTCCCAAAATCAATGAACATAAGGAGGTTTGTGAAGTATGTGCTTTGGGAAAGCACTCAAGGTCTAAGTTTCCAAAAGGACAAGCATGGAAAACCAACTATCCACTTCAGTTAGTACATTTAGACATCTGTGGTCCAATGCAGACAAAGAGTATCAGAAACAATTCATATTTTGCCACTTTCATAGATGTTTTCTCTATAATGTGCTGGATTTATTTCTTGAAACATAAATATGAAGCTTTTGAATCCTTCATAGATTTCAAAAACAATGTAGAGAACCAAAGTGAGTATTTTGTAAAATTTCTTAGGATAGATCGAGGAGGTGAGTACTCATCAAAAGCATTCTTGAAATATTGTAAAGCAAGTGGGATCAAAAGGCAATTCACTATTGCCTATACTCCACAACAGAATGGTGTGGTCGAGAGAAAGAACCGCACCATAGTCGATATGGCAAGAATGATGCTTAAGACTAAGCATCTAACTAACATGTACTAGGCCGATGGTATAAGAACCAGTGTATATATTCTAAATAGAAGTCCAATTTCTAGTTTAGATGGAATCACTCCTTATGAGGGGTGGTATGGAAAGAAACCCAATGTAAAGCATTTCAAAGTTTTTGGTTCTTTAGCATATGCGTACATTTCTGATGAGAAAAGTAATAAACTTGATCCCAAAAGTCAAGCTTGTATATTTGTAGGGTATTGTGTGTCTACAAAATCATATAGACTCTACAATCCCAAGACTCATAAAATTGTACTTTCCAGGGATGTAATTTTTGATGAAGGGGGAGAATGGGGTCATCAAAGAATTTTTGTTGATGATGAGTCCCAAGATGTAAATTCTTCATAGGTACAATAGGTATAGCATGTGTCTCCCAAGAAAAGCAAAGACACACCACCCCCTCCAAGCCCAAGTAGGAGTACTACATCAAGTACTTCAACCGCCACTCCAATTTCTTCTCCACAGAGATCAGTTAGTTCTTAACCAATGGACATTGACAGTGACTCTCCATCAAGAGGTAAAATAACTTTACAACATCATCCATCCTTTCAAATGTTGGATCAAAATTTCCAAAGAAGATTCACTAGAAGCCAAGCTAGTGAAATGAATATAGTTTTGCAACAACTTGAAAATTTGCAATTGTATGGGGATGATAACTCCCAATATCCTAAGGGAGATGTAGTCAATTATGCTTTATTGGCTAGTGCACAACTAGAAACAACTAGCTATGAGAAGTCTTGTACTCAAAATGTATGGCAAGAAGCCATGGAAGAGGAAATAATCTCTCTAAAAAATAATGATACATGGGAGCTAGTAAAGCTACCCAAAGGAAAAAAGTGTGTTGGATGTAAATGGTTCTACAAGACAAAATACAATGCTGATGGAAGCATTGAGAAGCAAAAGGTGAGATTAGTAGCAAAAGGTTTTACTCAAAAATTTGGCATTGACTATGAGGAAACGTTTGCTCATGTTGCATGACAAGAGACAATCAAATCAGTTATTTCCTTAGAAGCCCACAAAGGATGGAATATTTAACACATGGATGTGAAAAGTGCTTTCCTAAATGGATACTTAACTGAGGAGGTTTATATTCAACAACCTCAAGGATTTAAATAACAAGGAAAAGAGAAGCAAGCACCAAGAGCTTGGTCCTCATGTATTGATGGCTATTTCAGCGAGTATGGATTCACTAGAAGCAAAAGTGAACCAACTATGTACTACCTAAAGCATGGATTAGACATTCTCATAGTTTATTTGTATGTGGATAATCTAATATTTATGCATAGTAACACTAAAATGAATATGGAGTTCAAAAAATCCATGATGAAGCAGTTTGAGATGAAAGATCTTGGTTTAATGCGATACTTCCCAGGCATGGAAGTGCATGAATAAAATAATGGGATGCTCATATGTCAACACAAGTATGCTCGAGACATGATCAAGAAATTTTCCATGGAGCAGTGCAAATCAGTTGCAACTCCAACTAGACATGGAATCCAATTGAGCAAGGATGACGGAGCACCAAAGGTTGACATGACCACTTACAGGAGCATGGTTGGGAGTCTGATGTTTCTCACCAACATAAGGCTTGATATTTAATATGTTGTTTCTCTACTTTCAAGGTTTATGGCCAGTCCATATAAGCTGCATCTACAAGCAACTAAAATAATCTTAAGATATGTAAAAGGTACATTGGATTTTGGAATCCATTACCACAAATGTAATTCTGTGAAATTAGTTGGATTCAGTGACAGTGATTGGGGCAACAATATAGATGATAGGAATCTACATTAGGGAACTATTTTAGTCTAGGGTCAGGACTAATCACATGGAGTTCCAAGAAGCAAAATGTTATAGCATTGTCATCTACCGAGGCTGAGTATATAGCCATTACATATTCTAGTACTCAAGCCCTATGGTTGAGAAAAGTCCTTTAAGAAATTGGAGAAATTCAAAGTGGTCCAACTCGACTGTATTGTGATAACATAAGTGCCATTTAGTTGGCATAAAATCCAATCCACCATAGCAGATCAAAGTATTTTGATATGAAGTATCACTTCATACGATACATGGTGGAGCAACAGATAGTTGAGCTTAAATATTACAACACTTTGGAAAACATTGTAGATATCTTTGCCAAAGGCATGGCTAAAGCTCAATATATAAATCTGAGAGACTTTATAGTCATACCTCTCAACTTTAAGGGGGAGAATATTAGAAGTTAAAATGGTAAAAAATTTGTTTTCAACGGTAAGCTTTGACCTTAACCTTTTACCCTTGGACGAGTCAGCAGGATAGAACGACATGGATGAAAGGAGGATTTTGACTCCTAATTTTATTTTCCTTTCCTCCCTATTTCTTCTCTCCCAAATATCTCTCAACAACCTTAGGGAAAACTATATAATACTTTGTATTTTTTGACTTTGGTCAATGGATTAATGAATAGTGAATTTTTGCATTCCAACTTGTGATTACAATAGGGACTTCCTTTAGTTACCTCACTTGGGGATTTGAAATCTTCTTTCACCGTATATATTTCTAATTTTCTTTTTTTCCATGCTAACATATTTTGTTTATCTTTTCTTAAACTTTTTCTAATATTCAATATTACCATTAGATCTTACTTTTTTCTTCCCTACCATAAACCGACTAATCCTCCATGGGATACCATTGTTGTCTTCTGAATTATATAGATGATTTAATGTAGTGACATATATGGGTTCATTATTTCCTGGTTAAATTTAGGATTAGGTCTACTATATGGGGGTAAATAGAAAATATGGGTGAGAAGTAGTCGCAATAATCCACCCTAACACTTACACTATTTCCATTCCCCACTCTCCAAAAAAGTACATATTTTATAATACTAGCTCCTCTCTTCATGGCTTTCTAGATTTTAGATCCTTCCCCTATGATTAAAGGGTGAGAGATATCTTAAATTGTATGCATTGGGTAGTATTTTTATTTTAATATTTTACTCCACATTTGGTTTAGGTTTGTTATCCATGTAAAGTACAATTTTCCATTTAAGACTTGATTATTATCAACCAATGTATAAATTCTCAATTCTCCTTTTTCCTTTGGTAGGTATACTCTGTCCTAACTCACCAATGACCTCTTTTGCTATCCCTTAATACCAAATCATAGGAATTTTATCATAATATTGTCCAAGTCCTTCAATACTCTTTTTTGGGCTACCCAAACTAAGAAATTATAGATTGGCATTTCTTGGACTATTTTAATAGGGTTAGTTTACCTCAAAAACTCAATAAATGATGTGCCTAGTGTGTTAGCTTATCATGCAATTTATCCTTGATTACTCTTTAAATTTTTAGGTATGAAACCTATACCCAAACATTCTATTGGAAGAGAAAACTCTAAAAATTTGAGTATTGAGTGATTCTATCTCTTACTATTTTTCTCACATTGAAGAATACTACCTTGGATTTTCCTTCATTCAAAAGTTGACATGTTGTTGCTACGTAGGAGTCTAGAAGTTTTATTAAACACATTGCTTCTCTTAGTGATCTTGTTCCCCACATCCCTATATCATGAATAAATTAATGGTGATTCATGTTCACCTTAGGGCCCATTCTTATTCCTATGTGTTTTCTAATTTTTTTTTCTTTATTAGCCTCCCCAAGCCATCTGCATACATAATAATCATATAAAAGGATAACGAGTCCCTTTTCCGAATGTCTCTAGAGGTATGAAATATTTGTGAAGGTTCTCCATTGATGAGAACTAAGAATGATACCAAGGAAATACATTCCATGATACATGTTACCTAGTCCTTCTAAAACCCAAAATTTCTCAAAATGTTCACTACAAACTCCCAATTTATTCAATCATATGCCTTGGATAGATCTAATTTTAGAAATATTCCTTTTTTCCCTTTATGAATGAGTGTATGAAAATTTTCTTAGGCCACAATAGTCCCATCTAGGATCTGTCTGCCTTGTACAAAACCTCATTGTTATGGAAAAATTAATTATTGAAGAATGTTTTTTAGTCAGTCTACTATTAACTTGGTCATTATCTTGTTGACCACATTGCATAATGCTATGGGTATGTAGTAGGAATTTTTTTCAATTCTCCTCCTTTTGGAATGTGGGCCAACAGGGTATGGTTAATTACCTTGAGGATTCTTCCATTGTATGTTTAAATATTTTAAAATTTCTTTCTTATTTGTCAAATAGTTTACATAATTATTTATAAATTATTTATGATTAAAGTTTTTATTTAAAATAATCCAAATACATAAATAATATATTTTAAAATACCTATAATAATATTTTGTAAAATGTAGTTTACAAATTTATTAATTTTTGAATGACTCTTAATACAAATTGGTTAGCATTTTTAAATAGTTAGGTTCCCATTTAAAAGGATTTCCAATGGTGAAAGTATGTATTAAATCTACCATAAAAGAAAAAATAGACAACTTAATTGCTTGGGACATAGTTTGCAACAATCAGGGAGGACTAGGCTTTCACAAAGTAAGAAAAACGAATCTAGACCTTATAGCTAATCAGGGATGGAGGATTATAAGTAACTACCAAGCAACCTTGATATAGATCATCAAAGAAAAATATTTACAACAAAGATCCTTCTTGGATGAACATCCCCTACCCCATGGATCTTGGTTTTGGAATTCTATCATCCAAACCATAAATCTCATAAAGGAATGAGTAATATGGAATCTAGGTTGTGGAAGAAGCATCAAATTCTAGGAAGACACTTGGTTAACATACCAACCACTAATCAATGATCCTAACCTTGATGTTCTCAAGCCTTATACTGATCAACTTTTTGGTGAGAAGGTTGACAATTTCATTCTTAGGTGGTCATAAAGGGCATCATGGAAACATATTTTGCTATCCAAACTTAGTGAAAGTAGCGCCATCCAAAATTACTAATCTCCTCAGAACATGCATTATTCCTACAAATTTGTCTACAGATAAGCCTGTTTGGAGATTCTGTGAAGATGGTTATTTTTCTGTTAAAACTACTTATTACCTTCAATATTATCCCATTGGTTATTGGCCTACTTTCAAACGTGTCTAGATCACTAAACTTGTTCCTAAAATCACCTTTTTCTTTTGGTTGGTGGTCCAAAATAAGGTTCTTACCATAGACAATCTTCTCATTAGAGGTTTTATTATACTTAACCAGTGTTTTTTATGCGAATCCAATTGGGACGCAGTGAGCCATTTTTTGCTTGATTGCCCTTTTTCGTGCTTTGTTTTTTATTCTCTACTCTAGCTGGTCAACTTATTTTAGGTCTACTCTAGCTGGTCAACTTATCCTAGGTGCAACCGATATCTACTATAGAATTTTATGAGCAATACCCCAATCCATTTTCCAATGTATGCCGCAAATCTTTCTGGTATTTGTATATTTTCCATTGCTTATGGAAACTATGGTTGGAAAGAAATTATACGGTGTTCTGTGACAAGTGAAGAACACAAGCTTATACTGAGAGGGGGGATGAACAGTATAAGACCACTTTTAATTTTCTTTCCCAAACAATATTATCAAATATGATCAATGGAAATATCAACAATAGTAATCAAAGCAATGCATAAATCATCACACACAATAGAGACACCAATTTAATGTGGTTCACCCAATGTGGGCTAATCCATGGAGAAACTATTTCTACTAAATTTTCTCAATAAATCTCTTGGGAATCAATTCCCTATTACAATATTTATGGATATCTATCCAAATGAAACTCCAATCCCCAATGCTATAATTTGTGGATCTCTTTCCATAGAATAATTCTTTCCCCTTGTCTCTAGTTCATGGAACTTGATCCAAGAGAACTCTATCTCCTTAACTAGTTCATGGATCTCTCTCCACAGAAGAACTCTATCTTCCAATCTAGTTCATGGATTACACTCCATAGGATAACTCTTCCCTTTTCTCTAGTTCATGGAACTCTATCCATATGAGAACTCTATCCCCTTTGCTTTGGTTGGTGATCTTCTAGAAGACTTCTACCCCTGCTGCTCTGGGTTGTGGATCTCTCTCCATAAAATACCTCTATCCCCACTATCCTGGCTAATGGATTTATATCCACTGGAGACTATTGTCCTCTACTCTATCACCTCTCAAACTTGCTTTTAAATATTCTCAATATCTGTCTCAAATATACACTAAAATTTTTCCTCAATCTAGCACACATATGCTCCAAATATGTCTTAGGTCTACCACAAATATTATCATACTTTGTCTTAGATCTAGCATAAATCTACACCAAAATCTGTCTTAAATCTACCCCAAGCCCTAACACAAAATGTTGAACAAATCAATAATCAAACCTACTCTCAAAGTTATTTTAGGTCTTCATAATACTTTCTCAAATATACCTTCAAGCCTTCTCAAAGACTTGCTCAAATATACCTTCAAGTATTCTCAAATACTTGCTCAAATATACCTTCAAACCTTCTCAAAGACTTGCTCAAATCTACCTTCAAGCCTTAACACAAAGCTTGAACAAATCAGCAATCAAACCTACTCTCAAAGTTATTTCAAGTCTTCACAAGACTTGCTCAAATATGCATTCAAGCCTTCTCAAAGACTTGCTAAAATATGCCTTCAAGCCTTCTCAAAGACTTGCTAAAATTTGCCTTCAAGCCTTAACACAAATATTCAACAAATCAACAATCAAAACTACTCTGAAAGATGTTTCAAGTCTTCACAATACTTGCTCAAATTTACCTTCAATACTTCTCAAAGACTTGCTCAAATTTGTCCTCAATCCGCTCACAAAACCTATTCAAATAATTCCAAAACTTGTACACAAAACACAACTTAAATCTATTTCATAAAACTCTCTCCAAACAAACAAATTCTACTCATAATATTGATTAATCTAAAAAATATATAGAGGATGATAAGCTCTATCAAAACCTCAATATGTTTCACCCTCACAAAGTTTATACTCAACCAGTCAATCTTTATCACTTGCAAAATCTCTCTCTAAACAGTTCAGAATAATGTATAAATTGTTTCACAAAACTTGATCTACTACTCCCATACTTTCAATCAATATTTCTTAGATCAATGCTCAACCAACTTCACACAATCATTTAGCCAATAAAATACAATCCAATAACTGTTGGCAATTTTGGGTACTTTGGGTACATTGCCTTTGCTCAAGTGTATAAGTTGTCATTGATGTCAAGAAGCTCTTGAAGGAATTTGATTTTATGTCAAATAATTTGTTTTGATGAAGGTTACGGCATGACAGTTTCAAAGGTCTTTTGTAAACCCCAAGTTAGCGAGTTTAAAGATTACAGGTGGATGCATTATTTTAATGCATTTGGTTCTAGGAGGAAGTATTTATTTAAATAATTAAAAACCTTGTTAAGGTTCCCTTTAATTATTTTTAAATAAATATTAAATTATTGTTTGCAATGGGTTATTCTAACCCATGGCGCTATGTTTTAAGATTGTGGGCGCTAGCCAAGACCTCTGTCGATGTGTTAAACTCCTCATCGACATCAAGAGCTTATGGTAAAAATTCATATAAATCTCCCTCAATGAAAATCAAGAATTATCCCATCCACATTTTGAAAAGAGTTGCTTGCTGTGAATTCGTGATCTACTGTTCGACTGTGTCTTCGTCGTTTTCGTGAATCCGCTATTCATTTTTTTTTTGTACTCGTTGTTTGTCATAAATATATCGTAAGGTTTTCGTCTTTGTGTTCATGTCAAAAGAAAGGGAGGCACTGTTATTTTATTTAATCCCTGGCACAGAAGGAACAAGGCTAACAGCGTGAGGTTTAAACATCATTGGGTGCCTTTGGTGCACCGGTAGCGGCTAGGCTGTTGGCGCGCTACACGAACGGGAGGTTCCACATTTGAATAATGTGAAAGGGTTTTTCATCATGAAGTGGACGTAGTGGGTGGTTTTAGAATTCATGCGCAATTTCTCCATAGCGCGATTTTTTATGTTGGCCAAGGTATTTTCGAAATTAATTGTTGCTAAGTGTATTCTGTGAATGGAGGAAGTTTATTAGAGGGCAAAACAACTTAGGAGTTATAAGGAGTTTAAAGCTTGTTTTATTTTGATAAAAGACTCTTTTGAAGGTGTTGTTTGAAATATCTTATTGCATTCTTAAGAGAGATAAATTTTATTTTTGATAAGACTATAAGGGAGAAATAAGGTGTATAAGGGATAAATTTTTCTTGTAATGTTGAGAGTGCTTTTGGTTGATTATGGAAATGAAAGCATGATGTTTTAAGGTTAAAATTACTTCTTGTGTGAAGTTGTGAAACCTTAAGTGGGCAGCTTTGAGATTGACATTTGATTTCATTAAATTTGTAATAATCAAGCTATTCTTTACTTGGTTAAAGTGTTGGGCTTACTCCTTTGTTGATGATTTGAAAAGTTGTTTTGTGTTGTTGTGATTTGAGTTGGTGGATGCTTTTTGTTCAAACAATATTGGAGAGAAAAGGAGTTCTACTTGTTTCCTTTTCTAATGTTGATTGTGAAATGCTTCAAGGTTGTGTTTTGAGCTGAATGGTGTTGATTGAACCTTGTTTGATGAGCATTGTTGTTGAAGCCCTAATTGATGGTGAAAAGAACGAGTATCATTGTTATGTGATTCTTTGCATAGTTGGCAATTGTTGGGGTTTCATTTTCTTGAAATAAAGCATTCTATCCTATCCATTTCAGATATTGAGTTGAGTTTTCAGATTTGAGATTGAGTTTAAGTTGAGTTGATTTGAGTTGAGTTTTGAGATTGGGAGTTGAGTATAGAACATATTGAGTCTAAAAATTCTCTTTATGCTTCTATGAGTTTGACAAATCACATTGGGTCTCTAAAAATTCACCTTGTGATTTCCTACTAAGAATTTTTTTTTCTTGGTGAGCTTGCTGAGTTTTGGATAGGTTTCGGTGGGGGACTTGTGAGCAGTCTTGGACAAGTTCCAGTGGGGACTTGTGAGCAAATTTGGACAAGTCCTAGCAGAGGACTTGTGACCTGAGTTTGATAGTTCTATCAGAGAACTTGAGGATAGAGGTGCATTGGTTCTTTGAGAAGAACTTGAGGACAGATTTGGCAAGTCTTTGAGAATGCTTGTGTGTAGAGGATTGATTTGTTCAAGCTTAAGCATTGTATAGATCTGAAAGACAGAGGAAGACTTGTACTAGACTGACTGACTGTGTTTAGTATAGGTTGTTGAGTTGCTGTGGACGTGATCATAGAAGGTAGAGGTCTCTTAGGCTAAGCATTGAGGACAGGAGGTCTTATGTGGAAAGGAGTTCCATGTGCTGGCAAGAGGTAGAGGAAGTTGATCTTCTAAGGGATCATTTCCAGAGTAGAGGGGAAGGTATCTCCTTTGAGAAAAGGCTCATAAATTCTGATTAGGGGAAGGTATCTCCTTTGGGCCGAGGCTCATAAACATTGTAATTGGGAAGGATTCCCAAAGAACTTTGAGATAACTTTTAGAGAAAAGTTTTGTGGACGTAGCCCAACCATTTTGGGTGAACCACATTAAAATTGGTGTCACTTTGTGGATGATATTGTGCATTGCTTTGATATTGCTTTGGGTATATTGCTTTACTATTTTTAAGTATAAAGGAAAAATTAAAAAGAGGTCTTATACTGTTCACCCTCCCCCTCTCAGTATAAGCTTGTGTTCTTCAATTGGTATCAGAGCCGGTGCCTTCAAAAAGTTTAACAGCTTGAAGGAAAAGGTAGTAAAGAACATAATGGATCATTCAAGTGGCAATGCAGCACCTATTATTGATTGGTCAGATTTTGGTCTTTGGAGTGCAAGGATGAAGGTTCATCTAATGGCACTTGGGAATGAGGTTTGGGAAGTGATTGAAGATGAGTACACTATTCCTGAACATGGTCCTAATACTAAAGAAGAAAGGCTCCTACATCACAGCAATTCAAAAGCAATGAATGCAATCCTGAAAGGCTTACAAAAAGTAGATCTCACCAAAGTGATTCACTGCAAGACAGCTAGTGAAATGTGGAAACAGTTGAAGGTGGTTCATACGGGTGATACAAATGTCAGAAAGGCCAAGTTGAGACACATCAAAGGTATGTTTGAACAACTCAAGATGAATGATGATGAAAATATTAGTGACTACATGCTTCGTATGGATGAGGTTGTTAACTCCATGAAAGACTTAGGTCTTGAGCTTGCTGAAAAAGATGTTTGTGATAAGATTTTAAGATCTCTTCCTAATAGATTGAGTGAAAATATTTTTGTTATTGACGAAGCTAAAGATTTGGATAAGTTGAAAAAGGATGAGCTCCATAGTATACTTGCAACATTTGATTTGAGAACTCAAGTGAAGGTTGATGTCAAGAAAGAGGCAGCTTTCAAGGCTACCAAGAAATCCAAGGGTAAACAGCTTCAAGATAGTGATGAGTCTTCTAGTAATGAAGAGGCATATTACAGTAAGAAAGGCAAGTTCTATAGAAAGAACAAAAGTATGAAAAATATAAGATGTTTCAATTGTGGAAATTTTGGTCATTATGCTATTGACTGTACTATTTCCAAGAATGAAAGTGATGAAGATAAACAGGATTCTAAGAGCAAGGATTCTGAAAAGCACAAGCATCACAGGAAGAACAAAGATGAGCACAACAATCAAGGAAAGAGGTATTCTCACAAGCACAAGAAGATTTTCTACCTAGACAAAGCAAGTAAGTGTTCTAGTAGTGATAGTGAAATTTCTTCAAGTGATAATGAAAATGAGATGTTGTTCATATCAAAAAAAGAGGAAGAACCGAAACATAGATTCATTATCATGAAATGTCTTAGATGTGGAAACTTTGGTCACCTTGAGGATGATTGCACAAATAATTATTTGGTTTCTAGTATGTATGAGGATGCTTCAAAAAACTATAAGGAAGATGCATATATGGTTTTTGAAAAGGGTAGCACCTCTAGTGATAAGAAATTTGAAAAAGGCTTTGATGATTCAAAAAGCAAACAAATAGAGGAAGATATAGAGGAAGGTGAAGTAGATCTCTTGAAGGTGAACTTATTAGTGCTCTTAGTGCTTTGAAAAAGGAAAGAAAGAAGAATGCTAGACTCAAGGATAAGTTAGATGGATGTTGTATGGAGAGAGATGATCTTATAGAAAGTCTTGACTTCTCTATAGCTAAGACACAAGAACTCAAGGATTAGTTAGAGTCTAAGGTTCTTGAGTATAGTGAGTTAGAACAGAAAATGGCTTCTTTGAAAGAGGAAACTAAAGAGTACAAGGATAAGCTTTACAAGTTTCAAGATAGCTCCAAAAAGGTTAAGTCACTCATCAAAGGTCAAAGAAAGACAACGAGATAAAACAGGCCTTGGTTTTGTTAAGCCACACAAGGAACAAGTTGGAGAGTCTAGTAAGAGACTCCAAAAGGAAGAGAGTTTTGATGAGGAAAGTATTTCAGAAAAGGAGTCCTTGAATGATAGATGCACAAAAATAGAAAACAAAATTCAGAATGAGAAGAAGAAGTTTTCAAAACCTAAGAGGTCAAATAAAGGAAAGTTTCAAGGTAGATGTTTTTCTTGTCACAGGTTTGGTCACATGGCTTCACATTGCATGGCTCAAGTGAAGACGGTAAATGACAATTTCAGAACTGCTAGTTTCTTTCAAGGGTATTGCTACTCTTGTCAACAGTTTTGGCACAAGGTAGTTTATTGCAAGGCAAATAACAGGAACAGGATTGATCAGAATAGGTTTGGTCAGAACAGGTTTGGTCAGAATAGGTTTGGTCAGAACAGGTTTGGCCAGAACAGGTTTGGTCAGAATAGGTTTGGTTAGAATTGGTGGATTCAAAGATCAGGTTTACCTCAAAGAAACAACATCAAGTGTTTCAAGTGCAACAATGAAGGTCACATAATCAGACAGTGTAGAGTTGAAATTATAGAATACAAGAATAGGAATAGTGGCATGATCAGGTCCAAATATCAAGTCATGGACAAGAACAGGGATGAGAACAAGAACAAGAACAGTGACAAGAATAAGAATATGGACAAAGAGTTCAAGAGAAGGCCCAACAAGGAATTTATAGACGCTGATGATGATCAGTGCCTAATGGGAGTTTTACTCCCACCCCAAAATTAATCACCTCATCGGGAGGTGGGGGAGGGACTAAGCTAAGAGGCTCATTCTTAGTCCCGAGCCCCAAAGGTGACCCTTTGCCATTGATGACAAAGGGGGAGAGATATGAGTAAGGGGGAGAGCTTCAAAGTGAAGAGGAGAGCTTCAAGTCAGGGGGAGCAAAAATTCAAAGGAAGATTCTCAATTGTGGGCACATTTGATCAGTTGTTAGCACAATTGGTTTCAGTTTTGGCTCTTGAGAAGTATTTTCAGTAAAGGTTTACCATCAATGACAAAAGGGGAGATTGTTGGCAATTTTGGGTACTTTGGGTACATTGCCTTTGCTCAAGTGTATAAGTTGTCATTGATGTCAAGAATCTCTTGAAGGAATTTGATTTGATGTCAAATAATTTGTTTTTATGAAGGTTACGACATGACAGTTTCAAAGGTCTTTTGTAAACCCCAAGTTGGAAGGTTTAAAGATTATAGGTGGATGCATTAGTTTAATGCATTTGGGTCCAGGAGGAAGTATTTATTTAAATAATTAAAAACCTTGTTAAGGTTCCCTTTAATTATTTTTAAATAAATATTAAATTATTGTTTGCAATGGGTTATCCTAACCCATGGCGCTATGTTTTAAGATTGTGGGCGCTAGCCAAGACCTATATCGATGTGTTAAAATCCTCGCCGACGTCAAGAGCTTATGGTAAAAATGCATATAAATCTCCCTTGATGAAAATCAAGAATTATCCCATCCGCATTTTGAAAAGAGTTGCTCGCTCTGAATTCGTGATCTACTATTCGATTGTGTCTTTGTCATTTTTGTGAATTCGCTGTTCATTTTTTTTTTTTGTACTCATCATTTGTCATAAATCTGTCGTAAGGTTTTCATCTTTGTGTTCACATCAAAAGAAAAGGAGGCACTGTTGTTTTATTTAATCCTTGGCGCATAAGGAACAAGGCTAACAGTGTGAGGTTTAAACATCACCGGGTGCCTTTGGTGCAATGGTAGCAGCTAGGCTGTTGGCGAGCTACCCGAATGGGACGTTCCACGTTTGAATAACACGAAAGGGTTTTTCATCGTTAAGTGGACGCAATGGGTGGTGTTAGAATTTGTGTGCAATTTGTCCATAGCGCGATTTTTGATGTTGGCCAAGGTATTTTCGAAATTAATTTTTGCTGAGTGTATTTTGCGGATGGAGGAAGTTTATTAGAGGGAAAAATAGCTTAGGAGTTATAAGGAGTTTAAAGCTTGTTTTATTTTGATAAAATACTCTTTTGAAGGTGTTGTTTGAAATATCTTATTGCATTCTTATGAGAGATAAATTTTATTTTTGATAAGACTATAAGGGAGAAATAAGGTGTATAAGGGATAAATTTTTCTTGTAATGTTGAGAGTGCTTTTGGTTGATTATGGAAATGAAAGCATGATGTTTTAAGGTTAAAATTACTTCTTGTGTGAAGTTGTGAAACCTTAAGTGGGCAGCTTTGAGATTGACATTTGCTTTCATTAAATTGGTAATAATCAAGCTATTCTTTACTTGGTTAAAGTGTTGGGCTTACTCCTTTGTTGATGATTTGAAAAGTTGTTTTGTGCTATTGTGATTTGAGTTGGTGGATGCTTTTTGTTCAAACAATATTGGAGAGAAAAGGAGTTCTACTTGTTTCCTTTTCTAATTTTGATTTTGAAATGCTTCAAGGTTGTGTTTTGAGTTGAATGGTGTTGATTGAACCTTGTTTGATGAGCATTGTTGTTGAAGCCCTAATTGATGGTGAAAAGAACATGAGTATCATTGTTATGTGATTCTTTGCATAGTTGGAAATTTTTGGGGTTTCATGTTCTTAAAAGAAAGCATTCTATCCTATCCATTTTAGATATTGAGTTGAGTTTTCAGATTTGAGATTGAGTTTGAGTTGAGTTGATTTGAGTTGAGTTTTGAGATTAGGAGTTGAGTATAGAACATATTGAGTCTCTAACAATTATCTTTATGCTTCTATGAGTTTGAAAAATCACATTGGGTCTCTAACAATTCACCTTGTGATTTTCTACTAAGAAAGTTTTTTTCTTGGTGACCTTAATGAGTTTTGGATAGGTTTCAGTGGGGACTTGTGAGCAGTCTTGGACAGGTTCTGGTGGGGACTTGTGAGCAGATTTGGACGGGTCCTAGAAGAGGACTTGTGAGCTGAGTTTGATAGTTCTATCATAGAACTTGAGGATAGAAGTGCACTGGTTCTTTGAGAAGAACCTGAGGACAGATTTGGCAAGTCTTTGAGAAGGCTTGTGTGCAGAGGATTGATTTGTTCAAGCTTAAGCATTGGACAGATATGACAGACAGAGGAAGACTTGTACTAAATTGACTGACTATGTTTGGTATAGGTTGTTGAGCTGCTGTGGACGTGATCATAGAAGGCAGAGGTCTCTTAGGCTAAGCATTGAGGATAGGAGGTCTTCGGTGGGAAGGAGTTCCACGTGCTGGCAAGAGGTAGAGGCAGTTGATCTTCTAAGGGATCATTTCCAGAGCAAAGGGGATGGTATCTCCTTTGAACATAGGCTCATAAATTTTGATTAGGGGATGGTATCTCCTTTGGGCCGAGGCTCATAATCATTGTAATTGGGAAGGATTCCCAAAGAACTTTGAGATAACTTTTAGAGAAAATTTTTGTGGACGTAGCCCAGCCATTTTGGGTGAACCACGTTAAAATTGTTGTCACTTTGTGGATGATATTGTGCATTGCTTTGATATTGCTTTGGGTATATTGCTTTACTATTTTTAAGTATAAAGAAAAAATTAAAAATAGGTCTTATACTGTTCACCCCCCCTCTCAGTATAAGCTTGTGTTCTTCAATCACAAACCCTAGTATATGTGTTTCATTTCCTTTCAACAAAGATTCTTAAAGTATGCCTCAAACCCTAACTCAAAACTTTCCATCAAGGAGATCTCAAACTCAAAACTTTCCAACAAGTAGATCTCAAACTCAAAAATTTTCAACAATGTTCTACCATACACCCTTTTAACTCCATCCTTATATTTCAGAAAATATTGCTCAATAACACACCTCAAATGAAGATAAAAATACTCATACCTCTTGTTTGTTCTTATGGAGATATGTCTTCACAATATATTTCACAATAAACCACCTTTCTATGTACCACTTCAAAAGTTAGATAGCAAATTTCTATTTAAAAATCGTCACATAAATTTTTCCTTCAATGATCTCTGAAAATAATATTATAGGGATCTTGTTTAGTTCTTAAGGAAAATGTATTAAAGCTCTCAAAAACTCTCTCAATAATTTCCCTTTCATAAAGCAAAAATTACAATCAAATAAAATATCTTTTACACCTTTTATCTCCACACTTTTCAAAGCAATTTTTCACTTCACTTTCATGTCCAAGCATAAACAAAAATTACATTCATAAATAAACCATTTCACAAGCTTATCACTCCAAACTTAGAAAATTAATTAAATGATATTTAAACCCTTAAAATAATATAAAAATATTTCTCCTTATATCTCCTAAGTTTCAAACTATAGGTCAAATCAAATATCATCTGCTAAATATTACTATAGCCAACAACAATATAGCGCATACCACACAAATTAACCATGGCGTATACCTTTATAAAACAAATAATATTTGCTTTGTTACGGATGGGAATCGATTGTCCGACCTTAGCCCACCAAGTGTAGCGCTTGACCGCTTGTGCTAGCCAAGCAGTTGATACTAAGCTTTAACCTCACCACCTTTATACTCTCTACCTCTGATAGTTCAAAAATTAAAATATTCAACAAGTGTTAATGGGAATGGAACCTCGAACCTTCCTTTTGCCAATGACTAACATAGGACCCGCCTGCCACTCAAGCCACTAGCCCTTGCTCCACCAAAGTGCTCATCGCCCTTTTTTATTCCTTTTCCCTCATTCGACGAATGAGAAAACCCCACATTTCTCTTGTCTCCTTTGTTTGATTTCTTTTGCATGCACATTAAAACATTCGTCATTCGAATTATGCATTTAATTTTTCTTTCCTCCTTTTATATGCTCCAAGGTGGTTTTAAAAACGTCGACAGAAATATAGATGCCTCCAATATTAAATTTGATTTTTGGTGCCCTTGCCAAATTCAAATTTAATTATTTATTAATATAATATTTAACTTTATGTTAAATATTATATTACTTAATTTAGTATTAAATAATATTTTTGCAAGGGGGCCTTCATGAATTCTTTTTTCCTTTATTTTTAATAATCCCTTCTGGATTAATTATTATAATATTTAAAATATTATAATATCTCCTTTTCTCTTTAAAACCATGGGCATAATATTTTTCTTCAACCTTGTTAGCCAACCTTTTTGGCTTATAATATAAAATATTATAACCAATTATTTTACCACTTTTCTTGTACCAACATGAACATTGAATCAATTATTTTACCACTTTGCTTGTACCAAAATGAGCTTACCTTGTACCAAACACTTGACATCAATGACAAAATTATTACTCAAAATTTCCAACAATATCCCCCTTTGTCAATTGATGGTAACCATTTTTCTTAACCGTTCAGTTTTCCTTTTTCAATTTTGCTCCCCTTGATTGAATGCTCTACCCCTAACTCAAATATCTCCCCCTTTGATATCAATGGTAAAGGGACTTCTTTGGGGCTAAAGATAAGACTCTTAGCTTAGCCCCCTCCCCAATCCTATGCTTGAGGTGATTAATTTTGTGGTGGGAGTATCTCTACTCCCAAAATACAATACTATTTTTCTTTATCCACCTTCATTCTCAACATATCCTTTTGATTCTTTTGAAATTCCCTATTCTTGTTTGTCCCTAGAAATTATGTTCTACACCACTTGGTCATATGCCCAACATTATTTTACTTATAACACTTAATTTTTTTGTTCCTATAACGTGCAAATATCTTGAAATTACTCATGGTTAAGCCATACACATTTCTATCATGAACCTTGCAATGAATTGCTTTATAACCAAAATGATTAGAACAGTAACAATATCCTTGAAAGAGATACCCATTTCTAAAATTTCTCTTAGTGAAACCTTATTCCTTCTTTCAATGTGTCCTTCATTGCATGCCCTTTTGATCAAACCTGTTACATGAGAAACAATATCCTTTGAAGAAATATTGCCTTGGACCCATCGGTCTCTTAGTCCTTTCTTCCTTGTGATGTTCCCTATTTCTTATTTGTGCATTATTTCCTTCCTTGTTGAAACTTCTGTTTTTCAACTTATCCTCATAAGTCTCACTTTCTCCTTAACTCTCCTCTTCTGAAGCTTCTTCTTATTTGGAGCTTGAGATTGACCCCTCTTATTTTTTCCCTTGTATTTCTTCAAAACAAAGTCCTATCCCGTTTGATGAAGATCTTTGTGCATCAATAATATTATCCAAGGTCTTTAAAAATTTTCCAAATTTTTGTAGCTTGTATTTAGAATTTTTCACTTTTTTCCTTAGTGAAACTACCTCATGCTCTAATATTTCACATTCTAATACTTTTACCTCTAAATTTTATTTAAATCTCCTTGTCTTAGCTATTGATTTTGTCAGATCTTGTATAAGCTTTCCATTTTTTTCATCACATTCTTGAAACTGAACCTCTTGAATTTTGATTTTTAACCTTTCTCAATTACTTAAGAATAGAAATAAGTTCAGCTTCTAGACCTACTATACCTTCTTATTTATTTTTTGATTCCTTATCCACTTCTTTGTCTTCAAGAGCATCTTCATATCTTTTTTATTTATCTTCAATAGGAACACTTCCTTCCTATTCTATTGCCAAAAAGAGAATTTATTCTTTTTCACCATCTGATGATTTTTCATCACTATCACTTGAACTCTTGTCTATATTATCTGCATAGAAACTCTTCTTATGCCTTTGGAAAAACTTCCTTCCATGCTTGCTTTGTCCATCCTTGCTTTTCTTTTCATACCTAGATTTTCTTGCTTCTCTTTTCTTACGATCTTGTTTGTCTTCACTACTAATGATTTTGGATTTTGTACAATTAGAAGCATAGTTACCATATTTACCACAATTGAAACACTTTACTATTTTCATACCTTTGTGCTTTCATGAGTCCTTGTTCCTTCTACTATAGTCAGCTTCATCATCACTAGTTGACTCATTACTTGAGTTTGATTTCTTACCCTTTGCCTTATTTGCTGCTTTGAAGGCTACCTATTTATTGGGAATAGAATCATTTACTAATCTCATCTCATAAGCTGTGAGTGTTCCATGTAACTCATCCAAAGTTAATTTTTTGAATATCTCTTATTTCTTACATGGTTGAAACCTTTCCATAATACCTAATAGTAAGTGACCTTAAAACATGTTGAACAACTTCATATTCTTCAAATTTAAAAATAATTCCTCGCATTGAGTTAAAAACCTCATCCATACGAAGTAAGTATGTAGCAATTTCTTCTTCAAGTCTTCAAATGTTTTCTTGTGATTTTGCACTTTTGCCATATTGAGCTTTTTATCTCCCTCATATGCTTACCTAAAATTTTCCCATATCTCTTTTGCTTATGTGCAATGCATGACTTTTATAAATTTTGTTTCATGTAATTCACCCAAAATTGCATTCATTGCTTTTGCATTATTCACATGTAGGAGCTTACTATATTTATCTATGGGAAAACTAGATGTAGGTGTGAACTCATCCTCAACTACTTGCCATGTCTCATATCCTTGTACCATCAGGTAAGTCCTCATTCTTACACTCTAGAAAGCATAATTGTTCCCATTGAACAATGGTGCCTTATTTGCTAAAGCTCCACTCTAAGATGTCATATATGTTCCTATACACTCTTCCTTTAAGCTGCTAGACTCTTTCAAAGGAACTTGCTCTAATACCAATTAAAGAACACAGGCTTATACTGATACGGGGGGTGAATAGTATAATACCACTTTTACTTTTCTTTCCCAAACAATATTATCCAATATAATCAATGGTAATATCAACAATAGTAATAAAAGCAATGCACAAATCATCACACATAATAGAGACACCAATTTAACATGGTTCACCCAATGTGGGCTACTCCACGGAGAAAATATTTCTAATAAATTTTCTCAACAAATATCTTGGGAATACATTCCTTATTATAATGTTTATGGACCTCTTTACAAAGGAGACACCGATCCCCTATGCTCTGATTTGTGGATCTCTCTCCATAGGAGAACTTTTTTCTATTATCTCTGGTTCGTGGAACTTGATCTAGGAGAACTCTATCTCCTCAATTGGTTCGTGGATCTCTCTTCATAGAAGAACTCTATCTTCCCAGTTGGTTCATGGATTACACTCTATATGAGAACTCTTCCCCTTGCTCTAGTTCATGGAACTCTATCCACATGAGACCTTTATCCCCTCTACTCAGGTTCGTGATCTTCTAGAAGACATATACCTCCATTGCTTTAGCTTGTGGATATCTCTCCACAAGAGACCTATGTCCCCACTACCTTGGCTAATGGATATCTATCCATTGGATATTGTTATCCTAAAATATCCTCTCTACTTTGCTCAATATCTGTCTCAAATCTACACTAAACTCTACCCTTAATCTAGAACAAATACACTTCAAAACTATCTCAGGTCTAGCATAAATATGCTCACACTCTATCTTAGGTCTAGCATAAATTTACATACAAATTTGCACCAAAATATGTCTCAAATCTGCCCCAAGCCTTAACACAAATCTTGAAAAAATCAATGATCAAACATGCTCTTAAAGTTATTTCAATTCTTCACAAGACTTGCTCAAATATACCTTCAAGTATTCTCAAATACTTGCTCAAATATACCTTCAAACCTTCTCAAATACTTGCTCAAATATACCTTCAAGCCTTCTCAAATAATTTATCAAATCTGCCTTCAAGCCTTAACACAAATCTTGAACAAATCGGTAATAAAACCTACTATCAAAGTTGTTTCAAGACTTCACAAGACTTGCTTGAATCTACCTTCAAGCCTTCTCAAATACTTTATCAAATCTGCCTTCAAGCCTTAACACAGAGCTTGAAAAAATCAGCAATCAAACCTGCTCTCAAGTATATTTCAAGTCTTAACAAGAATTTCTCATGTTTGCCTTCAATTATTCTCAAAGACTTGCTCAAATATGCCTTCAAGCCTTCTCAAAGACTTGCTCAAATATATCCTCAAGCCACTTACAAAACCTGCTCAAATAATTCCAAAACTTGTACACAAAATACAACTTAAATCTCTTTCATAAAACTCTCTCCACACAAACAAATTCTTCTCAAAATATTTTATAAACTCAAGAACATATAGAGGATGGTAGGCTCTATTAAAAACTCAATATGTTTCACCCTCACAAAGTTTGTACTCAACCAGTCAATCTCTATCACTTGCAAAATATCTCTCTAAATAGTTCAAAATAATGTATAAATTATTTTACAAAACTTGATCTACCACTCCCATATTCTCAATCAATATTTCTTAGATCAATGCTCAATTAAATTCGCACAATCATTCAGCCAATAAAATACAATCCACTCACAAAACCTAGTATATGTGTTTCATTTCCTTTCAACAAAGATGCTTAATGTAGGTCTCAATCCCTATTCCATCATGTAGATCTCAAACTCAACTTTCCAACAAGTAGATCTCATACTTAAAATATTCCAACAATGTTCTACCAAACACCCTTTTAACTCCACCTTATATTTTAGAAAACCTTACTCAATAACACACCTCAAATGAAGAGAAAAATACCCATACCTCTTGCTTGTTCTTATGGAGATATGTCTTCAAAATTTGTTTCACAATCAACCACCTTTCTATGTGCCACTTCAAAAGTTAGATAGAAAATTTCTATTTCAAAATGTCCACATAAATTTTTCCTTCAATGATCTCTAAAAATAATATTCTAGGGCTCTTCTTTAGTTCTCAAGGACAATGCATTAAAGCTCTAAAAAACTCTCAATAATTTCCCTTTCATAAAGCAAAAAGTACAATCAAATAAGATATTTTTTTACACATTTTATCTCCACACTTTTCAAAGTAATTTTCCACTTCACTTTCATGTCTAAGCATAAACAAAAATTACATTCATAAATAAACCATTTCACAAGCTTATCACTCCAAACTTATAAAATAAATTAAATAATATTTAAAAATAATGTAAAAAAATTTCTCCTTATATGTCCTAAGTTTTAAACTATAAGTCAAATCAAATATCATCCACCAAATATTACTATAGCCAACAAAAATATAGCACATACCTCACAAATTAACCATGGTGTATACCTTTATAAAAAATAATCTTTGCTCTATCATGGATGGGAATCGACTCTCGACCTCAGCCCACCAAGTGCAGCGCTCGACCGCTTGCACTAGCCAAGCAATTGAGACTAATATTTAGCCTCACCACCTCTATACTCGTTGCCTTTGATAGTTAAAAAATTAAAACCTTCAACCGACACTAAGGGGAATCGAACCCCGAACCTTCCTTCTTCCAATGACTAATGTAAGACCCACCTGCCACTTGGGCTACCAACCCTTGCTACACCAAAGTGTTCACCGCCCTTTTTTTATTCCTTTTCCCTTTTTATATGAATGAGAAACCTCCACGTTTCTCTTGTCTCCTTCGTTCGATTTCTTTCGCATGCACATTAAAACATTAGTCATTCAAATTGTGCATTTAATTTTTCTTTTCTCCTTTTATATGTTTCTAGGTGATTTTATAAACGTAAGCAGAAATAAACATGCCTCCAATATTAAATTTCATTTTTGCCGCTTTTGCCAAATTCAAATTTAATTATTTATTAATAAATAATTAACTTTAGGTTAAATATTATATTATTTAATTTAGTATTAAATAAAATTTTTGCATGGGGGTCTTCCTCAATTCTTTTTACCTTATTTTTAATAAGCCTTTATGGCTTAATTATTACAATATCTAAAATATTATATTATCTCATTTTATCTTTAGAACCATGGGTTTAATATTTTTCTTCAACCTTGTTAGCAAACCTTTTTGGCTTATAATATAAAATATTATAACCAATTCTTTTACCACTTTGCTTGTACCAACATGAACTTTGAATCAATTATTTTACCACTTTGCTTGTACCAAAATGATCTTACCTTGTACCAAACACTTGACATCAATGACAACATTATTACTCAAACTTTTTAATAAATTTTTTAATCTCAGTAACATATAGAGGATGATAAAATCTATCAAACCCTCAATATGTTTCACCCTCATAAAGTTTATACTCAACCACTCAACCTCTATCACTTGTAAAATCTCTCTCTAAACAGTTTAGAATAATGTATAAATTATTTCATAAAACTTGATCTACTACTCCCATATTCTCAATCAATATTTCTTAGATTAATGTTCAACCAACTTCACATAATCATTCATCCAATGAAACACAATTAATTTGTGTTCATTTGTACCTTCACCTTTGTTACAAAAAAAACCCATTTAATTCAATCCTTGAAAGACCCTAGAGGAAGATTGGAGATCGAGTTGTTTAATTATCTTAAACTTCATTATGATCTTTGTGGTCCTTCAATGCCCAAGGTTGATAGGTCTATGGTTAAATGGTCTCCTCTATCGATAGTTGGCTTAAACTCAATTTCGATGGAGCAGCCAAAGGTAATCCTGGCAGAGCTGAAGGCAGTAGTATATTCAAGGACTATCAAGGAAAAATCATCTTAGCTTATGTTGAAAACATGGGTACTCAATCCAACAATATTGCTGAAGCAAGAGCTTTGTACGTGGGACTCTCTATCCTTGAAGATCATGGCATAGAGAATTTAATCATTGAAGGGGATTCAATGAACGTTATCAACTACATCAATCATTCTCAAGTCCTTACATGGAGTGTAAGCAACATCATAAGAGACTGTAAAAGATACATGAGCAAATACAAAAATATTTTTACTCGACATGTGTACAGAGGAGGCAATCATGCTACAATATCCTAGAAAACTTAGGGGTGTTGAGACAAGACCTTCATATTTGACACAATAATTTCCCTTCAAACCTTAGTGTCCATATAAATTCTTATGGAAAGCTCTTCCTTTGATGTTTGGATGCGGTTGTGGGGGTTAGTGGTTCTCCTTTGGGATTGTAAATATATTAATTTGAGTCTTAGCTCATGTGTTGGCAGGGTCATTTCAAATTGATGCAGTGTTAACCAAAATTTACCAAACTATGTCAGCCATTTTCCACCTAGCTGTCTCAAGACAAAATTCACCAAAATGTGTCTATGTTTTCCAGTATGTTAAAGGCGTTAGCGTTGGTAGATGTGTTATCTATGTTGCATATATTATTTGTGTCATCCCTAGTCCGACTAACCCAGATTTTAGAGTCACCTATAGTGAAGAGATAGTTGGCTTGAAGGAGACTAATGATGACAGCATCTCCAGTACCTTGTTTACTAGGAATGAATAATAGGTCATTAGTTTGGTATATCCGTGTTGGTTTGGTATATCCATGTTGGTTTGGTATATCTGTGGGTATTTGATGTTCTATGGGATTAATGTCTTCCTAGGTATATTTTTTTCTGTTTTGGATTCAAGTTGTTTGTTTTTTATTTGATGGTTCAGCTGTGTTGTCCCCATTTCTACTTTTTTTTTTTTGTCATTGAATGTCGGTTTAGATGCTCTTCCATTTTAGCTATCATTGAAAGGTAATCCCAGCTGGATTGTGTTGTCCCCACTTCTACTTTTTGTCATTGAATGTTGGTTTAGATGCTTATCCATTTTGGCTGTCATTGAAAGGTAATCCCAACTGGATTACCTATTTCCAATTTGCATTATAAATATTTCAGATCCTTTCAAAACCCCTTTACCAATAAAAAATAAAAAATTAAAAGAGAAGATGAATAAATATTTTAAAGTTGCCCAAAAATTATAAAAAAACATTAAATTTTGAGTTGAATTAGTGACTGGTACTTGTCACATAAGTTATGAATTAGCACAATTTGAAGAAAATTGAGCATATATACTTCAATAAGAGGAAGTAGTCACATAAGTTATGAATTAGCACAGTTTGGAGAAAAATGAGAATAAGTACTTCATTAAGAGGAAGTAGTCGACGTTTTTTAGAAAAGAGTGAATTTTAAGAGTGAATTCACAATCCCTTCCATTTAGAAAAATGTTAAGAGTGAATTTTCCATTTAGAAAAGAGTAGCTTCTCTAAAGAATACATCTCCGCGTACATTGTTAGCTCAAGTAGGAGAGCACCCTCTCTCAGTACATTGTTATTTATTATGCAACATATACCAGTGACATATTACTCGCGTTTAAAGCATGAGAAAGCCAAAAATAAGGAGCATGTTAACCATTTCTAAAGCATGGTGAACTTTTTCAAAAATTAAAAATAAAAATAAAAATAAATTTTTTGCTTACAAATTAGGGTTTTGAATTTTAAACATAAAAAGCATGGTCCGCTCACAATTTCTTACTCTCCCTTAGCCACTTTTTAGATATTATAAAAATGAGGAAGAGTTGTAGATTGCGCTGGTTGAACTATCTTCGTCCTGGTATCAAGCGAGGGAACTTTTCCCCTGAGGAAGACGAGCTCATTATCAAATTGCATGGACTACTTGGCAATCGATATCTGCTATATCATTTATTGCCTCATAATCAAAAGTTTTATTTTGGTGTGGAAACTATTAAAAAAACAATAACAATTAAATATACAAAATTTTTTTGGGGTCGCTAACGATAATTCACATCACCAAAACTTTGATTTGAAAAGGGAAGTATAATTTCAAAAAAAAAAAAAATTTCTAAAATAAAGTGTTAGAACAAAGTTGTTATTTCTCATGTTAAAATTGTGAAGAGATATAAATTATTGAAATAATATTAAATTTTTATTTTTAAGACATTATGTGTAAATTTTATTTAAGTTTTTTTTTATTAAAATATTATATTAGTTTCACGCAATATAACTTGTTTTTTAATTTAAAATATTTTTATGTGAAATAAAGCTAACCTCTTCACATAATTTTCATTAACAATCCATGGGAACAAAGGTTAATAATGTAATAAGTTGAATTAAAGAATTTAATAAACTAAATTTATCTGGTATGTAATTTTTTTAATAAATATGTTAATATTTTTCAAATATTATTTTATGGTAATTGAAAATAATGTTATTTTTAGTTGTTCTTTGTATTTATTCTTTATGATAATTCATAAATCACCCTTAATTAAAAATGATAATTTTCATAAATCATCCTTTATTCTTTGATCTTTAGATTTTGGGCTTCCTCGGTGGGCTTGGAAATCATGTAATAACTTCTTGTACAAGGTTCAGGGACCTTTCAACACCCTTTCAACCAATAAAAAAAAAAAATGATAATTTTCACAAAGTTTTATATAATTAATAATATGTATTTATAAAAAAAACCTCTCCAGATTTTCTCAATTTGTAGTTTAAAAAAAAAACCTCTCCCGTTTTTCTCCATTTATTCAACCACGCCAACTAGCTTCTGAGGCAAGGAAACTAAGGCAACAATGTGACCCACCATAGCAGTGATGATTGAGTCTATAAAATAACCTTCCAAAGCTAGCTCTACTATAAGGCAAATATAAGGGTTCATGTGGAAAATTGTCCATGCGCTAAAAGAGACAAACATTGAAAAAACATTCAACATCCTCCTGATGAAAGAAAAGAAGTGGAAACAAGAAGATAAGTAGTTGAAAGATAAAATGTTGAAGGCTCCAATATTTTTTTTTTTTTTTGTAAATAAAAGTCTTCATTAATTACCGGGTTTTGCAGGTTAACCCAAAACCTATTACAATATCTAGCCTTCTGCTCAGATTGTAGATCCTAGTCATCCTTGAAATATTCTTACCATAACTTGTGTTGAATCCCCTACCACACCTTACTAACAAGGCACACCCATACCTAAACATAACTGTAAACATTACTTACATTGGCAGGAAATTGAAGTTTGGAACTTTACACTTGTGAAACCTGTTGCTTGCCCATTTCCTATTCTCTGTCGGAATCCTCCAAGGCTTACACCCTGTTACCTTCATTTCCAATTTGGTATGATTTAGAGGGAAACCCCATAGTTATTACCAGCTCCATGGGGAAAGAACACCCATTCATCTTTCTCCTTAACGAGTAGGTTTCTTTTCATGACTAATATTTTTTTCCACTTTATGTGGCACACCTTGTGTCCATGTCACCAAAATATCAACATCAACACCTATGTTGGCTAATTTGTCAGCTGACCTGTTGGCATCACGGTACACGTGACTAGCCCTCCTATTCCGTCTTGCTGCAAAAAGGATCCTCACTTCATGGATGACTCCCTCGATTCTCCATGGAGGTTTTTTTGCCATTGGTTAATAGGTTGATGATGTTCATCGAATCACATTCAATCATTAAGTTACCTTGAGTTGCTTGGGATACTTGCAACCCTCTCCAAAGGGCTCTAGCTTCTGCTTCGTTATTAGTTCTAATTTCCAATGGTTCAGCGAAGGCATTTACCATATTTCCTTGATGATCCCTGATTATTCCTCTAGCTCCAACTCTTCCCGGGTTCTCCTTGGCTGCACCATAAAAATTTAGTTTAAACCAACCCTGGGGGGTGGCTCCCAAGAAATCCCATTTTTGGGATTGGGCAAAGGAATGGAAGGTTTATCCTCAATACCTAAGGCCCGAGCTAATTTTTTTTCTTTGGGAGAAATTGAGTGGTTCTCATCCACTAAGGTGCTAAGGTTTTCTTTCACAAAGACAATAATCCTGTTGAGGATGGTTTTTGGGTTGTGAATGGTATCCTTAAAGGCTCTATGGTTCCTTTCTAGCCAAATCTGCTAGAGAAAATGATGCCAACAAATTTTCCATAGGTACTTAAGTTTTAGGCTAACAAAGGGTTGAGGCCATTGATGGAACACTTTAGATATAAGAGCAGGCTTAACCCAAGAGATCCTAAAGGCTTGGAAAAGTTCATCCATGATGGACTCTGCTATCGAAAACTCCAAAAACAAGTGTTGGGTTGTCTCCCATATTGCCCTGCACATGTAGCAACGGTTAGCAATAACCATACCTTTGGATAACATATTGTCCATAGTGAGGATTTTTCCTTGAATCACCAACCATGAAAAAAATGATATTTTAGGAATTAAGCCTTTTATCCAAACCAAACTCGATTGAAATTGTTGACTTTCCACATTGAGAAGCAAATTATAGGAAGAATTAACTGTGAAGTCACCACTTTCAGTCTTAGCCCAAACAATGCGATCTTCATCCTCTCTAGAGGGAATAATTTGCTGATTTAATATGTTATAAAGCTCTTCAGACTCCGCTTCAAAACCATGTACTCTGATGTGTTTCCACCTATTGATATTTATATCATGCCACATATAATTTGCAACCTTCTTCCCAATATGCTGCTCCATATGCTCTTGAATCCTAGCCAAACGAGGATTTTGGGATAACTCCTCAACTCTTACTCACCGATCCTTCTAAAAGTCTATTGTTTGCCCATTTCCTATAATCCATCTAAGACCTTTCTTGACAAGATCCCTGCTCATGAGGATTACCTTCCAAAAAGTAGACCCCCTACTTGCTAAGTTGTCATTAAGGAAGTTCACACCTTGGAGGTATTTCCTCCTAACTATGGCAATCCATTCATTATCGACCTTAGTCAATAACCGCCATGCTTGTTTGGCTAACAGAGTTGTATTGATATGAGCAACTCTCCTCAATCCTAACCCCCCATCAGCTTTAGGTTTGCAAACCTTGTTCCAAACTACGAAATGGATCCTTTTCTTATCCTTAGTCCCTGACCAGAGAATTTTTTTTGAAGCTGCTTAATTTTGTGATACACCTTGTTGGGAGCTCTAAACATTGATAGGAAGTAAACGGGTATACTTTGAAGTGAAACCATAGTTAAAATTGTTTTGCTTGCTTGAGATAAAAGATGTCCTTTCCAACCTACTAGATTTTTTTGGATCCTCTCCAGAACTATGTTCCATATTGATCCTTCAGGTTTCCCTATAAATAGGGGAAGACCTAAATAAGAGGTGGGAAGGGATGCAATCTGACATTCCATGATCCTTGCTATGTTGTTTTGCCTAGGAATAGGGGTATTGATGAAATAAAGTTTGCTCAATAAAGTTTGCTCTTATCAAAATTCACTTTCTGTCCAGCCACTTCTTCATACATTATGAGAATATTTTTAATCCTTCTTGCCTCAACCATAGAAGCCAAATTCAGTAGCAATGTATCATCAACAAATTACTGATGTGTCACCAGGGTAGTTAGCGATGTGGCCTTGATACCTGAAATGAGTCCAGCTACCACTATTGCCTTAATGGTTCTTCCCAAGGCCTCAGCTACGATGATGAACAACATAGGACTTATGGGATCTCCTTGTCTTAGACCACATTTTCTTTGAAAAAACCAGCAGTATACCCATTAACCAAAAATGAAAAACAAGGCTTAGAAATACACTCTCTTATTAACTTGATCCATTTCATGTTGAAGCCAAATTTTGATAAAACTGCCTCTAAGAATTCCTAATTTATCCTATCATAAGATTTGTTCATGTTTATCTTTAAAGCCATGACTACTTTTTTGGTCTGAGAGGCTATATGAAGAGCCTAATGAACAATAATAAATCCATCTAAGATTGATCTTCTTTGTACAAAACTTCCTTGACTTGGATCAATGATAGCCGGTAAAACTTTCTTCAAACGGTTGGCTAAAAATTTGGATAGAATTTTATAGGATATATTACATAGGCTAACCAGCCTAAAGTCAGCCATAGTCTTGGGGTTGGGGCCTTTAGGGATCAAAGCAATGAAAGTTTAATTGAAACCTCTTGGAATATGATTTGAACTTTGGAACTCCTTGATTACAGCAATAACTTCTACTCCAACAATATCCCAACAAACTTGGAAAAACTACGGTGAAAATCCATTCGACCCAGGAGCTTTGTCAGGATCCATGTTAAACAAAGCCTCCTTGATATCTTCGTCTAAAAAAGTTATTGTAAGAGACTCATTAATCGTTTCATCAATGATTTGTGGAATGAATTGAAGGAGAGAGTCTTGTGCTTGGGCATTACAAGCCTGTTCTTCACCCAATAATGAACTAAAAAAATTAATAGCCTCATCCCTGATCTCCTAAATGTTTTGAGTTGAGGATCCATCCACCTTAGTTAAATTTCTAATATTATTGTTGCTTCTATTGCTCAATGTGGTAACATGGAAAAACTTTGAATTAGAGTCCCCTTCTTTTAGTCATAATGCCCTTGATTTTTACCTCCAATACATCTCCTCACAAGCTAAAATATTATAAAACTCACAAAGGGTTTCCTTCTCTTCAGTCCTTGTCGTCTCATCATAGGTTCCATTTTGGATTTTGCTTTCTATTATTCTCATTTTTTCCCCCACTGCTCTCCTATTCTCAAAAATATTTCCAAAGACTTCTTTATTCCATATTCTAAGGTTGTTTTTCACCATATTAATTTTTTGAGATAGTTTGAAGGAAGCACTTCCCTAGATAGGCTGTTGCCACCATTCCTCTATTCATTTCTTGAAGTTCGGATGTTTAACCCACATTGACAGAAATCTGAATGGATTTTTAAAGGAGTTAGCCTGAAATTCCTCCCATAGAATAAGATTATGGTCTAAAGCGCATTTAGGAAGGGCTTGTAACGCTGAATCACCAAACATTGTTGTAGCTTCCTTGGATAAAAAAAACCTGTCCAGCATTTCTTGAATCAGTTGTCTTCCTATCCTCTTGTTACTCCATGTAAATTTAGCTCCTTTTAGTCTTACATCCATCAATTCATTTGTGTTAATGAATTCATTAAAGTCCTCCATGCTCCTTGATGGTAACCCAGATCCTCCCTTCTTATCAGATGGGTAAAGGGGTGTATTGAAATATCCCCCAATCACCCAAGGAATGTCTTTAAAATCTTGGCTCAAATGCCCAAAAAACTCCCATAGTTTAGACCGCCCTTGGAAAGAGGTGGGGGCATAAACATTTGACATAATCCAATTCTTATTAGTATCAAAATCATGAAATAATACGCTTAAGACTTTTTCATTTGCCTGAATAATACTTCCTTCTATTTTAATAGGATTCCATAATATCATGAGTCCCCCAGATGCTCCTCTCGCCTATTGAAAGGCCACTTCCCCTTGCTTCCAAATCCTTCTAGCTATAAGTGCTAATTGTGTCGCATCTGTTTTGGTTTCTTGAAGAAAAATGATAGTAGGATTCCAATCCTTCCTTATAGACTTCACCATCCTTTGTTTGGGTGGGACGTTTAGGCCTCTCACATTCCATGATAGAACCTTCATTTAGACTGTTTGATATTTTTTCCCCACCCCATTCCCTGACCCAAAGGGGGTTTGTCAATTTTGCTATTATCTTGGCCAGGAATAGCTTGATGTAACAATGTTATTTGATTTTTGTTTGCAATTTCTTCATTGATTCTCATTCTATAGTGCTCTGTTGTAGATATTATCCCTTTCTTTCTTTCACTTCCATAATCTATCAAGGGCTTGGTGGTGCTTCTAGTCTATTTTGGACTAAAATGAGGGGGCATATACTATGATAGTCTAGGGATTGAACCTTCTTCCTCATTTTTGGGGTTTTCAATTCCCTCTTCATCCTCAGCCTTGTTTTTGTTCACCTCTCCTATCTGGTTCCTAAACAAGGGGCTTTCCTTCAAGGAACCTTTTATTGTTAGGATCGTCTAATAAGGGATAATTTGCTCCACTACACGATTAGGAGCTACATTCCTACCTCTTGTTTCTACAACTTCGACTCTTGACTCAATTTTTTCCATTTTTAAACTGAAATGACCTGGCAATTTTTCTTCATTTTGAGCATAGCTTTTGGGGCATTTTGTCATAACTGTGGATGGTCCCGATTTGTATGGGGAGTCTAGGGTTTTAAGAAACTTGAAACTAATGGTATCATCCTTACTGTTTTCTTTTTCAACTTCTAGATTTGCTAGGATATCAAACATGTTCAAGCTGGAATATTTATTACATACCTTATGATTTTTGCCTCCCTCATTATGTTGTTTTCCTTTCTCCTAGATTTTTTCAGTTCTGTGTTGGCTTGGTCAACCTGGTTATTCTTAACTTGTCTGTATCCTTCCAAGTTAAGATGTGGTCCTTGAAAATTTGGGATCCCTCTCCCATTAGCTTTCCCCAAAAAACCTTCGCTCGTGGCTTCCTTGTTTGTAGTTATTATCAAACATTGGGCTTGAAGGTGGCCTTGGGTTTTGCACATGCTACAAAATGTTAGCTTTTTCTCATACTCCATAGGCTGAATCCTTAAAAACTCTCCATATGCTAGTTCCACCTAAGAAGGTAGATCAGAATCCAAGTTTGCATTTACACAGATCCTGACATGCGTCAGTCTAGTCCTTGCCCGGGTTGAATGGTCTATTGCCATGAGCTCTCCTATCGTATTTGCTATGCCACTAAGCCAGTACTCATTAAAAAACTAGGCTGGGAGGTTTGGTAAGCGGACCCAAATGGGTGCTATATTAATGTTCTGCTTCTCAAGGTTGAAATCCTCCCCCCACTTCCTCAGAAAGAGGCTACGCCTTCCTAGAAACTAGGGTCCTCCTGTCAAGATGCGCTCTGCATCATCTTTGTTGTTGATTCTTATCATAAAAAAACCTCTTGACATGGCTACAATTTCTAAGCTTCCTAAAGTTTTCCACTTTGCCACGACCCATGAGTGAATAGTCTCAATGTCCAGCCTTCCTCCCAAAAACTTGCCAACTAAGGATTATGCCTCCATATCCAAGAATATTTCCATAATATCCACTGGCACAGTTAACCTGTTATTATTTGGTATTAGGGGTGATAGTTCACTGACTGGCTCCTTCCTTTTCCCTTTAGTACAATATCTACATATAAAAGTTTAAATAGGTCAACCCATTAAAAGATATAAGTTATCATACTATCTTTACTACCATAAGTTAGATCCATATCAAATAATTAAACTTGTAAGTCATATTTTAGTTGGTAAAATAATAAAATTTAATTGGTTAGTACAATTGGATGAAAGCATTAACAAAGAAGAATTAATATCTAGAAAAAGAGATGGTGTAGTTGAAGAAGCTAAAGGAGAGACTCTAGGAGGAAAATGAAGCATTGATGAGGGATATTTTAAAAAGAGACCAACTAAAAAAATAAGTTGACAACCTCAAAATCTAAACTTATTGAGGTTGTAAACACACAACATTCGGAGGATCTCTTACAACAATTGATACAAGAGAAAAACTGGATGAAACAACTGCAAGAGATTCTATAGGAAAGAGATCAAATAATTTAACCACTTTTGTAAAATTAGCACTAAAAAATGACTATAGATTTGAGAGAGTCTTGTCCCTTTATTTATGGGATACAGTTGGACTAACTTTGTTAATCAGTGAGTAGGTTGACAACATTCCATGCTAGATGGTGATTTTAATTCTCTTTCTTCACGCATGTATCACTTTATTGCCACCATTCTTGATGTTTTTTACTTTTAACTTTCCCAAAATACAAAAGAGAGCTATTATTAAGGGATGTTTTGAGATACATCCTCCAAATCAAACATCCTTAAATTGATGGTGCTATAAATTCCACTTTAAGTAGGGAGCTTGGTCATCTAATTAATTTTAGGATTCATGATGTATTGTTAGGACTCTAGTATTTTTTTACACCTAAGGTTCAAACAACATGTAATTTGGATTGAAAATTATGATTTTTGACCTTAAAAAGGGATAAAATCAATTGTGGGATTCAAAGAATTTTTTTTCTATAAATACCCCTTTCACTTATTTATTTTGGGGCTATATCATATACCTTCATAAATTCATTATAAAATTACTTTCACTCTTAGTAACTCTACTTTCAAGCTCTTTTGCCTCTATTATTATTGCATCATGCATCTCTCTTTCAACCTTATAGGTACAACCAAAGCCATCAACTATTGGTTTGCTACTTTTCATGAAATAGGTTAGGATGATCTATCAAGATTTATAGCCAAAGCTTGCTAACTAATGTTCTAAGATTAGTTTGTAGAATAGGTCAAACCCTTGAAAACATACTAGGTGTGATCTATCCTTACTATGGTGATGTTGGAAGTAGTATAGTTTAGGAATGATCTCCATGTCTTGTTTATTATCTAAATGGTATGGTCCTTGATCCCCTAGGTGTCAAGTAATTATTTTATTACATTATGATTGATCCCATCTCTTGCATTTTGTGGATAATTTTAGTGTAGCCCATAATTTAATGCTATATTTTATTCATGGTTGGATTAACATAGTTTACAACTATTATTGCTAACTAACTATTATACTCTATTAGTTTAAACATCTTGGAGTATATTGTGTAAATTCGAATAATTTTATGAGATATCCACTTTTTCCCATAAATGTTTTAGTGTGTCTATTATGAATATGGCTTTTGAGGTTTTTTCTTTCCATTTTTAGCCATTATGGTTTAGTAGGTTAGTTATTGTAGGTTTTGTGTAAGTTATCATATTTTATTGTGTGCTAAATAAAATAGCCATAGTTTTTCTCTTTCTCTTAGGGCTCCCCCAAAATAATAATTTTATTTGTTGTAATGGTTTTTTGTAGCTTGTTTGCTTAAGGGTATAAAATTTAGTAAAAACCTAGTTGCTATTCAGTAGGTTTTTACTTACCCTCATGGTTCCTATAGCTTCTTCTAAGAACATTGAAGTGACAACTAGTTCTAAGAAGAATTTTCTAGATTCTATAAAAATAGAATATGATCTTCCTCTATTACCCTTAAAAAATACATCATTCATCCTATTATATTTTTCCATGGAAATGAACTTTAGATTAAATATTTGACTATTAGAGATTCAGATTCAGAAGAAGAGAAGGACCTTAATATTGATTTTGATAAATCTTAAAGATCCGTGAAAGGATCTAAAAAATGATTGGGAACCTTAGTGTTTGGAAGTGATTATGAACACCAAAAATCTAGAACTACTCCTTAATGAGGCCATCATGTCTAGACTATAATTATCCCTAAATGTTGTAATCTTCAAAAAACAAATGCACATATAAATGTGTATATGAAACTCTAATCTCTAAATTCCAACATCCATTCTAAACCTCATGATAAAATTTAGATATGTACATGATGACCCTTAGGGAATATTTTTCTTATCATGTAGATAACCATATGCATGATATCGAGAAGCAAGTGGAGGCTACTAGGAGAGAGATTTAAGCTTGTAGGAGGGAAATAGTAAGTAAATATAGGATTTAATAACCAATATGATTCAACTATTAAGTGCTAATACAAATTTTGGAGTGCAAAATATCATTCATTCATCCATACTAAATCCTAATGATGCTCCTCCTATGCCTTCCCTAATGAATCTTGGGATACTTTACCTACATCAACTAATATAACTTTGAAAATTTATAAAAGTTAGTCTCTAGCCCCTAATATGAAAAGAGAGGACTTGAGATACTAACTCCTACTTATAGTATATATAAATTTTGTATCATAATAGGCCCATACACACTAGGTGCCCAAGGTGTAAACATACACTAACACTAGACAAGTAGATAACAATGGTTGTATCAGGATAAAGTCCTAACATTCCATTCCTATTTAATAAGATTTATCCTCAAATTTTAAGGGGAGCAAAAAACTACTGTAGTTGATTAAGTGGATCCCAGGTTGCATATTATAGCTATAATACATTTCACTATACTAGAACGACATTGAGAGTGTGGTTATGAAGTGTGCATGTATACAAGTCTAGAATACTTAAAATTCTAAGATGACTAATCCTTCCTCATCCAACAAGATTAGTGTGGATTAGACATGTATATCATTGCCAAGGACCTTCTTTAAAGACATGACATAGAAAGTTAGATGTATCATGGAAGAAGGTGATAATTCTAGCTTGTAGGCCATGGGGCCAATTTTTTGGAGCACTTTATATGGTTCACAAATTTTAAGATAAAGATACAAATCTATATCTATCTATGTAATTGTAAACTTGCATCTATGACACCATTACTTGATATGTGATGTCTAAATACTAATACATTGACCATCATATAATATTAATAAAACTCATTTTAACCTTGTATAACCATTTTTTATTAGATGAAAAAATTAGGGTTTTGAAAGGCTCCCCAACCTTTTACAAAAGAGACAAACACCCAACAACCAATTACATCCAACTAAAACAAGTAACAAAATGTTAACACAAACCTAAACAAGCCACAACCTGGCCAGAGGACCAAAGACTAGACAAGCATGGTCAAACCAAGCCAATATACAAAAACAACTATGTTTGCAACTTAGTCTTGAAAAGAGTTATCTTTTGGGACAAATGCGGATGAAGATAAACCATTCAAAATCTATCAGAACTCTTTGACCAAATAATAGGTCTAATTAATAGATATCTTCAGAGTTTGCACGAGATTGTTAACAGGGTCAAAAGAGTTAGGTGAAAGAAGAGACACAAACTGAATATTATTCTTAGAAGGTGTAGCTTTTTTCACCTACTTCCCTTTCAAGACTAGAGGCTCAACAGAGTCATCAAGACTAGAGGCTCAATAGAGTCATCGTAATCTTTAGAGTCATCCAAGATGGCAAGATTTTGTGTTGAATCTCCTTTGGCCATTATTCGTCTCGACATCCTCATGCCCTTAAATTCCACCTTGACCTTCTTGATTGTATTCCTACGTATCTAAAATAGGTGCTATTCTAGAAGTTGTTGACTGCAAATAGGAGATTTGTTAGCATTAGTCTAAGTTAGCATTTGATTGTATTCCTACGTATCTAAAATAGGTGCTATTCTAGAAGTTGTTGACTGCAAATAGGAGATTTGTTAGCATTTGTCTAAGTTAGCATTTGGTTACGAGAATATGTGTAAGCCAAATCTGTTGTTCCAAAATAGGTTCTTTTCCAGCATTATAAATTGTAATCTTGCGAGCAGAATAAATATATTGAATGAGTTTCAAACCTTATTTTGAAATCAGAGCACCGGGTTTGTTCATTGTGATCAAAACCTGTGGAGTGTGAGAGATCCAGTAGGCTATAGGAAAACTTGTGGGTATATTGCAAGCATAAGTAAAATTCTTGCAATTGTATGAAAGGCCCAAAGTTTTGTTGATAAGAGGAGTCAGAACTGTTGTCTGAATGCGTTTGTCAGATCCTCCTCGTACGAATTTGGAGCCTGTAAGAAACTACGTGATAGTGTGCTGGAGATCTACGTAGAAGCCTGTTGAGAATGTGTGTGGAGGAATACTCCATGGAGGCCTGTTTTGCAGTCTCAAGACGACAAAACATTTGCTGCCCAGAAGTGATTGGAGGAGATTGCTGTGCATTATTTTCAGTGATTGAAGAAGATTACTGTCATCGCATCAGGACGAGCATTGTGGAGGCTGTGAGGTATGACAGGACGAGCATTGTGGAGGCTGTGAGGTGTGCAGTCACGAAGGAGATCTGTGTGAAACAGACTAATGCAAACACAATTGGAGATATAGAAAGAGGAAAATGATTTATTTAAACTTTTTGTTAAACAATGATCTGATGGCTGTGCTGTGAAGCCTACGCTGAGGACGTATTGTGAAGTCTGCGGAGCGAGCCTGCGGAGAAGAGCGCCTGCGTGAACAGATAGGAGTCTGCGGAGAGACTACGATTATTTGGAAAAAAAATTAGTTTTGAAATCTACGATGTGTGAGGTCCCGCACTGTATGGATTTCGTGTTTGGCACCGTGTGAATGGTCGTGAAATTTGGCGTATTAGGGCGCGAGTTGCTGCGCATCATTCACAGACGGCGTAGTGTTTCAGAGCTCGCAATTGGAGGTTTGATTTGTCTCTTCCGTGTCTTCTGAGAAAGAAAAATCAGGACGTCGTGATTGAGGACTAAGAGAAATCGTGTCTACGTGCTAAGAGAAGGACGTATCTGTAGCATTGAAGAGGCGTTTAAAAAAATAAACCGTGCTCAAATCGCGCGTAGGAGGAGGTGGCTGTCGTGGAATAATCATCGCTGCAGTGTGGAGAATCGCAGATGAGGAGGTAATTTTTTTTAATTAAAAAAAAATATATTGTCATGCGCCGTGTTGTGTGAAGGAGAATCAACCCTGTCACAAAGCCGAACGATCGCATAGGGTGAAGGAGAGTTTCCGATTGCCTAGATCCGTGACATAGATGCTGTCATTGGACAGAGAGGAGGACGTCACAGCTGGACGTGATTGCAGCAGAGAGGTTGTTTTTGATGATCGCAGATGTGGTCATCAAAAACAATTTGACGTGTGGGTGCTGCAGTCGATCGATGGATCGTAATTTTGTGTAATAGCGAATTGTGTGGAGACATTTGCTGGAAAAGACAAACTGCGCACTGTGCAGAGTGATAAGGAGCCTCCTGTGAGAAGGAGCACGCTGTACTGTGAGGAAGGTGGAGAGCCTATTTACTTGTTGGAGCAACGAATTGCATTTCAAAATCACGCATTATTGCAAGTGGAAGTGGCTGTTGTGCGAGGAATGAGTGTCGTGGAACCCGTTGACTAGTTGGTTAGTTGACTTGAAGTAGATTTATTGAGAGAAGACTTGCACTAAAGGTTGCAGGTTTGGTTGGATACTAAAGTATTTTGTGAAACAATTTCTTGCTGTTGAATTACTATTTTTTTTTTTAGTAAGAAAAACAAAGAGACAGAGGTATTTTGTTTTCCGTGGCAGAGGTATTTTGTTTTCCGTTTGACCTAAGTCTTGTTGATTTTAAAAAAATGGTTGATATATATGTAGAGCTCTAAGTGCCCAAATTTAACAGGGAAGAATTTACTTTTTGGGCAATTAAAATTAAGACTTTGCTAGTTGCAAAGGGGTTGTGGGGCATCATTCTTGGAGGATATGCCAAACCGGATTGGAGCTCTATTGAAGGAGAGGAGAAAAGACTAAAGAAGGAGATGCAACACCAGAATTGCTTGGCACTCCTTGATCTGAGAAAAGGTATCAAACCAAATATTTTTCCATTAATTTCATGTTGTAGATCAGCCTCTGAAATATGGAAGATTTTGAATACATGTTTTGGGAAAGAGAACCACAATGTTTGTGGAGAATTTGTTTGTGATAATCTTGGAGATTGTGTAGGCAAAGGGGAGCCTTGCATCTTAGAAGAGCCTTGTGAGCCTTGCTTTCTTGGAGAGTCTTGTAGAGACTCAAATGATGAGCCTTGTGAAGTGATTGTTGTGGGTGCTATATCTTATGAAAAAGACATATACAATAAAAATGATAAGTTCTTCCTTGAAGGAAGGGATTGTGAAGAATTCCTTCATGAGGAGGATGAGAAGGAGGAGCCTTGTACATATCTCATTGGAGAGATTCATTGTGAGACACCCATAGATGAAGACATGTCTTGTAAAGGCATGGAAAATTATAATGGTCAATTATTTCTTTTAGGAGGATAAAAAGATGGAAAGAAAAATTCTACTAATGAATTTTTTTTAGGAATGAAATGCTTGGAAAGCATTCATATTGATAGCAAAGAGGATGGATATCTCAGTGGAGAGACAATTGCTCAAAGACCTTGTTGTGAAGACCACTCAAAAGTGGAAGACCGTCTAGATGATGAAAAGTGTATTATGAGGAATGCACCTACAATCATCACGGAGGAGAATAAAGAAGATGATGATGGAGAAGCAATGTTCATGGAAGATCATTGGCTTGAAGACATTCACTTGGAATGGATGTGTGCTCTCTTGAAAGAGCAAATAAAGTGATGTGGGATGTTGATCCACAAGAAAAGTTTGATAAAGAGGAGATGAGAGTTATTAGCTCCATGCTTCATGAAGATCACTCATCAAGAGTGATAGAAAATGATGAGATAGAAACAAAAAATGAAAATGAGATTGCTGATTTTCTTGTTGTAATGGAAAAGGAAACATCACTCATAAATGAATATCACTCACTTGGGGTGTCTACATTGAAGGAAAAGAGTTGTATTGAAAAGGCAACAATGTATGCTTGTTTGAATGAATGGTGTTTCAACACACCAAAATGGATTGATCAAAGGAGGATAACTCTTAGTGAAGAGTTTATGGTTGCTCTTGGAGCAACATACAATTAAGGAGACATGCCACAAAATAGTTTTATGCGGAGCACCAAATCTAATCATATTAAAGGTAATGTTTTTGTGATTAATGATTTGTTTTTTGTGAACAAGTATTTGAAGAAATGAGGAGAATGTCTTAAAAATGTATTCCTGGGAAATGATTGTCTTATAGAGACATCTTTGGATGAATTTCTTTCATTTGCAAAGGACATGGATAGCATGGTGATGAGTTGGCTGTATTTTGTGTTTAAAATTCCTTGAAAGGAATCATGTAAAGCCATAGTAAAGAGTGAAACATTGTGTGAGGATTAACAATTTGTTGTTGCATTTGTAACTAGCTATTGCATAGCTATATTTTATTTGGATCTATGTAGATTTATGTGAAATTATAATATGGCAAAACCATCTACATAAGATGATGCATTGTACATACTCAGGAGGAGTATTAGGCGCTGAAATATGGTTTGAAGACCATAGAAAGAATGATGACAAAAATGTTATAGATTGGTTAGTGAGAATCAATACTTGTGGCATTATGGGAATGCCATCATTTGAAGGAGCTTTTGATTAAGGGGGAGTAGCTCATAAAAATAGGAACTCGGTTAATTGTAGGAAGAAGAAACCACCAAAGGAATTACTAAAGCTCAATATATAAAGTTGAGATACTGTCTTGTCAACCCTCTCAACTTTAAGGGGAAGAATGTTTGAACCACCCCTACGTAGACTCTAGATTTATTATTATTAGCATATATCTTGATTGTATTCCTACGTAGCTAAAATAGGTTCTATTCTAGAAGTTGTTGAGTGCATTTGGAGATTTGTTAGCATTAGTCTAAGTTAGCATTTGGTTATGAGAATACGTGTAAGCCAAATATGTTGTTCCAAAATAGGTTGTTTCCAAAATTATAAATTGTAACCTTGTGAGCAGAATAAATATATTGAATGAGTTTCAAACCTCACCTTGAGTTGCCTTTCTTTTCCTTGTTGAAACATTCCTCATTGACATTGAATCACTATCATCTTCTTTCTGAGAGGACAAATGGCTAGAAGGAAGGGGGTATTCTACCTACCATCTTGAGATTTTAGGACCTCTTTCCATTTAGAGGAATTTGACAAACTCTTATCACCCTCCAACTTAGCTATAATGGTATCCAAAACCTCTTCTATAGTTTTGACCAAAGGGTTATTTTGAACTTCAAAATTTTACATTGGATTTGAACACCCAAATTGCATGTTCACCGCCATATCAAGGGTGAAAGAGCAACCACATTTTTCTAAAATTGAAGTAGGACAAGCAATATTCTCATTTTTCCTGCAACAAAAATCTTCGGCAAAGCAAGTGAAACCAAACCAGCCTTTTCCACAAAGGACTTACCGTTCTTCCGAAAAACATGATAATAAATTATCTTGAACAAACCTTGATGGTTAGGGATGAAAACATTACCATTTTTAATATCCTCCATAATTTTCTCAAGCTCCTTGAAGAGAAATCCTAGAATATTCATGTGTTTCTTCCTTATGATGTGATTTACTAGTGCCAAGTGGAAACTATGCACCACCTCTCTATTGCATTCAAGGGTGAAAAAGTCCATAATGACCAAAATAACCCTATGCCATGGCTTTTAGATTGAATATGTCCTATATCCATTGTGATATTTCTCATGCCTTATTGCTTTTCTCCCAAATATTTCCAATTTCTTCATCTGAGTGTTTTTTCTAGTCCACATAGTCCCCTCATATAGAAACTCTCGTTATCTCGACCAAAAGTAGAATTAAAATTGTAAAAATGTGCCCTCTCACCACCACCTTCCCTTTGTGCTAGGAAAGATCCATATCTGTTGCTAAATTAGTGTTGTGGCCTTTGAATTTCTTCAATAATTTAAGCAAACCATATTTTTCTAGGATTTATAAGACTTTTCCATCAACGTTAGTCTTAGCAGGTTCAATACCTTTTACTGGTTTCGCCATGACTATCCACAAAATAAATTCTACTTTAAGCTTCTTAAGAGATGAAACCCCATCATATTTTCTTATACAAGCAATGCTTTAGCCCAATGTCCCAAGCTAATTTAGATAGTTCAAAAAAACATGTATCATTAGAGAGCCCTCCTTCCTATCTTAGGACAACACTTTAACAAAAGATGAGCTAAATTTTCTTCATATTTCTCACATAAATAACACATTCTGATAAATATTATACCTTTGTTTTTTAAGGTTCTCAATGGTTAAAATATTATTCTGAACAACCAACCAAATAATGAAATTTACTTTTGGAATTAAGGTTTTGTACCAAATTTTCCTACCATATGTCCAATAAACTTTATTTTCAGATATAATTTTATAAGCAAAATTAAATGAGAACTCACCATTACTTTATGGAGCTCATATCATAGAACCTTCAACCTCCTCCTAGGGAATAACTTGCATTGTCATCTTCTGTCATAAATTCTGAAGAGTGGATATTTTCCCTCCACTTGCTATTTCCATATAATTAGAAACCTTGGGACCAAAAAATGCTCTATCAAAGGTTTTAGGCAAGTAAACTCCAAATCTCTAAAAGAAGAGACTCCATTAGCCAGGGATCATTCCAAAATTCTATTCAATGCCCATTGTCTAATTTCCATCTTATAACTTTTTGGAAAAGCTCATTTGCATAAATAAGAATTCCATAAAATGCTAAACCAGAGGGGGGATTTAGATATTTCAAAAAATAAAGACCTCTATTGAGGTATTTGCCTTCAATAATTTTGGTTCGGTTGGAGTTTTTGGACATGAGAAGACACCAACCTTGCTTGACTAGAAGAGCAAGACTCATAATGCTTACCCTCTTTAACTCCATACCACCTTTATTTTTACTAGAGCATTCTTGGTCCCAAGATACCAGATGGAATCTCCACTTATTTTCAACTCCAAACCAAAAAAAAAGTTATTTTTGAATTTGTTCAATTTTACTCGGTATTTTGGAAGGAATTCTAAAAGCGGACATAAAATAGATGGATAGGATCTGGAATGAAGATATAACTAATATTACCTTACCCACCCTGATCATCAAAGCTCTCTTCCACCTAGATAACTTCCTCTACAACCTTTCAAGGATAGGAAACCATAATTCATCTTTAGCAATACCCAAGAATAGGGGTATACCCAAATAAGTGGTGGGGAGAGAAGCAATCGAATAGCCTAGAATGCTCGTAATAGATATTTATCTTCTCAAGGGAGTATTAATAAAAAATATTTTACTCTTCCTAAGATAATTTTCTAACTCATCGTGAGCTCATACAATTTTAGAATATGCTTCAAGAGTCTAGCTTGAAAGACAAAAGCTTTAGTTTGTGAATTGCTAGAACACAACTTGATTTGTGCCAATAGCCGATGTAATTCCTAAAATCATATGCATATCCATAGCATATGAAAGAGTTATAAATAGAGCCTAAGCTAATATTATGAATAAATAAGGGGAAATGAGGTTCCCTTGCCTTAATCTCCCTGAGCTTTTGAAGAAACCTAAACGATACCCATTAACTAAAATAGAAAATCTAGGAGAAGAGAAGCATTGACTTAAGATGCCAACTCATATTTCATGAAATCCAAATTTAAGCATCACCTTCTCTAGGAATGGCCAAGCAACCCTGTTGTAAGCTTTATTGATGTCCAATTTAATGAACATGCTTGGATTCCATTCTTCTCTGCTAAATGAATCATTTCATGCACAATAATTATACCATCCAAAATTTGTCTCTTCAAAAAAAACCTCCTTGATTTATACCAATTATTTTCGACAAAACTCTTTTAATGTGGTTAGCCAAAATTTTAGAGAAAATTTTATATAAGGTATTGCACAAGCTAATTGGCTAATTTTTTTTAACATCATTTACCCCTAAAACCTTGGTAATGATAGCTATGAAAGTAGAATTTATGGCAGCTAGTAAAGAGCAATTTCTCTAGGCTTCACATAAAGCTTCTTTGATTTCCTGTCCAATAATGTGTCAATTTATTTTTAAAAGTATGGCAGGGAAACCATCTAGTCCCAAACATTTTTCTTCTACTAGAGAAAAAATGGCACTCTTGATCTCTTGAATATCAAAGGGAGATAACAGAAGATTATTGTCTTTAGTAGATAATAATAGGAATACTCTTAAGGAGAAAAGGTGAGCAGGGTGAGTGGGAAGTTGAGCGAAATGTATGAATGTACGTGAGTTGTTAGCGAAGGAGGTTCAATTAAATCTCATAAGTGTGAGCCATTTCAGCATTTCCATTTTGATCTTGGGGTTGATATGTCATTTTAGCTATGCGTTGCCTAGAATATATGCTCCTTATTTTTAAAATCAATAGTCTATCCAGTATTAATATTCAACGTCCAAAAACTCATTAATATTCACAAAACTTGTAAAGTCATCCATACCTTTAGATCATAGGTTATTAACTCCTTTTTTATCAGAATAATAGAGGGGAGTATTAAATTGTCCAACAAGAATCCAACATTCCTATTTGAATTGATCTCTCATTTTACTTAAAATATCCCAGAATTTCTCTCTGTTCACAATAGAATTAGGAGCATAAACATTAGAGAGAACTAGCCTTCTAGTCTTAGAAGATTTGTAGAAAAATAAAATGTTTAAAATCCTATCTGAAGATGAAATTATTGATCCTTCAAAAGAGGAAGAATCCCAAATATAGAGAAGTCTTGCCAAGGCTCCAACAGAATGGCTTGCAGCAAAATTAAACTCTTTCCAAAAGGAATTTTTAATCCTGTTAATATTATCTACATCAATTTTGGTTTCTTGCAACAAGATAATTATAGGCAACACTTATTTTCATAAAGTGGCTATAATCCTTTTCTTAGGGAGGCCATTCAGGCCTTTAACATTCCATGAGATAATCTTCATTTAATTGAGAAGTCCCTTTCTGCTCCCAAAGGGAAAAATTATGCATTTCATGGGTCGAAAATGAATAATTTATGGGTTGTAAATATTGATATAGAGATGCTTGTTTCCCATCAACAACTTCATTATTAGTTAAATTCATAAAAACCTTTAGTTTAGACGGATGCCTGCTCTCCTCTACCCCAAATTTGGAGAAGGAGTAGGATTCTTCTTGGATTTCGAATCTCCCCCATAATTTCTTGTTTGTTTCTCAAACTCCACAATTGAATTTTTTAGAGGAAAAATTTAGATTCTTCTCATATGTGTACATACCAAAATATGGAGAATTTATCTTAGAAAAAGATTAAGGATTGGGACATATTCTTATCTAAATAAACATTGGTCTTCCTTCTAAATTTTACTTTTGTCTCAACTTTCACCAGATTATCAAAATCAGATGACATCCTCTTGATTATGGAATCTTCAGTCTTCATACCCATATTTGAAGCTACACTGGTCTCCTTGCACACCCACTTATTTTGCACATTTACATATCTAGTTAGGTCTTTGTCCTGCTTGACAATCATCTAGGGGCTAAAAATATCCACCAGTTAAAATCTAGTACCCAAGTGAGTGGATAACTTGATTGAATGAGGAATTTTTGACTTCGAATGGATATTAACATATATTTCAGCAGCCACCATTTTGGTTTTGTTTCGATTCAGACCATCTATTAGAATAAGGTCTCCAAATATTTTGGCTATTCCCCTTAAAATGTCCACATACCAAGCATAGTCAATTTGTTGATTCTCTAGATCAAAATCCATCCCTATTTTCTCAAATATAAGTTCTTTCCACCAAAGAACAAGAACCCTCACCTAGAATCATATCAACTTCCTCAAAAATATTGACGAGGAAAAAATTGTTCGACATGATAACAATCACTAGACCACCCCAAGGAGACCATGTAAAAGAAGCCTATTCCATAATTGAATCCAAATTCGGTCAAAATCCCACAAACTTTCCTATAAAAAAAAACTTCCTTCATCTATAGAGGAACAAATCAAAACAAAATTCGATAGAGAACTCACAAACTTTCCTCTCAAAGAAAATCTCCCTCTATAACAGAATGAACCAACTCAAAGGGGACAGGAAAGAATAGCCACCTTGACAGATGCTGCTCCTGGTCAAAGCATGACAAATCAGCCCGTGAAACAAAAGGGAAATGCCGAAATGGTTCAAACTCACGAGATTTACCTAGACTTGGCCAAACCTCCTTTGTTAACAGCTCACCCACCTATCCACAAAGCTCATCATGCCTTCCGCTCAGCAGCTTCTCGGTCATCTTTTTTTCTCACCATAATATTAAATTTAAACATTCTCAATAACTTATCAAGATTGATGATATTGAATATAATTTTTTCTTATATTTTAACATAAACTACTCCTTTAAGAGGGAAAAAACCATAAACTCTAAAAGCATTAACATTTGATATATACATTGGTACACAAGCAAATTCTTCACAAATAAAACATCATGTAATAATATTATACTTGAAAGGCCCCTTATAAGTGATTATCTTAATATTTTAATGTTTTTAAATATTTATTAATTTTTTATCAAAAAAAAAAATGTAATGATAAGTATACCTGAAAGGTGCAGCACAACCGTTCAGGTTTTGGTTCTTCTTCCAAAGGTTCAAGGTTCAAACCGCGGCATGGACTAGTGTGTGAGGGGGTGGGTGTGTGGTGGTTTTGTGTTAAATTCCTATTGATAAATATAGCTCTCAAATTTAAAAGGGATCATGATTGAGAGAAAAATTCTCAGCCCTGCACATTAGTCATAGGGAGTTTCTCACAATAACTATAACTATATATATATATATATATATATATATATATATATATATATATATATATATATATATATATATATAGTTAACTAATAATTAATTAATGATAAGTTAATTGGCAGGCACCTTACAAATTATTACCTTAATATTTTAACTTTTTAATATTTATTTAATATATATATATATATATATATATATATATATATCGAGAGAGAGTTAAGCAACTTACCTTAAAATATGTACACCTTAAAAGCACTATAGAGGAGCCTAAAATTAAAAGCTAAAATATCAAAAATACTATTTGAATATTAGATTGTAAAATACCTATGTTTTTTTATATTAGTATAAATGATTATTATGTTCCTATGGGACATCCATGTAGTTAGGGCTTTGGGATTTCTTTGCGGAGACGCAGTTCAAACCACCTTGGGACCTGGTGTGTGAGTTAGCTTTTGTGCCCAAAAAAATAATTAATTAAGATAGAAACAAAAGAGATCATTTCAAAATATATGGCTAAAATGATTTTTATTTTTTAAATCAGACGTCCTTTGACAAAGGATATTAGTCATAAAATAAAATGTTTGAATGACGACTGAGTGCTGGTATAAAGTTCTCGAACTAGGGTTTGTTGTTGCTACATCGTGGTTGTTTTTGTAATCATGGGCTCAGATGGTTCACGTCTGCCATATCACGAGATCCGGTCAATTCAGGCATAAGGTCTCCTCCGTCCGGTGTTGTTGTTACAAGGGCAGTCATGAAGTCCCTATTCAGGGAGGAATTTCCTCCCCCTTGGGAAGGCATGATTGCCAAGTGGTGCCTCTGCATGCCCAATTCAAGAGACCTCCAGGTCTATAAATTGGTGAATTTCTTCACCCCAAAAGAGAGGAGAGAGAGCATTTTAAGCAATGAAGTGCTGCCATTTTATTTCCCCACACACCCTTAGTTGATTTGCGCCTTTCACATCCGTGATCTATTTTAGAGAGGAGGTCATTGGGTGATCATTGGAAGGTCGAATCTTGAGCCCAAAACCTAAAATTTGGCCATAGAATACCACCCAATTTGCTGACAACACTTTACAAGAGATTTTGGACCCATCCCAAGTGGATTGGTGCCAAAATCAGGTCCCAACGGTGGGCGGCCTGCCCGGGCGCCCCCGCACTACCGCGAGTCTAATCGTCCCTTTTAGGAATGATTAGGAATCTATGGCAGATTGTTCTTTCTATATTTTTTTATCTTACATTTCATCTTATGCTGCTTAGATAGTTTGCAATTTCGATTTCGTAATGTTTTGAGCAAATCTTATCATGTTTTATCATTTTTTTGTCTTTACTAACTTGCAGGTAGCATCATCAAATTCCTGTTAATGGAGGCCAAATTGGGAAAATCTGACCATCTGGGTCTTCCCAAAATACCCCCAATTAGCTAACCCCAAGTTTGCAGGTCTTTTGGAGCTTTCTAGGTAGGACATTTGGGACAGTACCTTTTCGGCATTTTGTTGCAGGTAAATTCGTCCCGCCCTTGAGCGAATTCAAATCGGTGGGGAATTTCCTGAATTTTCTTTTTGCAATGCCTTCTTGGTGATGTTTCTATGCCCTTGTAAAATTTTTAGAGCATTTGGATTCATTTTAGTCATAGTTTAATTCATTTTCTCATTCGCTTATCGTAGGCTTGGGGATTGCATGCTTTGTTTTATCCGCAGGTGCTACTGACTATTTCTTGTTCCTTTGAACGTAGGGTCTGGACATTGGAGGAGCAGCAAGGAATCAACACTCGTATACACAAGTGGCAGCGACATTTTGGTCCGCCCATATTACATGTGGGCATGCGAAAGAGGGATGGCTATCCATGGATGTAACCAAGAGACGAGTTTAACGCTCCTCGCCCCTGAAAAGGGAGGAGGCGAATTGTAACCGAATTGTGAAATACATCAATAAAAGAAAAGGACTGTTTGTTTCATTTGGGTTTCAATTTGTTTATGCTTTCTCCATTTTATGCATTTTTAATTCGTAGCATTAAGTTTAGTTTCATTTTTGCATCGTACTTGGAGTTTTTCCTTTTTGTTTTTGTATCCTCGTGCTTTTAGTGGTGATCACGGTGGGACCTTGTCCTCTATTTTTAATATCAGAGATCTGATCCAAACTTGGTTGTTTTTGCTTGCAGGTACCAAGTTTTCATACGCTGACTGTTGTTCGTTCCATCAGGAGGCGGATACAGAGCTGTAATTCGTCTTACCCAGGGACGAATGGGAATTCGCCCCACCCTGTGACAAATACAGTCTTGTAATTCATTCCCCCCCGGGATGAATTTTTGTCTATGTAGTTTTCAGGCAGAAACTCAGAACCGACAGATTTGGGCAGAGAAGAGGTAAGGATTATGAACTTTTCCTATCAATTTTTGTCTTCAGTTTTTTTGTTTTTAGGGTACTTGCTTGCTTAGGGAAAGTAGTTTTCCTTTACTGCTTGCTTGTTTCCATTTTGCAAAATAAAAATAACCCCACACACCACGTGGCAAATTAAACACCAAGGAGCTGGTCGTAAAACCCCAGCCCTTGATCAAGACCAACGGTGGATTTCATCACCACCTTGGCTTGAATTTTTGCATCCATTACCCCGATCGCTACTGTTGCTAGACATAAATCCTGATGAAAGCTGACCGAGTGTAGCTGGGGTGATTCCCAATGCATGAGGATAAGTCTTCTATGGTAGGTGTCATAAACAGGGTGATTCCCCTTTCGTACCGCCTACGTTCCACGTACCATCTACTCTCACGTACCTATAGTTTCCCTCACGTAAGGGCGGGTATATAGAGAGGTTGGTATATCGGCCTGGCAATGGTATATCGAAGGGGCGACCATTTTTGGGAGCCATAAGAGCCATCATTTTGCATTTAAATGTTCTTTACAAAAACCTTCAAAAAACAAACAAAAAAACAAAAACAAAAACCAAAACACACTAAACCAGGTCTAGGACACACTCTCAATATTTAAACGAGATAATCACTACTTTGTGTGTGTGTGCTCTTTTCTATTTAGTGTAGCAAAAAAAAATCATAAAAAGAGATAAAAATCTACATAGCTTGTAGGAAAGCACCACCATGGTGTACACACGTAGCCAAGCCCAATCAAGGGCGGAAGCTACGAAAAGTGTACAAGGGGGCACAAGTCACCTCCGCTATAGCCCTAAGGACTTGGTCATACCGCCTTGGCGGCCTGACCCACAAGAGAGTCCGCATCATTCCATGTCAATATGGAACTATAGGGACACCCCTTTGAGGGACACGCCCATTCATCATAGCCCCTTTCAGGAGGAGTCCTTACACGTGGCACTCAACATAGACAGGAAGGCTCCCTTAGAAGCTCGATATGAGTGGCCACCATGCGATGAAGCGCTAGAGTGGCATAGTGTCCAGGAGGAGAGGCCACATGATTATGGCATCCCTCCTTTGCCCCCCATCACTATTAGAACCAATAGACAAAACCCAGAGTGCAAGGCTCTTTAGGCAGGGTGAGCCGACACATACGAAAGGGAGCATGAGGAAGACCATTACATTCCTCGAGAGCAACATACAATGCGGGAGCCATGCCCCTCCACACCCGCTATGTACCATGATCACCCACTGAGGCCAGAGCCTCGGGTAAATGCCGCCAACCTTGATAGAGGGAAGCAACCTATTGAGATCTCGGATCATCATGACCGGGGTAAGTGCATAGGAGAGGCATCCAGGCCTCCTAGGCTCAAGATGGTAGAACAAATTGACTTGGCAGTCGCCAGACATGCCACCCGCCAAGCGCAGATCACGCGGCTTGAGCAAGACCAGCAGCAGCTAGAGCATCTATATCGCCTTAGCAAAGAGCACATTCGGTGCCAAACAGATGAGCTGCTCCATAACCTAGTGCCTGAGAGGGTTCCAACCCCTCACACCCAAAGAGCGGAACCGTATGAGAGGCATAATCCCTTGGTGCGAGATAGGTCTCCATGACCTTACCAAGTGCTGCCTCTGAGACCTCCTAGACCTGAGCGGGAGGCCACTCCCCGAAACAATGATGGGTACCCTCTACGGGGGACCCACCCAGGGTCATAGGTCTCATCCAGAGACTCCTCAGGAAGCTTACGAGGAATATGAGCAAGAAGAAGATCGGGCCGAAATGCCCTACCAAGGTGGAGGGGTTGCCATCCAACCACCCCTCTATAGGCCTCAAGTCTCCCACAACCCACAATAGGAGCAAACTAAAGAAGAAGAGATTAAATCTTCAGATGCATATAAAGCATTGCTAGAGCATTTGGAGTCTGTGGAGACCAAAACTTCTGGGCCCCAAAAGCCCACTTTACGCCAACTCCGCAGTCATCCTATGCATCCATCCGTGCCTAGCACCCCCTTACCCTGAACACTTTAAGCTGCCTCAGTTGGCAACCTTTAGAGGTGAGGAGGATGCTCAAGAGCATGTGACGAGATTCCTGAGCCAATGCTTCGGTATTCAGGACAATGATGCTTTGTTATTAAGAATGTTTATAACCACATTCATAGGCCCTCCTTCGGATTGGTTTACTCAGTTACCAAAGCACAACATTAACAACTTAGATCAGTTAGTGGATGCGTTCCTCGAACGCTTCACCTTCAACACCAAGAAGAAGGCATCACTGAGTGACTTAGCCAACCTCAGGCAGTATGAGGAGGAAACCATGGTAGCCTATGGGAATCGATGGAGGACCTTGCTTTCAAAGCTGCCCTACCTTCCCCCTATGTCCGACCTCACTCAAATGTTCTCAAAGAGCTTTTTGAGATCGATATCTGTGCTATTGCAGCTGTAGCAATATGCCACCTTGGAAGAAGCTCTGGTGCAAGCCAAGATCATTGAAGAGATCAAGATACAGGATGGCGAGATAGCCAAACCTAAGAAGAAAGAATGGAACAAGAACACAAAAATAGGGACTACGCAACAGAAACCCACCACGGTCAACCAAGTTGCTATCAATGTCCCTAAGCCTGCACAAGCAACACAACCTCAAAAGGCTAACTATCAGGTAGTGCCTCCTAACAACTATGACAAAGAAAATTAGAGGCAAGAACAGAGTTAGCAGCGTCGCCCTAGGCGACAATTCACACCCTACACAGAGTCCAGGGACTCCCTGTTTGACCGCTTGTTAGCGGAAAATTTGATCAACCTACCAGAGGTTCAAACCATAGACCCCAATGCTCCCAAGCCTAAGGGGTATAGGGAGGACTTGTACTGTAGGTTCCACAGACGGTAGGGACATGACCTAAATGCCTGCTGGAAGTTTAAGGGTTTGGTGCAGGACCTAATTGATAACAAGACCCTAGCGGTAGATAATCCCGTGGCACCAAGCAATCAACAAATGGAGGTATTTAAAGACCCCTTGCCTGCTCATGCTCCATAGGCAAAGACCCTACAAGTTAATGAGGTCAAACAAAACTGCCCCATGCAGGGGTATGTAGGGATGATCAGTATAGTGACTCAAAATAGGAGGTACCCGAGCACAAATGCTCCTGCGGCAGCTGTAGGAGAGGTGCCAACAACGTCGCAACCACAACAACACCTTGCACAACCTCCTCCGCCTAAGCTGGTGGCCACACTTCGGACCAAACTAACTCAGAGTTTGAGGACCACCTCGGCTAGGCTCTCCATATACGAGCTCATACAGCAATCGATGCCCCATCGAGAGGCTCTAATGGAGATATTGAAAGCCATCGAGTTGCAGCCCCATGAAACAAATTCTTTCAACAACTTCGTGGGACATGTCAAACGATGCACTGAGCCAGTCATCACATTTTGGGAAGACAAATTGAGATCAATGACTGATGACATGGCAGATCCACCCTTGCACATTATCGCGTGGGTCAATGGGATCCCATACAAGAGGGTGTTGATAGACACTGGCTCATCCAGTAATATCATCACAACTACGGCCCTAAAACATCTAAAGTTTCCCACATCTCACATCACAGCCTTCCACCTACACTCTACGAGCATTCAATGATGCAATCCGCTCGACAGTTGGCACAATAGTCCTACCAATCCAAGTGGGACAAAAGACCATACCCACATTGTGCCACATATTGGAGGGTGAGATGGCCTACAACATCTTGCTGGGCTGGCCATGGATCAGGGACATGAAGTGTGTCCCTTCGATAGCTCACCAATGCTTAAAGTATACATTTGAAGGGGAGGTGCATGTAGTCCCCATGGACTTAGAACCCTTCAAGTATTGTAATGCGGTGCAACTGATGTCGCAATCGACCCTGCCATCAATGCATTTGGATTTCCAGTTAAATCCATCTAAATAGGGTCCGATTTCGTAGGCATCCCCGTTAGCAAGTTCCTCAAAATCCCAACCGGGTTCATCTTCATCGTCTGGACCTCCACCAACGACACCATCTTTGGGGGCCAAATAGAAGGACAAAGGGAAGAAACCCCTAGAAGAGGCAAAACCTTTGGAAGAGACACTGCCATTAGTATCAACTATCTCTACTGAGGAGATGCCTAACCGAATGGAAGTCGAGGCTCCTAGTTCACCCGACATGGAGTGGACTCAGGGAGAGCTTCCATTCCCTCCCCCTCAACCGCCAATGATCATCATTGAAATGGCCAATACGGGCCTGGGGGAGTATCTGGTGTGAAATATTGTAGCAATGCCCACACTAGAGTCCATGCAGGACATGGGGAGACCTCGCCTTCCCATTGGCACTATTGTTCCCCTAGGCTACCCGTCGAACTAGACAAATTTTGTGTATGGGGGCCTCGATCATGGCATTGCACCATGCACACAAAAGGACGAAGATGAAGAGCCTTTTGCCAAAAATGTCAATTATTTGTCTAACCCAGACTTTGCTTTGAGATACCTTGGCCAATGCAATTGGCACGGATATGGGTTAGGTAGGTATGAGCAAGGGATACATGTTCTTTGCCAACCAAGATACCAAATGCCATATGACAAGTCAAGAGTAGGGTTCAACCACCCCCTGCCCTTGGACATCTTGGTGGAGAACATGCAAGGCCTAGGGATAGGCAACAAGGGGGGATTGGCATCAGATCCTTACGCCAACCCTAACACAACATATACATTGGGGGATTATCTCCCATGGTCGACAACCACCCTTGTTAACCTCAATAACCCTTTCCCTTCGCTAGAGAGAGGAGAAAGCTCGAGAGCTCATTTTCAAGGAGGGTATAGACAGTGTCAAGAGGGATCTTCGAAGGATGAGTCAGAGTATGAACCAGCATCATATGACCCCTTCGAATCAGATAGTGATCATTCACAAGTGGTCCCCATGAATGACTATCAAGAGAGCCTCTTGACGATGTTCCCTCTAGAGGCTCCAATCGAGCCAGTGCCGCGTCAAGAGAATCAGGCCCCACCGTAGAGAGCAGAACAACCACAATGGGGCCAGATCAATTTGCTCGAGCAGGACGAGCCTGTCATACCTCAAACAGTTGTCAGAGCCAATGAGGGCTTTTGGATCTTCGATAGTGATTACGAAGATGAAACAAAAATGACATATCTTAATCACATGCGGCAGATGCAACATCGATACCCCTTGGAGATTAACGACATATTTGAACAGCTGAACATAGTGCCAGGGCATGAGTGGTACATAGACCCAATGGGGTGGGACCAAGTGTTGGATCCGCCGCTCCAGGTATACGAAGAGCACCTTCCACCCCGAGACCCTAGAGTGATATCAGTGTCGAGGGTAGACCCTATCCTCCTATCAGCACATAGGGCCGATCCATTCGTGCCAATACCCCTAGAGCCAGATCCGAAGCACAGGAATCATCTAGAATGTTCACGTCACCACACCCACGGTAATGGAGACCAAAATCATTTCATCAACATGATCTCCATTGACTTAACCGCCCCCATCCACAACCTGACCGATCCGACACAGTCATTGTATCTAGACATAGATGCCATAGACTGGGATCACGTCAATTCACCGCCATCCCCATCAGAGTATTGGCCTTTCGATGAAATGCTTCATTTTACCCCTGGGTCAACTCAGGATATCTTCCATGCTGAAGAGGAACCCGAGGTTCCTAACGATGATCTTAACTCAGCAAATGATATCCATTTGATCCCAACTCCACACCAGTTGGAGGACGGATCCCACATGTCGGTCGAGGAGACGACTGACGTAGACATCGGCTCAGATCCAATGAATCCATAGATTATCAAGCTGGGGGTAAGTCTAACCCCTAAAGAGCAAGCCGACTACATTGCCCTTCTCAAAGAGAAGAAGGAGGTTTTTGCATGGTCATACAAAGATATGTCGGGGCTAGATCCATAGCTAGTCATGCATAACCTAACGCTTGATCCGATAGTCAAGCCAGTTAAGCAAAAACTATGCAAGATGCACCCAATAGTGGCCTTGATGGTCAAAGATGAATTGCAAAAGTTGTTGGATGCACAGTTTGTCATCTGCATGGATTACCCACCATGGTTGTCCAACATGGTGCCCGTCAAAAATCCCGACGGGAGGATTCACATATGCACCAATTTTTGAGATCTAAACAAAGCGAGTCCTAAGGATGATTTCCCCTTGCCGAGCATCGATGCCTTGGTAGATGCTACAACGGGTCATGAAATGCTCTCCCTCATGGATGGTTTCTCGGGATACAATCAGATTTGTATCAATCTAGAGGACCAGCTAAAAACGACGTTTACAATGCCTTGGGGGACATTTTGTTACAAGGTCATGCCTTTTGGCCTTAAAAATGCTGGCGCCACCTACCAACATGCCATGACGTACATATTCCATGATTACATGCATAAAACTCTGGAAGATTACATGGATGATTTGTTGGCCAAATCTCTTTTGCGCCCAGATCATATCGATGACTTAAGCAAGATCCTCGATCGCCTCATGGAACATAAAGTTAGACTGAATCCCAAGAAGTGCGTCTTTGGTGTCACATCTGGAAAACTCTTGGGTTTCATAGTCTCAAAGTGAGGCATCGAGGTCGACCCAAACAAAGTCAAGGCAATCCTTGAAATGCTTCCCCCAACTACCATCAAGCAGCTCAGAAGCCTGCAAGGAAAGGTCACGTCGATCAAGCGCTTCATAGCGCAGCTATCCGACAAGTGCCGACCCATGAACAAATTATTGCACAAGGGGGTAGCATTTCACTGGGATGACGAGTGCCAATTAGCCTTCGATGACATTAAACAATACCTGGCTTCATCGCTAGTATTGGCACCACCCAGACCAGGAGTGTCATTCTACTTATACATCTCAGCTACTGAGGTGGCACTGGGTGCCATGCTAGCCCAGAAGAATGAACTTCACAAAGAATAGGCTACGTACTATCTTAGCCACACCCTGGTCAGTTATGAACTTAACTATGCATACATTGAGAAACTCTGCTTGGGAGTGGTGTTTGCTACCAAAAATCTGCGCCATTACATGTTGAGCAACAAGACGTATGTTGTGTCTAAGGAGAATCCATTGTGATACATGATGAGTCATACTTATCATAGTAGTCGCACGGCAAAATGGATCATGTTGTTGATAGAATTTGACATAGATTTTATTGGACAAAAATCCATAAAAGGTCAGGTCATAGCCGATCAACTAGCAGAGGCTCCTCTCAAAGACGATCAGCCTCTGGTCATAGAACTACCCGATGATGGGGTCTTCCATGTCTCAGAATCACCAGATTTTGATGAGCCTGAGTCACAAGCCGACATAACCCTATTTTTTGATGGTTCTAAATGTGAGCAAGGTGGTGGCACGGGAATAGTATTCTTCACACCGCAAGGTGCTCCAATGCCTCTGTCATTCAAATTAAATTTCCCATGCACCAACAACAATGCAGAGTACGAAGCCTTGCTCATAGGTCTTCAGACAACAATCACCATGAACATTAAATGATTGAATATCTTTGGTGATTCGTTGTTAATTGTCAACCAAGTCAAAGGGGTATTCCAATGCAAATGCCCAGTTCTACAGGCCTACAAAGCCCTTGTGGACAAATTCCTGGCAAATCTTGAATGGTACGACATCGAGGCACTCCCTCGGTCATCGAATCATTTTGTGGACACCATGGCCTCTTTGGGGTCCCTAATCCCACAAGACATTTCTGGTGATATGACCACCATTCAAGTCAAAACACTATCGCAATCCATGATGGAGCGTGCAAGCTCTCACTTAATGCCAGGAATCCACATGATCCAGATTGAACCTCCTCAGGATAGGTTCTCTCGAATCCATGATCGTCTAAAACATGCCAACTGGGGGTCCTTGTTCTCCCCTACTCCCCTTAATAGCAACACAACGCTATTCTTACAAGTTCTCTCCCGCTCAACTTTTGCTAGGGATGAACTTCGAGAGGGACTGGCTGTTCATACCATCGAGGCTTCTGATCAGTAGGATTGGTATTCACCCATAAGGGACTACCTCAAGTTAGGTAACCTCCCACTTGGATTGACGCATGCCACAAAATGTGCATTCAAGCAGAAAGTGGCAAAGCATGTCTTGTTAGGAGACATTTTGTACCATCGTAGCTATGAAGGGATCCTCCTTCGGTGCTTGGACCAACAAGAGTCCACTTGGGTGATCGCCCAAGCGCACGATGGTACATGCGATGGTCACTTCAGCGGTATGGCCATCACAAAGCGCATTCTTTGCATGGGCTATTATTGGCCATCTTTAGAGCGAGATTGTTGCGTGTATGTCAGGAAGTGCATGAAGTGTCAACACCATGCTAATTTGACACATGTACCTTCCCAGGCCTTGCAACCGATCCAATCGGCTTGGCCATTTTCGTAGTGGGGCCTAGATCTAATCGAAAAGATCTCCCCTGCGTCGTCAGGTCATCACACGTTTATCATCATGGCCACAGAGTACTTCACCAAGTGGGTGGAAGCAGTTCCGCTTACCTCTACGACTGGAACCCGCATTGCGGAGTTTATCTTGCATAACATCATATGTCATTTTGGTATTCCATCCAAGATCATCTCGGATAATGGGATGTCATTCAAAAACAAAGATGTGCGTGCTTTGACCACAAAGTACAAAATTCAGCACAATTTTTTGACACCTTATTATCCACAGGAAAATGGGCAAGCAGAGGCGTCGAACAAAATGCTAGTTGCCATCCTTAAAAAGACAATCGTAGATAGTCATAAGGATTGGCACATTCAGATCCCACTTGCCCTGTGGGCTTATCGCACCAGCATTCGGATGCCCACTAGGGCAACTCCATTTTTGCTCGTGTATGGCTCCGAGGTTGTCATGCCTCTCGAGTTGGAAATTCCTTCCCTGCGCATATCAATGCAAGAGTTCATCGATGATGATACTACGCGGTAGGCCCGGTTAGACCAGCTTACGTTGCTTGACGAACGACACGTTAATGCTCTCGAGCATTTACGTATCTATCAAGAGCGACTTAAGAAAGCATACAACATGAAAGTTCATTTGAGGGACTTTCAGGTCGGTGACTTGGTCTTGAAAGAAAACCAACAGAACTCTAGTTTGCCGTCCCATCTAAGGGACAAGTTCATGGCAAACTGGTTAGGTCCCTATGTAATTGATAGAAAAATAGGACCTGGAACATACCGGCTAGCCTCTCTTGATGAAATCAAGGAACTAGAACCCTTGAACATCAGTCATTTGCGGCCATTCCATGTTTAGAAGAGCCATAGCCCAAACAAAATGCTCCAAGGATTTTCGTAATCGCTTGGTCAATCCCCAAAATGCTCCAAGGATTTCCGTAATCACTTGGTCAATCCCCAAAATGCTCCAAGGATTTTCGTAATCGCTTGGTCAATCCCCAAAATGCTCCAAGGATTTTCATAATCGCTTGGTCAATCCCCAAAATGCTCCAAGGATTTTCGTAATCACTTGGTCAATCCCCAAAATGCTCCAAGGATTTCCGTAATCGCTTGGTCAATCCCCAAAATGCTCCAAGGATTTCCGTAATCACTTGGTCAATCCCCAAAATGCTCCAAGGATTTTCGTAATCGCTTGGTCAATCCCCAAAATGCTCCAAGGATTTTCGTAATCGCTTGGTCAATCCCCAAACATGCTCCAAGGATTTCCGTAATCGCTTGGTCAATCCCCAAAATGCTCCAAGGATTTTCGTAATCGCTTGGTCAATCCCCAAAATGCTCCAAGGATTTCCGTAATCACTTGGTCAATCCCCAAAATGCTCCAAGGATTTTCCCTAATCGCTTGGTCAATCCCCAAAATGCTCCAAGGATTTCACCAATCGCTTGGTCAATCCCCAAAATGCTCCAAGGATTTCACCAATCGCTTGGTCAATCCCCAAAATGCTCCAAGGATTCCCGCAATTGCTTGGTCAAAAACAAGAAAATTCAAAAACAATAAAATCATCAAAAATAACAAAATTTGCATCTCATTTCCATGCATGCTCAAAATCGTCACAAAAATAAAGAGCTCTTTTTTTTGTCATATCATCTTCATATTCACACAAATCAATCCATCAAAAACACAAAAACATATAGCTGCATTACGCATCACACCCATACATTACATCTTTGTGGTCATAAAGGTCAAGGCACCATAGACTGTGATTACTTGGCAAAACCCTCATTTTCCACATTTCTCCGCTCTATAAATAGTCCATCAAAAATAAATGCCAATCACATCTGTTCGCCATACTATAGTCAGTGGTCTTCTAATGTATCAAGAGTTTCTGTCATTCAGCTGTCAATAGCCTTCTAGCCACGTACTGTACCAAGTCAGATAGATTTTACGAAGGTAGAGTTTTACTTGGATTACACCTTGTTACGTAGCATCCCAACACAAATTAAAACACATAAAAATTCCCAAGTTGTGTGAACGAAAGATGAAACCTGCAAAGCAATCCAGGTCACCATAAGTGAAATGGTTATCTTGCTCATCCCCCTATGCGAATGACCCCAAGAATGCTGAGAGTTGGCAAAAGGACAAGCATCCTCCCTACCCAATTCCCCAAGAATCCCAAGTTCTCAAAAGGTGCAAAACATCAACAATTTGCAAACGTCAAAAATCCAAATTTTGACATCACAACCAAAGTGCATACATCAAGAAAAGCACATAAAATAGTGATTCTCATCACTCCATATCCAAATCCCTTGCTCAAAAGAAAAAACAAAAATAAATAGTGATTCTTATCACTACAAAAGAGCAAGTATCCCAATACAATTGAAGAAAAGAAGGGAGTCAAACTTGAATCCCTGGAACTCTCAGCATTCCGATAGGTCATGAGGCAAACCTCAGTACCGGTTTGGTTGATAGCCTATCGATCACTCGGTGGTAAACCTCCCGCATGACGATATATCTGTCACAGTAACTTGTGTGCGAGATCAATGTTTGCATGTGGATGAGCTAGCTTATGGTATCCTAGATAGCACCATAGATTAATCGATCTAAATACAACAAAGGAGTTAGTGGGGCTAATTAGGTGATCCTCGGTACAGGTTTGGTTGACAACCTATCTGGCACTGGCGGTATCCTGACAAACACCACATAAATGAACTCAATTGCACACACAGGGATGTGAAATAACTTGGTCCAAAACAAGTCCGATTCATACCTTGTTCAAAAGTCTCGTGAGATGAAAGTATAGTCATGGCTAGTTAGTTAAAACATCTGAGTCTCAGAAAACCTTAACTACATTCGAAACCAACTTGCTATATTTCATTCTCATCTTGTCATCAAAAAAAAAAAAAAAACATGGCCCACATACATGAAGAAATTCAGGTCACACAACAATCACCCCGCACAAAAAAAAGCCATAAATTCTACAACAGTCTATGGTGTGACCGCAAAAAATCACAGATTCAACTCATTCATTCCATCTGCATATCATATAAATTAAAAACATTTGCATTCCATCAAAACATAATACATCCATCAATATAAATTAACATGCATACATCCATATTCATCAATCATCATACATAACATCAAATCATGACATGTGCATAAAAAAAAATAAAGTCATCTGTATATATCATCAAAAATGCCTGCAGGCTACAATGAACCGGTCTTGTGACCCCGCAACAAATTCCAAAAACATCAAAAAAATGCACAAAAATGCACCAAAAACAGCAATAAAATTGTCCAATGAGAGTGCTTTTGCACTTGACATTCCAAGCATGCAAAACCGATGTCGGGGTCACAAATCTTCACTATCCTACTCCCTAAGAAGGCTACCATAGCCGTACAACTCCACGGGAAGACGGATCTTCGAGAATTTCATCCCCACGCGGCGTCGCAAAAAAAAAAAGGGTCAAAACCCACCCAAAAATAGCAATAGAGTTGTCGAACGAAGGCATCTTCACTCCTGACATTCTTGGCATCCAAAATAGACATTGGGGTTACAAATTGTCACCATCCTACTCCCTAAGAAGGCCACCATGGCCGGACCGCTCCACGGGAAGACGAATTTTTGCCAATTTCAACTCCAAAAAGTGTCACCAAAAGGGTTCACACCCACCAAAAACAAGTCAGAATGTCAGAAAAATGCACACACATTAAAAAATAAATCTCTAAAAGCACCCTTACACAAGTCATCTTGGGTCAAGAGACTCGTCACTTTTCTCATGCAGGTCATTCCCTCATTGATTCGTCGCTTGAGGGGGTAGTCACACTTAGTCACCAATCAACAAATACACACCCAATCATAGAAACAACATGCATTCAAAGAATCATTGGCAAATAAAAATCACGCCCCTGCTTGGGGCAGCAAACAAGCAATAATCACAAACTGATCAAACACTTGGCATTCATGAATCATGAACTCAAGGTTCCCATGGACAAAAGGTTGCGACCTTTGCCTATTCATGACTGATCAATGTCCAAGCTCAAGTAACACCTCACCGAAAAAGGTTAACACTTGAATTGAGTTCCTTCGCTCGTCAGAAGAAAGGATTCAAGAATGCATGCCCTTTCCATACTTGGGGCATCAAAATTTGGTTAGGTTACTAGAAACCCTAATCATTAGTGCTTTGGTTATCTATTTTTTCTCGGTGCTGTGCCTTGCACAGCCCATCCCAAAAAGGGGCATCCGTAGACACCAAAACAACACCAATCCGATTATGTGACTGCAAACACAAATCGCATTGACACACACATCCCCAAGGGCAGCCCCTAGAGGTTAAACAGTGGTCCTAACCACTCTCACAATAGTTTTGGAAGGTCAAAAATTATTTTGGCACCTTCAGGCACTTTGCTCAATATCTGTTCCACCCAAGGATGAATTCAAACTGGGATTCGCCCCACCTAGGGACGAATTCATAATTCGCTCCAAGGTGGGGCGAATTGCAGGTTTGATGGGCAAAAAGTCAAATCTTGACAAATGGCAGCTTTGATCCACCACTTAATGCTTCCTTCATTGCATGGGAGTGTGGGTGAGTGTTTTCGAGCATTGGAGGTTGTTACAAGGGTAGTCATGAAGTCCCTATTCAGGGAGGAATCTCCTCCCCCCTGGGAAGGCATGATTGCCAAGTGGTGCCTTTGCATGCCCAATTCAAGAGACCTCCAGGTCTATAAATTGGTGAATTTCTTCACCCCAAAAGAGAGGAGAGGGAGCATTTTAAGCAACGAAGTGCTGCCATTTTATTTCCCCACACACCCTTAGTTGATTTGCGCCTTTCACATTCGTGATCTCTTTTAGAGAGGTCATTGGGTGATCATTGGAAGGTCGAATCTTGAGCCCAAAATCAGACATTTAGCCATAGAATACCACCCAATTTTCCGACAACAATTTACAAAATATTTTGGACCCATCCCAAGTGGATTGGTGCTGAAATCAGGTCCCAACGGTGGGCGGCCTACCCGGGTGCCCCCACACTGCTGCGAGTCTAATCGTCCCTTTTAAGAACGATTAGGAATCTATGGAAGATTGTTATTTCTATATTTTTTTATCTTGCATTTCATCTTATGCTGCTTAGGTAGTTTGCAGTTTCGATTTCGTAATGTTTTGAGCAAATCTTATCATGTTTTATCATTTTTTGTCTTTACTAACTTGTAGGTAGCATCATCAAATTCCCATTAATGGAGGCCAAATTGGGAAAATCTGACCATTTGGGTCTTCCCAAAATACCCCCAATTAGCTAACCCCAAGTTTGCAGGTCTTTTGGAGCTTTCTAAGCAGGACATTTAGGACAGTAACTTTTTCGGTGTGTTGTTGCAGGTAAATTTGTCCCGCCCCAGAGCGAATTCAAATCAGTGGGGAATTTCTTGACTGTTCTTTTTGCAATGCCTTCCTGGTGATGTTTCTATGCCCCTATCAAATTTTGAGAGAATTTGGATTCATTTTAGTCATAGGTTAATTCATTTTCTCATTCGCTTATCGTAGGCTTGGGGATTGCATGCTTTGTTTTATCCGGAGGTGCTACTGATTGTTTCTTGTTCCTTTGAACACAGGGTCTGGACATTGGAGGAGTAGCAAGGAATTGACACTCGTATACACAAGTGGCGATGACATTTTGGTCTTCCCATCTTACATGTGGGCACGCGAAAGAGGGATGGCTATCCATGGATGTAACCAAGAGACGAGTTTAACGCTCCTCGCCCCTGAAAATGGAGGAGGCGAATTGTAACCAAATTGTGAAATACATCAATAAAATAAAAGGGCTATTTGTTTCATTTGGATTTCAATTTGTTTATGCTTTCTCCATTTTATGCATTTTTAATTCGTAGCGTTAAGTTTAGTTCCGTTTTGCATCGTACTTGGAGTTTTTCCTTTTTATTTTCGTATCCTCATGCTTTCAGCTACTTATGAGGAGATGGTTTGTGAGACAGAGTCTGGGCATGGAGTGTCTGATTATGTTATGAATCCTGTGAATGCAGTTGATAATTTTGCAATAAATTGTAAGGTATCTAACACTAATGGAATTCCAGATATTAATCCTTCTCCTTGTGAAGAGGGTCTTAAGGAGGTTGGCTCGATTTTAAATAACAATACAAATCCTATTAATGCAGAACTTGAGCAAGCAGGGTGGAATGTTACTAAATTTGAAGAGGCATTTCAAAATATTAAGAATGAAATCAATAATAATGTGTCTAAAGCTGATGAACTGAATAATAAGCCAGTTTTGGCAGTTAATGATAAAAGTAATCTTAAGGGAAGATGACTGAATGCTCAGGAGCTTACCCTTCAAACTATTAATCAAAGTGCTTTGCAATATAAACTGAATGAGTTAAGGAACAATCCTGAGTCAGTCGAGGTAATAGGAGAGTTTGCTAAGAAGGATGTCATTGATAGGACTACTCCTTCCTCGTAGAGTATTGATAACTCAATTAATGACAGTAAGGCAATGGCTGATAGTTGTTCTGATGAAAATGAATGGACGAAAGTTGAATCTAATAAAATGAGGAGATCTAAGGACTCTGACATGAAGGATAACTCTATGAGAGCCACTAAGGCGGCTGCAAGATCCAGGGAACTTAATTGTTCCAAATATTTTAAAAATAACTAATGCCTCTTAATTGTTTGAGTTGGAATGTCAGGGGACTGGAGTTTGGCTCCAAGACAATATTCAGAACAAAGGATGCTATGATTTTTCCTCAACTTCAGAATCTCAGATATGATATGGATAGTTATAATCAGGTTTTGGTTCTACAGGTTTATTTACAACAATTTATGCTAATATATAACTTGTTGAAAACATATGGCTAATTATGATAAGCCCATTGTTTATCAGCTAGTTTCAGTTTGATGTCAGTTTATTTTGTATATACTTCAGGTTTCAATTTTTTTGTAGGAGTTTTGTTTCATGCCACTTTTTGTTTAAGTGGCTTTTTTATACTGGTTTTGGTTGTAACTATTATCAAGATTGTATCAAGGTTGTATTTTTTAATATAAGTTATACGATTTTCAATTAAAAATAATAATTAATTACTATTTATTTAATTTTTAAAAATATGTTAATGTTTACATGGTATTATAATCCTCCTAAATATGCCCTAAAAACAAGATGATGTTAGAATTTGTCTTTGTTGCTATTTTCACTTGTCTATTGTTGTCTCCCATTTTATCAACGTGTTTGATTTTGAATATTATTATAACTTCTATTCACTATTGACAACCACTCACCTTCAAATGAAATTAATATGAGTAGGGCTAGTAACCCCAAAGGGGTTGATTTGAGTCTGCATGCTGGGTTGATTTGAGTCTGCATGCTAATATTTATTTTATAATGTTAGTCACAAATATATTTCAAGAAGAAATGAGCTTAAATACTAATGTATTAAATGCACCTTGGGACGTGGTGTGTGTGAGTGAGCTTGTATGCCCAAAAAAATAATTAATTAGTATTTATTTAATTTTTAAAAATATGTTAATGTTTACATGGTATTATAATCCTCGTAAATATGTACTAAAATATGATGATGTTAGAATTTGTCTTTGTTGCTACATTGGGATATTTGCACTTGTCTATTATTATCTCCTATCTATCAAAAGTGTTTGATTTTGAATATTATTATAATAACTTATATTGATTTTGAATATTATTATTATAACTTCTATTCACTTTTGACAACCACTCACCATCAAATGAAATTAATATGAGGGCCAGTAACCCCAAAGGGGTTGATTCGAGTCTACATGCTAATATTTATTTTAGAATGTTAGTCACAAATATATATTTTTTAGGAAAACGTTTACAAATTACATCAACAACCCTCAAGGGGTTTGAACACAAGACCACTTAAAAAACAACCATCATCTTAGCCACTAGGGCAACTTTCTATAACGTCACAAATATATTTAAGAAGAAATAAGCTTAAATACTAATGTATTAAATGCACCTTGGAACGCGGTGTGAGTGAACTTGTGTGCCAAAAAAGTAATTAATTACTATTTATTTAATTTTTAAAAAGATTTTATAATCCTTGTAAAAATGCACTCAAATATGATGATATTAGAATTTGTCTTTGTTGCTACATTGGGATATTTGCACTTGTCTATTGTTATCTCTCATCTATAAAAGTGTTCGATTTTGAATATTATTATTATAACTTGTATTCACTTTTGACAACCACTCACCCTCAAATGAAATTAATATGAGTAGGGCTAGTAACGCCAAAGGGGTTGATTCATGCTAATATTTATTTTATAATGTTAGTCACAAATATATTTCAAGAATAAATGAGTTAAATACTAATGTATTAAATGTACATTTTATGCACTTCTTCCATTATTATAATATTCTTCAATTTAAAAAATATTTAGACAATAAGTGAAGAAAAATAAACAGTTTTATACTAAGATACTATTCTAATTTCATGGGTGATCCTTACTCTTTTGCCCATTGAAATTTAGGGAAGCAATGAGGAGCAAAGGGTCTCGTATTATAAACTAAGGTTCAAATCCCGCATGAATATTAATATTTAAACCTATTGTATTTGGGAAAAAGGTGGAAGTAAGAGATTTCACATGATAAGATAAGGTTTTAATCTCATGGGGTGAACACTAAATATATTTTTTTTAAACCAAAAAACCCCTTGCGGGGCCGCCTTGGTCTGAGAGACCACAAAAAGGGGGTTCTACATTGTCAAAGTCACTCGGGAGCTGCACCCGACCCTGCCCGCACCAACATTATCAATTGGATTTTGGATACCCAATTCAGATTTTTGGTAGGGTGGAGATTTGAACCTGGGACCTCCCTTGGAGGATTGCCCTCTCCTCCAACTCACCTACAACACATGGGTTGGTGAACACTCAATTTTTAATCCCATTAAGTTAGGGCCAATTGGAGAGTAAATAATTTTTATTTGCAAGCTAAGGTTCCAATGTCTTAGGTGAACCTAAAATACTTGAGATTACCAAAACGAGAGTAAGTTCTTGAGATGGGTGACCTCTCATTAAATTGGCTTAGATTCAAGTTTCAATGGGTAAAAATACCTATTATGTGTAGCACATTATTAACCTCAAGTGATTCATCATGATCTTCTTATGAAATAAAATCTTTATGATCTAAACATTTAGATTTTACATTTACATCTCAATCCAATCAATGAACCTTAACATTTAAACATTTTATGCATGAGACAGATGGTTTAAATAATAAATTTCACACATAACCCATGTTCCTAGATCCATGGGTGAACCTTCATGTTTTCCCATTGAGTTTGAGGAAAATAGTAACTAGAGAAAATTTCATGTCTTAAACCAGATGAAATTTTAGTGTGTAATCCCAATAATTCACGAGTAAAGTGTTTTAGTTTATAATATAATATTCTAATATCTTAATACTTCCATGTGTTATTCTATAGTAATTTAATTAAGATATTAAGATTTTTATATAATTGTACAACTAGCCAAATGCATGACAAAATAATGATTTTAGAAAGGTTTTTATGAATATTTTTCAATATCAAGTTGGATGAGATATTAACATGCTAAAGATGCATTCTTGTTGCCTATTCTTCAAATAAATTAGGAGATATTCCATACACTTTTGTCATCAATGTAGTCTCAAGTATTGAACATATTTGAACAATAAGATCAAGCAATGTGGAACAATAAGCTTCATATCACAATCCAATAATATAATTTCATAGATATTCCTTAACTTTTTTCCATTGAGTTTGAGTTTGAGGTTGAGGTCAAAAAGGGGAAGAAAATAACTTTAGATTATGTATATGGATGTTAATACTTAAACCTACTATATATATTGTATAAATGGTGGGAGAAAGAAACTATACACATTAATATAATCTCAATGAAACATATCTTGATAGTATTATAATGTAATTAAAATCAATGTGTTTCAAGTGCCACAAGCCAAAATTCTAATCTCATGGATGGTACTTAACATGTTTTCCATTGAGTTTGAGGTAAAACATGGGGTTTAAAGAGTCTCACACTATAAGCCAATGTCTAATCCTAGATATGAACCCTCATGTTTAATCTTACTATATTTAATGCAAATGGATGAGGCAAAAAAAACTTGTAGGTCAAGTAGATTCAAATCTCATGGAAAAACATATCTAAACAATAATATTAAGTGATGAGTAATAATGAGTTTCAATTGGGGGTGCAGCACAACCGTTCAGGGTTTGGTTCTTCTTCGGGAGATAGGTTGAAACAACGACATGGGCAAGTGTGAGGGGGTGGGTGTGTGGTGGCTTTGTGTTAAATTCTCTATTTATAAGTATAGCTCTGGACTTTACGAGGGATCATGGTTGGGAGGAGATTGTTTAGCCATGTGCGTCCCTTACAAAGGTTTCTCACAATAACCAAATCAAAAAATAATGAGTTTCATACCATAAACGAGGGATCTAGTCTCATTAATGATCTTACATATTTTTCTATTTAGTTTGAGGCAAATAATGGGAAGTAAAAACTCATATATAATCTGCTCATGTGAGGAGTTAGAGAGCAAGTAGGTAGTTTAAACTCTTAAGTTGAAAAAGAGCCCCAGGTTCAATTCTTCCCCCCTCACATATTGCTGATATGCAAAGTCGAGTGGATGGTTCGTTCGTTAAGCTAGATGGCGTGGATGGGGTCGGGTGCGGTTCGTTCGCTAGGCTAGATGGTGTGGATGGGGTTGGGTGCGACTCTTGACGGAAGAGAACCCTAGACACAAAATCTAATTACAAGATTATTTTACTTTAATTAATCTATGAAAATTAATGAGAATGATATTATATATATTTTTAAGGTAAATATTAGTATATGGTCAGGATATAACCTTTTACATAGTATATCCGCAACATCTGAGGGAAGAGATGTCAACCTGGGCCTCTCAATTACAACTGGAGAGTTTTAACTACCCACTTGCTCTCCAACTCCTCTCGCATAAACATTCTTTGAATTTCTTTCTTGTTTCTTGTTTGTGAAATGGTTTACATAGTTATTTTTTATTAAAAATATATTTATTTATTTAAAAAAATTTAAAAATAAATAATATATTTTTAAAATACTAAAATAATATTTTGGAAAAATAGTTTACAAATTTATTAAATTTTGAATGATTCTCACTATAAATTATTTAGAGTAAAATCTGCCTTACAAAATCCAAGCTTTTTAGACTTTTTAGAGAGGCGATGATCAAACACAAACAGCTCGATAAAAGCCCACTTTGTCGTCTTTGCTTTCGTGTTTGTTTGGTAGAGAGGAGATTACACTCTAGTTTGGCTGCCACAAGGATAACTGAGACCTTTAGAGTTGTCTGGCGGTCTTCGCTTGGATTCTCAGGATCTTCTCCTTCTGTGAGATGCCTTGTTAGATGAGCTACTTCCGGGGATGTTCTACGCAAATAACCCCATGGTTTCTGCTGATCGAACAATGGTTTACTACGGGGAGATATCCGACTCCTCTCCTCTGGGAGAACCTCCTCGTTGGCGTCTACACGAACAGTTGACATCCCCTGTTCCATCCTCTCAAGAGAAGTTGTCATTTTTGACATGGGCTTCTTTACTCTTTACTCCACACTCTGCTGCTCTGAAGAGAAATATTTTTCGACCTTTAATGTTAGGAGTGAGTTTGCCATTTAGAAAAGAGTAGTTCCTGTAAAGAATACATCTCCGTGTACATTTAGCTCAAGCAGGAGAGCCCTGGAGTACATTGCTAGTTATTATGCAACGAATACGATTGACATATTAGTCATTTTTAAAGCATGAGAAAGCCAAGAATAAAAAGCATGCTCACCATTTCTAAAGCATGGGGAACATTAAAAAAATAAAAAATAAAATTCTTGCTTACAAATTAGTGTTTTGAATTTTAAACATAAAAAGCATGGTGCAATAAAGAGCATGCTAACCATTTCTAAAGCATGGGGAACTTTTAAAAAAAAAAAAAAAATCTTGCTTACAAACTAGTGTTTTGAATTTTGAACATAAAAAGCATGGTGTGCTGATAAATTTTTACGAGTTTTCATATGCGTATAGCGAAAAAATTGTTCATATATTCTAAAAATGAAACAATGTTTTTGCTATTTCTCTTGTGAAGAGAAATTAATTATTGAAACATGCTTATAAAAATATTAAATTTTTTAGAAAAGGATGTGAAAAATATAAAAGTAGGAAGCTCAAAGAGAAAATTAGAGCGTCATTTGAGTAGAAGAAGTGTCTTCTTATTGCTATAAAATTGGAGGCAAAATTGTTGCCCTACGAGGATCCAATGGGGACACCTCCGGATCCTCTTTTAAAGAGACAGACTTCTTTTGCAGATTTGTAGAAGGAAAATCTCCAGTAGAGACTGAAGAAGCACAAGAAAATTGCATTAAAAATGCTTTTTACATATGCTAGAAAAATATCAACAAGCTAATGGATGCTTGCCATAGTTAGAATTAAGGCAAAATATTGTCATTGAGCAAAGGATGGTAGAAGAATAAGTATTAGATATAGTCAATCATGATCTGATCTATAAATTCATGGTATTCGTCTTACCCTGATTTTTTTGCTTTCTTGGGTTCAACAAAATTGAGAGCCTCTTGGTGAGTATTCTTTGTGGTTTATAAGTAATGGATATTTTATTGGGAGTTTTTTTTTACTTGGCGATAGAAATAGGGCTTTTGAATTTGAAAAGAAGAATTAGGCTCCAACAAGAATATTTGTTTAGCCCTGAAGAGTGGGATTTGATTCCCGAATTGAACCCATTGTTGTCTCGGTTTGAATTCGTTTGTATGCACTTCCAATGGAGTTCTCAAGTGAGAAAGTATTGGAAATCATCGATAATTCTCTTAGATGATATTTAGGTGTTTCTAGAGAAACAATGGAAAGAAACACAAAAGTTTATGGTAGATTATGTGTGGAAATGGATCTTAGCCAACCTTCGTCAATAGAGGTTGAACTTGAACTTATAGATATATCCTGGATTCAACCACTGGGTTATAAGGTGTTGCCATTCAAGTGTAGATTTTACCATAATTATGGGCATTTGGCTTGGTTCTGCCCAAACAATATGAACACAAAAATAGAGGCAAAGAAGCACAAGAATATGGATTTGAACAACCCAAAAGAAGGAGAAGACAAAAGGAAAAAGTTAGCAAAGATCAAATCTAACTCAAGCCATCAAATAAGTATGAGATCTTCAAGACACTAGTGGACTACGAAGAAGAACAATTCGTGGAAGGAGTGGATGGGAATAATTAAAACAATAAAAACCATGTTCAAGTTGCTCTTTCACCTCCTATCCTAGAGCAAGTAATAGAGTGCAATGAGTTACCACAATCATTGATTATAGGGGCATTGATAGTGCATAACCGAGAGAAATCGGTAATTAAGGATGTTATCATATGGTATAGTTGAAATGAACAGAGAAAAACCAACTCTAGGGATAACTTAGGAGGAAAAGAGATCAAAGAATATCAACTCTTTTGAAGCAAGTAGAAAATAAAATAAGGAATTGATAGCAGTTCAAAGAGATAATTTGGTCACTAGGGGATTCGTGAGGCCAATAGAGTCTTACTGGTCTCAAGGTAACCAATAATTATACAATCATGGAATGTTAGGGGTTTAAACAATAGAACCCATCAATATCTTATTCAAAGACTTTTAGAAAAAAGTAAAACATATTTTTGCTTATCCAAGAGATAAAAAATATCATTGGATATTATGTGTAAAATAAAAATAGACTTTGGAAGGGTATTGGTCATATGGAAGTGACTTCCCAACAGGCCCTAGGGTGTATAGTTATCTTTTAGAACTCTTTTGAATGGATGACAATAGAACTTATAGCTTGGAGGGATGTCCTCCTATCATATTTTAAGAACAATGTGATAGCTAAGTAGGTTTTAATCACAAATTGTTATGGGGCACAAAACATAAATGGTTATATGCATCAATGGAAAGTAGGGCATAATATGAGAGTCTCAAGGGAGTAGTTATAATGGATTGTTGTTGGGGATTTTAATGCTAAATTAATCATCTAGAGATCAATAAGGGGGGATCCAAATTTTGGATCTAAGGGATTGACTTATGATTGCCCAAATATATTCAGTACACTTGGTGGATATTAAAAGTCCTAGAAATAACTATACTTGGACAAATAAGAGGAGGGATCCATATAGCAAGAAGATGAAGTTAGACCATTTTTTGATTTTAGAGGAGGCACTTGAGAAATGGAATCTAAAATTCCATATTTTGGAGGGTCCAGTTTCGAATCACATCCTAATTTTGTTTTATGGGGATCAAGACAGGAAAACATCACAAACCATTTAGATTTGAAAATGTTTGGTTATAAAAATAAGATCTTCAAAAGAAAATTTCATAGTGATGTTAAGAGGAATGCCTGACATATGAGACAATATTTTTTAGATTCCACAACCAACTTAATTATATCAAGGATAAACTGAAACAATGGAGATAATCTAACAAGACAGACTTCCAAGTCCAAAGAGCTCCATTGGTGGCTAAATGGGATGAGGCTCAAAAACACTTAAGGAAAGGAACAATTACAGATCAAGTAACAGAAGAGGATGATTTATTGTGTAAAGTTTTTGAGAACATTGACAACCAATAGGAGGTATACTGGAGACAAAGAGCAAGAACCACTTGGTTATTAGGTGATAAAAATACCAATTCTTTCCATAAAATTGCTTGTGCTAAGATATAGTCAAACAATATGGAAGCTCTTCAATATGGGAATAGGTACTCCTTTGATACAATCCCAAGTATGCATTTTCATTCAATGGATTATTTTACTAGATTGTTTAAGAAAATTTTTGGTGCAAGATGTAGAGGCTGAAAAAGAATTTCTTGCTATCATACCCTCTATTATATATAAAGAATAAAATTGGTCCCTACTTAAACCCATTGATAGAGAGGAACTGAAGAAAATATTCGTTGGAATGAGTATTATAAAAACACCCAGTCCCAATGGCTTTCTAATTATGTTTTTTTAGACCTTTTGGGACAACTTGGAGGAGGATGTAATGGTTGTTATAGAGGAGTCTAGATGTAGTAAAATAATGCTTAAAGCATTAAATCATACATTCATTGCCTTAATTTTTAAAGGGGATGACGGGATGCATATTTCAGATTATAGACCTATTGCCTTATGTAATATCGTATATAAAATAATCACAAAGGTAATGGCTGAGTGGCTAAAACCTCTCCTAGATAGCCTTATCTCCTTGAAGCAAGGGGGTTTTATAGAGGACAAGCAAACATTGGATGGTGTGGTTGTAGCTTAGGAGATAATCTACTTAATAATTTTTTTTGATAATATGGGAATGTTCATAAAATTGGATATATCAAAGGCTTATGCTAGGGTGGAGTGGAGCTTCTTGTCAAGGATGATGACAAAATTTGGTTTTTCTCAATATTGGATAGCATGGGTCATGAGTTGTGTTTCTACTCCAACATACTCAATGTTAATCAAATGCCTTTCATTACAACCACATGGAGCTACTTGAGGCATTTGTCAAAGAGATCATTGTTACCCTTATATTTTTTCTCACATTTATTGGAGGCTTGGGTAGACTCATATTGAGGAGAAGACAACAAGGTTTTCTAACAAGTTTCAATTTGGGTGAGGAATTTTTGAATCACTTACAATTTTTGGATGATATAGGATTGGTAGGAGTGGCCAGCTTCAGGGAACCAAGAATGATTTGAGATACTCTTAATGTTTACCTTAGGGCCACAAACCAAGTCATGCATAATAAAAATTTCAAGTGGAATTTTCCAATCTTTATCAAAAGATTTAGGACACAATTTTAAATATGATGGGATTCATGAGGACTTATCTCCCAGTGCTATATTTTAGGTTCCCTTTACATTTTAAAAAACTCAAAATAGATATTTGGAGGAATATTTTGGATTGTATGAAAGAAATAATTAATCATTGGTCACACAAATGGTTAAGCTATGGGGGTAGATTACATTTTTTACAGTCAATCATTCAAGCCATTTCAATTTATAATTTTTCTATTCTTGCTTCCCCACACACCGTATGGAAAGATTTAGACAAGATATCTAGAAAATATTTATGGAGAAAAGTAAAAGAAGAGAGGAAATGGAAATTAGTAGGTTGGGATAACATAAGACAACGCAAGATAAAGGTAGGTTTGGGACTAAGGATATCAGAGTTAAATAATAAAGCTTTTATTGGAAAGCTTTAATAGAGGTGGATTTTCCAACCAACTTCTTTATTCAGTAGAGTTTTAATTAGTAAATATTTGGGACAGGTGAACCTGAATGAGGTGAGTCATTTCCCTTTGAATGGTAATGGGTCCTTAGTGTGGCAAGCTCTAATGTTAGGATATGAAGTAGTGAAATATGTATTATTTTGGAAATGGGGGAGAGGGGAGAAAGCATGATTTTGGATAGATTCATGGGATCAACACCCACCTATAATTGTTGAATTCTAAGAATGACAACTAATAAGAAAATTATGGAAAGCAAGGGTTGGATCCATATTAAAAATTATTTAAACACTAGTTAGCTAGGGCATTGTAAGTTTAAGCAATTTAAGAAGTTGGATGTGTGACCAATTCCAATCCCTCTAGAATCGACACCAACCATGACTAAAATCTTGGCAAAATGTTTTCTCATAGGTAGAGATGAGGAGGATGAATTAGCTTAGGGCTATGAGAGCCTTGGAGTCTACACAATGAAGGATGGATATGATAAGATCCTTATAGAACCTCCTCCTCATGCATATCAGGTTAAGGATTGGACTCTTGGAGAAATATTTGACAATTCAAGGGTTGGTTGAAAGTAAACTTCTTTGCCTAATAGTTCATGCACAATGGAATTTTTACTTTTGATAATCTTGGAATATACTACATTATTTGGTACATGCCAATATAAAAATATGGGTACATATATAGATTAGAAAAGAGTGTCTTAGATTAGGATGAAAGTATTTACTTTATGCAATGTAATAAATGCACAAGTGTGTCATTATATTTTGGCAATGTAAATGTGTAAAGTTATCCCTATGTATATGTGTCAATAGAGTAGTAAGATGAAGAGTCATAGGAAGAGTGAAGGCCAATAATCCTCCATATGAAGAGTCACAATCCATTCTATATATATAGATGTATTGATGTAAAAGATATACCAGAGTAGAGAGAGTCATCTTTGGAAGCAAAGGAAGCTGATGTAGTATGATGTAATTTGAGATTTTTGTTCAATAAGATTTCCTAGTACTTTTTGAGCATTTTTCATTAGCATTATTTGAGTTATTATATAATATATTCTGAGTTTATATGCTTGATTGCTTAGCATTATCATATCTTTCATATTGCAATTGTATTATTGATCTTGAGGTAATATTATTTTGAGTATTCACTCATCAAAAGCTAACAGTGGTATTAGAGCTACAAGGGACCATCCTAGTTTCCACTATTTATACCTTACTATATCTTTGCAAATCGGGTCAATCGTTGTGTGCTATTGCATGCAAACATCGTCGTCTCATGATTTTTTTATAAAATTCCCAATATAGATCAAAAGGAAAGAGTATTTCTACTAGTTAAGAAGAGACTAGTAATGATAAAAGAATTACCTCTAGAAAGAGAAACCAAAAAAGATAAAGGAATTACCTATGAAAAGATAAAAATGAGAAGATACAAGAATTAAATTTTGAAAGAGAAACTAGAGAAGATAAAGGAATTACATCTGGAAAAACAAGCTAGAGAAGATAGCATTTCTCATTGTGTTAAAGGAAAACTAGTGATTTTAAGAAAATACCTATTCTAATAGTAAAATTGGAATAGAAGGAGATTGAAAGGTCGTGAAGATAGACGTTATTATCAAATATATCAAGATATCCTTATAAGAGGTCCTATTGATAAGCTTAATAAGAGAAAAAATATTTTAGATTATTATTTGGCTAGAATATTTTCACAAGGTTGAAGGAAAACCTATGAAGACTAGGATTCAATATAGATTTGATTTCATTAGTTTTTAAGATAGCTAGTGAAGATTATTACTTTTGGAAATTTTAATACATATGATTATTAATTTCTAAGTTTTGTTGCAGAAGATCGATTCATAGAAGTTAAGAGGCTTCATATAACATATAGATAAGAATTTCATCTTTGATTGCCTAAAAGACTATGTACTTTCCTAGTGTGGGGATTAACATTTTATTACAAAAAATTAGACATTAAAGGAGGTCTAAGAAGGAGGCCTTATTGAAGATTGAGAAGAACCCAGAAAAATATTCTCATTGCAAGATTGCATATTGAAGATAAATACCCAAGAAGAGGTCACATTGAAGAACTTCCAAGGTTTGGAAGATTGAAGATTGAAGTTTAAATATAGAGAACCAAGAATAGGTCATATTGAAGAACTTACAAGCTCTATAATATTGAAAATAGAGGCCCAAGAAGATATTATTTTGAATAACTTCCAAGTTTTGGAAGATTGAAGACTGAAGATAGTGATCCAAGCAGGGTTATGCATAGCAACAAAAAATTGCCATTAGGAGCGAAAAGTAGTATTTTTAAAAATTCAAATTTGCAAAATTTAAGGGACCTGGATGTCAATCATTTAGTTGGATATTTTTGGGACAAATAAATTTTAGGTGTCGATTCACCATGCTTTGATAAGAGTATCAAAATTATTTTTAAAAATTTGCAAGCAATCCTGCCTAAATAGAGTACCCTTTCCACCCTAAAGTTTTAAATTTTCTAAATTATCCCGCCCAACTCACCAATTTTTCCTCTATATATAATTAAAAACCTAGGGATACATTTTTGTTTTTGGACTTTGTTCTACACCCGACTGATATACCGACCTAGTTTTGCACAAAATTGGAACCATTTCAACACCATACTAGAACCTTTATAGATCAAAGTAGGACCTGATCAATTTTTGTACCAGATCAAAACTTATTTTGCATTTGGCTGACACCAATTATGTAATCGTTTAGCAATAGTTTTATAACCGATCATAACCATTTTTGTAATTGAAAATTATTCCACAATCGACACCTGTTGTACAACCAACTAGAACTATTTTGCAATATAAACATGTTCTCCAACTGGTAAGAACCACTTATACAACTAGTCAAAACCATTTTGCAAGAAGACCCTACTCTATAACCATCCAAAACCACTTTTGCAATTGATCAAAACCATTTTGTAGGTGGATCCTATTCTGAAACTGATAAGAACCACTTATGTAATCATCCATAACCATTTTGAAAGCAAAAATTTCTCTACAACTATTTATAACCGCTTTTGCAATCGATAGAGACCATTTTGCAAGTGGATCTTGCTTTGCAATAGACAGAAACCACTTTTAAAATGGTTTAACACCTGTTCTACAACGAGATAGAACCTTTTTACAAGCGAGAACTATTCTGTAACTGGCCAAAACAACTTTTGCAACTAGAACTTGTTCTGCAATCAAAACTTTTTTTGCAACTAGATCTTGTTTCGCATCAAATCAACATACCTCTTTTTGCACTAGGCTGATTTTTGGACCATGTTTTGCATCTGAATCTCATTCTACATTAGGTTCTCTATCACTGCTTTGTTTGCCATGTTTTCTCTATTTTACCATGTTCTGCATGTTATCCCATGTTTTCTCTCTTTTTGTTAAAACTCTTTGATTCTTTATGAATAGGTGAACTGAAGATATTGTGATTATCTATTTCTAGTCCATTTTGTACCATAATATTATATTTTTCAACATGTATCTTTAATAATTTTTTAATCTTGTTTTTGCACCACACCAGTATTCGAGCCCTCTTCTACATCTATATGGTCATTGCTATGTTCCTATGTTTTCTCTATTTTACCCTGTTCTGCATGTTTTAAAACTCTTTGATTCTTAGTTTCTATTCAAATATTTTTTTTCCTTGCTAATAATATACATGCGTAAATGTTTTCATTCTCTAAAGACATATTGATGCTTTGTTTCTTCAAATATATTTTGATTCTCTATTTGTAGTCCATTTTGTACCATAATATTATATTTTTTGACATGTATCTTTAGTAATTTTTCAATCTTGTTCTGCACCACACTGATATTTGAGCCCTCTTCTGCATCTGGATGGTCATTCCTTTGTTCCCATGTTTTCTCTATTTTGACATATTTTGCATGTTTTAAAACTCTTTGATTCTTAGTTTCTATTCATATATTTTTTTCCTTACTAAGATTATATGTGTAAATGCTTTGGTTCTCTAAAGACATATTGATGCTCTGTTTCTTCAAAAAAAAATTGATTCTCTATTTCTAGCCCATTTTGTACTATAATCTTATATTTTCGACATACATATCTTAAATTATTTTTTGCATAAAGAATATTTTTCTTAAATTGATTTTAATTTGAATTTTGATTATCATTGTGCTCTTGTTAGTTAAAGTGCTTTCACCAGAAAATGAATCGATGGTATAAACTGATAAAATCACAATAAAGCATGACAAGAAACAAGAATGTATAATCTATCACCCAACCATTTTTTTATTCCAATTACAATATTATCTAAAGTCTACCGAAATTACATCCTCTTCAACATTTTATTACTCTACTAAATTGTAAAAAAAAAAAAAATTCAAGTAAAATGTCACCCAGTGATGGAAATAAGGGGGTCAAATATTCTCCTGAAAAGAGTATCCTCAAATATTTTAATCAAACTTTGAAATGCAATAAGCCAATGAAATTCATACAAATTCAAGGTACAAATGACTTTTGACTTCCCATTATGTGCTTTATTGATGATATGAATATTCTTTTTGTATATTTTGTTTAATCCAAGAATGATAAAAAATATTATGGTATGCTACTATGCAGAATACCCTGTTGATCCTAATATGCCTCCACTTGAATATATTACCCAAAAATATATGCCTTCTAATGAAAATCCTCTTGACAATGACATCCAACAAACACTTGAAGAAAACCCTTGAAGTGTCATTACAATTGAGTGATAAATCAAAATCATTACAAGATTCATATGATTCTTCAAGTAAAAACTATAAAAAAAGAAAAGCATCTAATTGGATAATTGGAAGGGGATTTAAGAATGAATGGGTAGAAATATTTCCCTAACTTGAGCCTATCCTAACTGAGGATAGTCAAATTGATGAAAAAAATGTAGATGCAAAATTTGCAGTTGGAGACTTAGTAAGGATCATAGGTTGCAAAATAAGATTGATACAATTCAAAAACATGTTGGCAAATCTTATGTAAAAGTTATAAAAAGTAATGATGAATTTAGTAAAGAAGTTAAGTGGAAGGATGCATCAGAATGTATGCACTTAAGATATGCTATTGAATATGACAATCACTTAAAGCAACACCAATATCTTGTTGAGAAAGGTGGAACAATTGTAGCCCAATTTCATATAATTCAAAAGACCATCTTCGCTTCAAAAAGTATGTAGTTTGTCGTTGTTTTTAGTATTCTCAAGAAATGTAGACCAATGTCTAATTTTATTGATTATAAGCAACTATTACACCTAGTTAATGTGAAAAACCTTCCTAATTACCATTGGTCAGTTCTAAGTGGTTGGGAGATGCAAAATTTCTATCTTTAGTTGATAAAGATGACCTAAGGGAGCAAATAAAACTTGCCAGATTTATTTCACTTTCTATTGATGAAGTAACGACTGTGAACAACACATCTTGGATTTGCATGCATGTGTACACATTTCAAAATCATATAAGGAGGCCTATTTTGTTGGGAATACATAAGATATTGGAAATTTAAAATGCAAAAAATATTTATAATGTTGTTGTCAATAGTTTAAAGAATATTGTGGAAATGAATGATATAAACATAACAAGAAAGTTAATATGTGTTGGAGCTGATGGTGTTGCTATTATGTAAGGGTACAGGTCCGGTCTTTGTGTTTTAACTCCAAATCATAGTTGCCCCATATATGATTCCCATTCATTGTATGGATCATAGAGTGAATCTTGAATATAAAATAATGAGCACATTTACAAATGTTGTTAGAGTGGAAGACCTTATTTATGAAAATAATTTTTATTTCTCGTTCAGCCCAAAAAGTTTTGCAGAGTTTCAATAGTTTACACTAGGAGTTACAAAACGAAAAAAAATGTTAAAAGATACAAATACAATATGGATTTCATTGTATCAATCTGCTCAAAGATTTTTTTGCGGAATATCAATCATTGACGAGGTTTATGCATGCAAATTATAGGATAGTTGATAAGGCAAAATATATGCTATTATGTTTGACTAACTTGGAAATACTTTTGATCTTATGTGGTATTCTTCCAATGTTACTAGAAATGAACAGATTAATTAAACAAATACACGAGATATTCATCTATATCATTGATTTCATGAGGATGAGAAAATAAATATGTGTGCTTATTAATACATTATATGAACCTTTGTTTGATAGCTGAAATACATTGATAAACATGGATAATCCAAAAAGCTTTTTGAAGTTTGAAATCAATGATCATATTTGTATTAATGTTCATTGAAATATGACGCCATTTTATTGTTTTAAAAGACAATCAAGTATAGTTGTGGAATATTTTGATGAAGTTCCTATAATACACAACATATTTCATATTATTGTACATAAAACTAAGTGTAATTTATCAAAAATAGAAAAATAATTGATAGATGAGATAAAAGAACAGTTTTAGAGAGATGATTTTCTTGAGGCTATGGGTGTGGTTAAGTACTGAATACAATTATGCAAATGAGTTGTTTATTAAATATATGGGTAACCTCATTAACCAATTCAGTAAGATTGTGGAAGTCAATGGTATTGAAATTAGAGATATACTCAACAATGATCTTTTGAAACAACAATCATCACATTTTAAAATAATAAAGGTTGTGCAAACATCACTTATGATAGGTGTCCATGAGATTGGTTCCAATGCACGTTTATGGTAAAAATTGTATCCAAGTATTGTATTACAAGATACAGTAAGTGAATACTTTCATTTATATGAATTATGTGAAACAATGATTTTGGGGTTAGTCAAAGACGAAAGAGTTTTCAATGCACTTTATTTTGTTAAATCTAAGCTTTGCAACAGACTCGAAAAAATTTAGAAAATTGTTTAAGAATTTATGTGTCTTCATATCAGTTGGATATATTTTTTTATGACATAGCTTTGACACACTAGAGTTCCCTGGAAGACAAAAATAAGTACGACAAATACGATCGATAATGATGATGATGATGCTTTCAGTGATCAAATGGTGGAGACACAAATTTTTTCTATGCTTCATAATAATTTTGGACAAGCTAATATTTTTTAGCTACGTTAATGATATTTATTCTATCATTTCATAGACATTGATAAACACGAATTGATTTGATAGCAAATTTCACAATATTGTCCTAAATTTATAATATTTCAAAGAATTGTTCATTCAATATCACATTATTATTTTAAAAATTACATGTATTATATCTTATTGTTGTTTTTAAAATTGTATGTTTATGTCTTAATGTCTCAACTCTCTTCATTGATAAATATTTATGTTTCATGTTTTAAATATTATTATTGGTATATTATTGTTGATCTATAATGTTATCTATAATTATTTTGTTGTTTGAGATGAACATAGTGAACAATATTAGCTAGAAATAAACTAAAATAGCAAAAACTGTGAATTATAGAAAACACAATATGAGAAAATATCATTTTCATTAGTTCGAATAGAAATATATTACATCATACAAAATTGTTGACTACAATCAATTTGATAGCATATTAGAGTTTCAAACATTTCATTGGTGCTTTGGTGCTTTGATGCTTCACATTAAATTGTCTTAGATTCAAGTTTCATTGGGTAAAATTACCTATTATGTGTAGCATATTCTTAACCTCAAGTGATTCATATTGATATTTTTATGAAATAAAATCTTTATGATATAAAAATTTAGATCTTACATTTACATCTCAGTTCAATAAATGAACCTTAACATTTAAACCTTTTATGTGTGAGACAAATGGTTGAAATAAGAAATTTCACACATTAATCCATGTTCCTAGATCCACTGGTTAACCTTCATATTTTTCCATTAATTATGAGGGAATTAGTAAGTAGAGAAAATTTCATGTCGTAAACCCAGGTTGAAATCTCATGGGGTAAAATTTTAGTGTGTAATCCAAGGAGTAATTCATGAGTAAAGTGTTTTAGTTTATAATATAATATTATAATATCTTAAAACCCCCATGTGTTATTCTATAGTAATGCAATTAATATTATAAGAATTTTTTAGAATTGTACAACTAACGAAAAGCATGATAAATTGATAATTTTAGAAAAGTTTTTATGAGTGCTTTCAATATCAAGTTGGATGATCAAATCTCTAAAAATTATTTACAGTAAAATATCCTTACAAAATCCAATATTTTTAGACTTTTTAGAGAGGTGATGATCAAACACAAACAACTCGATAAAATCCCACTTTGTCATCTTTGCCTTTGTATTTGTTTGGTAGAGAGGATAGGTGAGTGGTCTTCGCTTGGATTCTTACGATCTCCTTCTTCTGTGTAGGAAGAATATTGAATCCGCTACCTTGTCAAGTGAGATACTTTGTGGAACACTCTACACAAATAATCTCACGGTTTCTCTAGATAGAACAATAGTTTTCTCTGCGGAGACATATGACTCCTCTGCTCTGGCATACCCTCCTCGTTGGCGTCTATACGAACAGTTGCCATGCCCTGTTCCATCCTCTCAAGAGAAGTTGTCATTTTTAACATGGTCTTCTTTACTCTTAACTCTGTACTCTACTGCTCTCAAGAGAAGTATTTTTTGACCTTTAATTTTAGGAGTAAATTTTCAATTTATAATAGAGTAGCTCCTGTAAAGAATACATCTCCATGTACATTTAGCTCAAGTAGAAGAGCCCCGTATCTGGAGTACATTGTTATTTATTTTGCAACGAATATGAGTGACATATTAGTCATTTTTAAATCATAAAAAAGCTAATAATAAAAGCATGCTCACCATTTCTAAAGCATGGGGAACATTAAAAAAAAAAAAATCTTGCTTACAAATTAGTGTTTTGAGTTTTTAACACAAAAAACATGGTGCAATAAAGAGCATGCTAACCATTTCTAAAGCAAGGGAAAATTTAAAAAATTAAAAATAAAATTCTTGCTTACAAATTAGTGTTTTAAATTTTAAACATAAAAAGCATGGTGCACTGACAATTTTTTACGAGTTTTCATATGCGTACAACAAACACATTATTCATATAATATAAAAATTAAACTTTCCAAAATAAAATGTTAGAACAATGTTTTTGTTATTTCTATTGTGAAGGGATATTAACTATTGAAATATACTTATAACAATATTAATTTTTTTTGAAAAGAATGTGAAAAAATAAAAGTAGGAAACTCAAAGAGAAAATCAGGGCATCATTTGGGTAGAAGAAGTGTTTTTTGATTGCTACAAAATTGGAGGTAAAATTTCTACCCTAGGAATGTCCAATGGGGATACGTCCAAATGCTCATTTAAAGAGACAAACTTCTTTTGCAGATTTGTTGAAGAAAAAATATCCAGTAGAGACTGAAGAAGCACAAGAAAATTGCATTAAAAATGCTCTTCACGTCTGCTAGAAAAATATCAACAAGCCAATGGATGCTTTCCATAGTTAGAATTAAGACAAAATATCATCATTGAGCAAAGGATGGTAGAATAATAAGTATTATATAGAGTCAATCATGATCTGATCTATATTTTAATGGTATACGTCCTACCCTATTTTTTTTGCATTCTTGGGTTCAACAAAATTGAGAGTCTCTTGGTGAGTATTCTTTGTGGTTTATAAGTAATGGATATTTTATTGGTAGTTTTTTCACTTGGTGATAGAAATAGGGCTTTTGAATTTGAAAAGATAAATCATGGTCTGACAAAATTATTTTTTCAGCCTTGAAGAGTGGGATTTGATCCCCGAATTGAACCCATTGGTGTCTCAATTTGGATCTATTTGTATGCACTTCCAATGGATTTCTCAAGAAAGCAAGTATTGTAAATCATTGATAATTCCCTTAGGAGATATTTGGGTGTTTCTAGAGACACAATGGAAATAAACACAAAATTTTATGGTAGATTATGTGTGGAAATGGATCTCAGCGAACCTTTATCGCTAGAGGTTGAACTTGAACTTGTAGACATATCCTAGATTCAAAAGCTGGATTATAAGGTGTTGCCATTTAAGTGTAGATTTTGCCATAATTATGGTTTTGAACACAAAAATATAACCAAATAAGCACAAGGAGATGGTTTTGAACAACCCAAAAGAAGGAGAATACAAAAGAAACAAGTTTTCAAAGAGCAAATCCAACTCAAGCCTTCAAATAGGTATGAGATATTCAAGACACTAGTGGACTAGGAAGAAGAACAACCCATCGAAGGAGTGGTTGGGAACAATGAAAACTATAACAACCATGTTCAAGCTCCTCTTTCACCTCCTATCTTAGAGAAAGTAATAGAGTGCAATGAGTTACCAAAATCTAATATTATAGGGGTATTGATAGTACATAACTAAGAGCAATCGATAATTAAGGATGTTATCATGGGTATGGTTAAAAAGAACTGAGAAAATCCAACTCTAGGGATAACTTAGGTGGAAAAGAGATCAAATAATATTAGCTCTCTTGAAGCAAGTAGAAAATAAAATAAGGAATTGATAGCAGTTCAAAGAGACAAATTGGCCACTAGGGTATTGGTGAGGCCAATAGACTCTTACGAATCTCAAGGTAACCAATGATTATACAATAATGAAATTTTAGGGGTTTAAACATTAGAACCCATCAATATATTATTCAAATACTCTTAGAAAAATGTAAAACATATTTTTCTTATCCAAGAGATAAAAATATCATTGGATCTTATGTGTAAAATAAAAAGTAGACTTTGAAAGGGTATTGGTCATATGAAAGTGGCTGCCCAATGGTACCTAGGGGGGATAGTTACATTTTATAACTTTTTTGAATGGATGAAAATAGAACTTATAGCTTGGAGGGATGTCCTCACATCATATTTTAGGAACAATGTGATAGCTAAGGAGGTTTTATTCACAATTTTTTATGGGCCACAAAACATAAATGGTTATATTTATCAATGGAAAGTAGTGCATAATATGAGAGTCTCAAGGGAGTAGTTAGACTAGATTGTTGTTAGGGATTTTAATGCTACTTTGTCGTCTAGATATCAAAAAGAGGGAACCAAAATTTTGGATCCAGGGGATCGATTTATGATTGCCCAAGTCTATTCATTACACTTGGTGGATATTAAAAGTACTGGAATTAACTATACTTGAACTAATAAGAGGAGGGAGCCACATATAAATAAGGTGAAGTTAGACCATTTTTTTGGTTTTTGAAGATAAAATTGTGAAATGGAATATAAAAATCCATATTTTGGAGGGTCCAGTTTTAGATCACATCCTAGTTTTATTTTATGGGGATCAAGACAAGGAAACATCATAAACCATTTAGATTTGAAAATGTTTGGTTATAAAAATAGGAACTTCAAAATAAAATCCTATAGTGATGGGAAGACGAATGCCTGACATATGGGACAATAATTTTTAGATTCCACAAGCAACTTCATTATGTTAAGGATCAAATGAAAAAATGGAGGCAAGCTAACAAGCCAGACTTCCAATTCCAAAGAGCTCCATTGGTGGCTGGATGGGATGAGGTTCCAAAAAACTTGAAGAAAGGAATGATTACAGAGTAAGTCAAAGAATAGGTTGATTCATTGTGTAAAGTTGTTGAGAACATTGACAACCAAGAGGAGATCTACTAGAAACAAAGAGCAAGAACCACTTTGTTATTAGGTGATAAAAATACCAAATTTTTCCATTAAACTTCTTGTTCTAAGAGATAGACGATCAAGATGGAAGCTCTTCAAGATGATAACATGTACTTATTTGATACAATCCTAGGTATGCATTTCCATTCAATGGATTATTTTACTAGATTGTTTAAGAAAATTATGGTGCAAGATGCAGAGGCTTAAAAATAAGTTTTTCCTATCATACCCTCTATTATATATAAAGAAGAAAATTGGTCCATACTTAAATCCATTGATAGAGATGAACTTAAGAAAGTAGTTTTTGGAATGAGTATTGGAAAAACACCAGGTCCAGATGGCTTTCCATTTATTTATTTTTAGACATTTTGGGATAACTTGGAGGAGGATGTAATGATTGTTATAGAGGACTCCAGATGTAGTAAAATAATTCTTAAAGCATTAAATCATATATTCATTGTCTAATTTTTTAATGGGGAGGAGGGTATGTATATTTTAGATTATAGACCTACTATATTATGCAATGTCGTATATAAAATAATCACAAAGATAATGGTTGAGTGGCTATAACCTCTCCTACATAGTCTTATATCCTTGGATAAAGGGGGTTTTATGGAGGACAAGAAAATATTGGATGGTGTGGTTGTAGCTTATGAGGTAATCTACTCAATTAAAAATCTAACTAGGTAAATGTTCATAAAACTAGACAAGTCAAAGGCTTATGATAGAGTGGATTGGAGATCCTTGTCAAAGATGATGGCAACCTTTGGTTTCTATCAATATTGGATAGAATAGGTCATGAATTGTGTTTCTACTCAAACATACTCATTGTTAATCAAAGGCCTTTCATTGCAACCACATGAAGCTACTTGAAGCATTTTTAAAGGAGGTCATTGTTCCCCTTATATTTTTCTCACATTGGTTGAAGACTTGGGTAGACTCATCTTGAGAAGAAGACAACAAGGTTTGTTAACATGTTTCAATTTGGATGAGGAAGTTTTGACTCGCTTACATTATTTGGTGATATAGGATTGGTATGAGTGGCCAACTTCATGGAACCAAGAATGATTCAAGATAATATTAATGTTTACCTTAGGGCCACAAACCAAGTCATCCATAATAAAAATTCCAAGAAGACTTTTTCAATCTTGATCAAAGGCTTTGGGACACAATTTTAGATATGATGGGATTCACAGGGACTTCTCTCCCAATGCTATATTTTGGGATCCTTTTACATTTTAAAAAACTCAAAATAAATATATGAAGGAATAGTTTGGATTGTATGAAACAAATAATTAATCATTGGTCTCACAAATGGTTAAGTTATGGGGTTAGATTAATTTTTTTGCAGTAAATCATTCAAGCCATTCCAATTGATAAGTTTTCTATCCTTGCTTCCCCACATACCATATGGAAAGACTTAGAAAATATGTCTAGAAAATATTTATGGGAGGAAGTAAAATAAGATAGGAAATGGACATTATTAGGTTGAGATAAAGTAATCCAACCCAAGATAAAAGTAGGTTTGGGACTGATGAGATCAGTGTTAAATAATAAAGCTTTGATTAGAAAGCTTTACTAGAGGTGGATTTTCCAGCCAACTTATTTATTTAATAGAGTTTTAATTATTAAATATTTGGGAAAGGTGAACATGAATGAGGTGTCATTTTCCTTTGGATGGTAATGGGTCCTTAGTGTGGCAAGATCTAATGTTAGGATCTCAAGTAGTGAAATATGAATTATTTTGGAAAGTGGAGAGAGGGGAGAAAGCATGATTTTGGATAGATTCATGGGATCAACACCCACCTATAATTATTGAATTCCAAGAACCATGACTAGTAATAAAACCATGGAAAGTAGGGGTTGGATCTAGATTGAAAATTATTTCAACACTAGTTAGTTGGGGCATTGTAAGTTCAAGCAATTTAAGAAGTTGGATGAGTGGCCAATTCCAATCCCTCTTGAATCGACACCCATCATGACTAAAAATCTTGGCAAAAATATTTCTCATAGGTAGATATGAGGAGGATGAATTATCTTAGGGATATGGGAGCCTTGGAGTCTACATAGTGAAATATTGATATGATAAGATCCTTATAGAACCTACTCCTCATACAAATTAGGTTAAGGATTGGACTCTTGGAGAAATATTTGTCAATTAAGTGGTTAGGAAAAAGTAAACTTCTTTGCCTAACAGTTCATGTGCAATGGAATTCTTACTTTTGATAATATTGTTGGAATATATTACATTATTTGGTACATGCTATTGTACAAACATGGGTAAATTTATAGATTAGGAAATATTATCTTAGATTAGGATGAAATTATTTACTTTATGCAAAGTGATAAATGCACAAGTGTGTAATGATATTTTGGGAATGTAAATGTGCATAGTTATCCCTATGCACATGTGTCAATAGAGTAGGAATATGAAGAGTCATAGGAAGAGTGAGGGCTAAGAATCCTCCATATGAAGAGTCATATTCCATTCTATATATATGGACGTATTAATGTAAAATATATAGCATAACATAGAGAGTCATCTTTGGAAGCAATGGAAGGTGATGTAATATGATGTATTTTGAGGTCTTCATTCAATAAGATTTCTTAGTACTTTTTGAGCATTTTTCATTAGAATTATTTGAGTTATTATATAATATATTCTGATTTTATATGCTTGATTGCTTAGCATTATCATATCTTCCCTATTCCAATTATATTATCGATCTTGAGGTAATATTATTTTGAGTATTCACTCATCAAAAGCTCACAACGGTTAGAGCCACAAGGGACCATCCTAGTTTCCATTATTCGTCCCTCACTACATATTTGCAAAATGGATCCATAATTGTGTGCTATTGCATGTAAACATCATCGTATCAGGATTGTTCGATAAAATTGCCAATATAGATCAAAATGAAAGAATATTTCTACTAGTTAAAAAGAGACTAGTAACAACAAAATAATTACCTCTAGAAAGAGAAACCAAAGAAGATAAAGGAATTACCTCTGGAAAGAGAAATAAGAGAAGATAAAGGAATTACCTTTGGAAATAGAATCCAGAGAAGATAAAGAAATTACCTCTGGAAAAAGAAACCAGAGAAGATAGCATTTGTCATTGTGTTAAAAGAAAACTAGTGATATATAAGGAAATACCTATTCCAAGAGCAAAATTGGAATAGAAGGATATTGAAAGGTCTTGAAGATAGATATTATCTTAAAGATATCCTTAGAATATGTCCTATTGATAAGCTTAATAAGAGAGAAAATATTCTAGATTATTATTTTTCTAGAATCTTTTCACGAGGTTGAAGAAAAACCCATGAAGACCAAGATTCAATATAAATTTGATTCCACTAGTTTTTAAGATAGCTAGTGAAGATTATTATTTTTGGAACATTGAATATATATGATTATTACTATCTAATTTTTGTTGCAGAATATTGATTCATTGAAGTTGAGAACATTCATACAACATATAGAAAAAAATTTCATCTTTGATTTCCTAAAAGACTACGTGCTTTCCTAGTGTAGGGATTAACATTTTGTTGCAGAAAAGTAGACATTAAAGGAGGTCCAATAAGGAGATATTATTGAATATTGAGAAGAACCCAGAAAAATATTCTCATTGCAATATTGCATATTGAATATAGAGACCCAAGAAGAGGTCACATTGAAGAACTTCCAAGGTTTGAAAGATTGAAGATTGAAGATTGAAGATAGAGACCCAAAAAGAGGTCATATTGAAGAACTTACAAGTTTTGGAAGACTGAATATAGAGGCCCAAGAAGAGGTCATATTGAAGAAATTCCAAGTTTTGGAAGATTTAAGATCGAATATTGAAGATAGCGACCCAAACAGGGTTATGCATAGCAGCAAAAATTCACCATTGGGGTGAAAATAGATTTTTTGAAAATTCAAATTTACAAAATTTGGAGGACCCAGAAATCGGAAATTTGGCTGGATTTTTTGGGATAAATAAATTTTAGGTTTCAGGTCACTATGCTTTGATAATAGTATCATGGTTATTTTAAAAAATTCGCAAGTAATCCTACCTAAATAGTGTAACTTTTTCGACCTAGAATTTTAAAATTTCTAAATTATCCCGCACAACTCACCAAGTATACCTCTATATATAATTAAAACACTAGGAATATATTTTAATTTTCAGACCTTGTTCTACACCCAACGAATATATCGACCCAATTCTGCACAAGACCAAAACTATTTCAGCACTAGACTAGAACCTTTATAGATCAATGTAGGACCTGATATATTTCTATACTAGAATAAAAGCTATTCTGCAACTGGCTAATACCAGTTTTGTAACTGTCTAAAAATAGTTCTATAATCAGTCAGAACCATTTCTACAATCAAAAATTGTTTTGCAACCGACGCCTGTTGTGCAATCGGTCAAAACCATTTTGTAAGAGGAATGTGTTCTACAACCGGCAAGAACCACTTCTACAATCATCCAAAACCATTTTGCAAGTGGTCTATGCTCTAAAATGGGTCAAAACCACTTTTGTAATCGGTCAAAACCATTTTGCAGTTCTCTAAAATCGACAAGAACCACTTCAACAATCGATCAAAACTATTTTGCAAGTGAAACCTACTCTACAACTATCCAGAACCACTTCTGCAATCGGTTGGGATCATTTTGTAAGTGAAACCTACTCTACAACCGATCAAAACCACTTTTGCAACTATCTAACACCTGTTTTGCAATCAGCTAGAACCTTTTTGCAAGTGAGAATTATTCTACAACTGGTTGAAAACACTTCTACAACCGAAACCATTTTTGCAATGGAATCCTATTCCACATCTTATCAAAGTGCCTCTTTTTGCACCAATATCATTTTCTAAACCTATTCTTCATTCGGACCTCATTCTACACTAGGTTCTCTATCACTGCTATGCTTACAATGTTTTTCTCTATTTTTTCATGTTTTACATGTTATCCCTTTTTTTTTCTCTTTCTGCTAAAATGTTTTGATTCTTTATGATTATGTGAACCGAAGACATTGTGATTATCTATTTATAGTCTATTTTTTACCATAAAATTATATTTTTGACATGTATCTTTAATGATTTTTCAATCCTCTTCTACACCACACCAATATTCAAGCCCTTTTTTGCATCTGGATGGTCATTTCTATGTTCTCATGTTTTCTATATTTTTCCCTATTCTACATGTTTTAAAACTATTTTATTCTTAGTTTCTATTAAGATCATATTTTCCTTCTAATATTATACATGTGTAAATGATTTGGTTCTCTAAAGACATATTGATGCTCTATTTCTTCAAAGATATTTTGATTCTCTGTTTCTAGTCCATTTTGTACCATAATATTATATTTTTTGACATGTATATTTAGTTATTTTTCAATCTTGTTCTGCACCACACTAATACCTAAGCCCTCTTCTACGTCTGGATGGTTATTCATCTATTCCCATGTTTTCTCTATTTTGCCTTGTTCTGCATGTTTTAAAACTCTTTGATTCTTAGTTTCTATTCAAATATTTTTTTTCTTGCTAAGATTATACATGTGTAAATGCTTTGGTTATCTAAAGACATATTGATGCTTTTTTTCTCTGAATATATTTTGATTCTTAGTTTCTAGCCCATTTTGTGCTATAATATTATATTTTTCGACATACGTATCTCCAATTATTTTTTGCATAAAGAATATTTTTCTTACATTGATTTTAATGTGAATGTTAATTACTTTTGTGCTCTTTTTAGTTAAAGTGCTTTCACCAAAAAATGAACCAGTCGCATAAAATCACAATAAAGCATGGTATGAAACAAGTATGTATAATCTACCACCCAACCATTTATTTATTCTATTTACAATATTATCTTAAGGCCTACCAAAAGTACATCCTCTTCAACATTTTATTACCCTATTAAATTGAAAATTATTTTTTTATAAGTAAAATATCACCCAGTGATGGAAAGAAGGGTGCCAAATATTTTACTGAAAAGAGTATCCTCAAATATTTTAGCCAAACTTCGAAATGTAACGAGCCAATGACATCCGTGCAAATTCAAGGTACAAATGATTTTTGACTTCTCGGTATGTGCTTGATTGACTATATGAATATTTTTTCTGTATATTTTGTTTAATCCAAGAATGATAAAAAATATTATGGTATGCTACTATGCAGAATACCCTGTCGATCCTGATATTCCTCCACTTGAATATATTCCCCAATAATATATGCCTTCTAATGAAAATCCTCTTGACAATGACATCCAAAAAACACTTGAATATAACCGTTAAAATATCATTATAATTGAAAATGAAAGTGATAAATCAAAATCATTACAAGCTTCATATGAATATTCAACCAAAAAATCTTAAAAAATAAATGCATCTAACTGGATAATTGGAAGGGGATTTAAGAATGAATGGGCATAAATATTTCCTTGGCTTGAGCCTATCCTGACTGAGGATAACCAAATCGATAAAAATAATGTAGATGTAAAATTTGCAGTTGGAGACTTGGTAAAGATCATAGACTGCTAAATAAGATTGACACAATTGAAAAAAATGCTAGCAAAGCTTATGTAAAAGTTATAAAAAGTAACGGTGAAGTTACTAAAGAAGTTAAGTGGAAGGATCCATCATAATATATGCATTTAAGATATGCCATAGAATATGACAATCACTTAAACAACAATAATATCTTGTTGAGAAAGGTGGAACAATTGCAGCCCAATTTCATAAAATTCAAAAGACCATCTTAGCTTCAAAGAGTATGTAGTTTGTCATTGTTTTTAGTATTCTAAAGAAAGGTAGACGATTGTCTTATTTTATTTATTATAAGCAGATATTACACCTATTTAATGTAAAAAACCTTCCTAATTCCCATTAGTCAGATCAAAGTGATTGGAAAATGGTAAAATGTGTATCTTTAGTTGAGAAAGATGACCTAAGGGAGGAAATAAAACTTAACAGATTTATTTCACTTTATATTGATGATGTAACGGTTGTGGACAACACATCTTGGATTTGTATGCATGTGTAAACATTTCAAAATCATTTAAGGAGACCTATTTTGTTGGGAATACATAAAATGTTGGAAAGTTCAAATGCAGAAAACATTTATAATATTGTTGTTAATAGTTTAAATAATATTGCGAGAATTTATGATATAGACATAGCAATAAATTTGATTTGCATTGGAGCTGATGGTGTTGCTTTTATGCAAGGGCTTAGGTCTGGTCTTTGTGTTTGACTCTAAACCATAGTTTCCCCATATATGATTCCCATTCATTGTATGGCTCATAGAGTAAATATTACATATAAAATCATGAGCACATTTGCAAATATTTCTAGATTGGAAGACCTTATTCGTGAAATTCATTCTTATTTCTCATTTAGCCCAAATTTTTTTACAAAGTTTCAATAGATTGCACTAGGAGTTACGAAAGAAAAAAAATTGTTAAAATATGTGGATACAAGATGGATTTCACTGTATCAACCTGCTCAAAGATTTTTTGCATAATATCACTCATTGACAGTGTTTATGCATGTAAATTGCAGGATAGTTGATAAGGTAAATTATATGTTATTCAATTTGACTGACTTGGAAAAACTTTTGGCCTTATGTGGTATTCTTCCAATGTTACAAGAAATGAATAAATTAATTAAACTTGCATAAGCGAGATCTATCTATATCATTGAATTCATGAGGATGATAAAACAAATATGTATGCTTATTGATACATTATAAGCATCTAAATAATATTTTACAGAACCTTTGTTTTATAGTTGGAATACATTGACAAACGTGAACAATCTAAAAAGCTTTTTGAAGTTTAACATCAATGATACTCTTTGTATTAATGTTCATGGAAATATGGTACCACTTTATTATTTTTAAAGGCAATCAAGTATATTTGTGGAAGATTTTGATGAAGTTCCTATAACACACAATAGTTTTCATGTTATTGTACATAAAACTATGTGTAATTTGTCAAAAGTAGTAAAATATTTTATAGGTGAGATAAGAGAATGATTTTAGAGAGATGAGTTTCTTGAGGCCATAGGTGTGGTTAAGTAATGAATACAATTTTACAAATGAGTTGTTTATTAAATATATGGGTAACCTCATTAACCATTTGAGTAAGAGTGTGGAAGTCAATGGTGTTGAAATTAGAGGTATTATCAATAGCGATCTTTAGAAACAACAGTCATCGTATTTTGGAATAACAATGGTTGTGCAAACATCACTTATGATAAGTGTCCATGAGATTGGTTCCACTGCACGTTTCTTGTAAAAATTGTATCCAAGTACTATTTTACAAGATACAATGAGTGAATAATTTCATTTATATGAATTATATGAAAAAATGATTTTGGGGTTAGTCAAAGATGAAAGAGTTTTCAATGCGCTTTATTTTATTAAATCTAAGCTCCACAACAAACTCGACAAAAATTTAGAAAATTGTTTAAGAATTTATGTGTCTTCGTATCAGTTGGATAAATTTTTGTATGACAAAGCTTTGGCACACTTGCAGATAGAAGTACGATGAATACAATTGATAACTACGATGATGATGTTTTCAGTGATCATATTGTGGAGAAAGATTTTTTCTATGCTTCATAATGATTCTAGACAAGCTGATATGTTTCAGCTACATTAATGATAATTATTCCACAATTTCATTGACATTGATAAACACAAATCGATTTGATAGCATATTTCATAATATCGTTTAAAATTTATAAGATTTCAAAGAATTGTTGATTTATATCACATTATTGTTTTAAAAATTACATGTCTTATATATTGTTGCGGTTTTTAAAATTGTATGTTTATGTCTTAATGTCTCAAATCTCTTTATTGATAAATATTTATGTTTCATGTTTTAAATCTTATTATTGGTATATTATTGTTTATCTATAATGTTATCTATAATGATTTTGTTGTTTGATATGAACATAGTGAACAATATTAGCCATAAATAAACTAAAATAGCAACATAAAATTATAAATGCAAACAAACTATGAATGATGGAAAACACAATGTGAGAAAATGTCATTTTATTAGTTTGAATAGAAATGTATTATATCATACAAAATTTTTTACTACAGACAACTTGATAGAATATTACATTTTCAAATATTTGATTGGTGCTTTGGTGCTTTGATGCTTAACATTAAATTGACTTAGATTCAAGTTTCAATGGGTAAAAATGCCTATTATGTATAGCATATTATTAACCTCAAGTGATTCATATTGATATTCTTATGAAATAAAATATTTATGATCTAAAAATTTAGATCTTACATTTACTTCTCAATCCAATGAATGAACCTCAACATTTAAACCTTTTATGTGTGAGAGAAATGGTTGAAATAAGAAATTTCACACATTAACCCATGTTCCTAGATCCATGGGTTAACCTTCTATAGACACCTAAAACGTGTCATGTTTAGGGGACTACTCATATGGGCATCCTAGTAGACCATATGAATGATCTTGGATCATTCCAAGACAAAGTAGGGGTTTTAACCACTCAATTTAGGAAGTTTTGGTCTACTCAATATTAGTCGTGGATGACATCTATAGCTAATATCTCAACCACCCTGTAGCTAACAAATCTAGCTACGTTTAAGAACTGTGGCTAGCTCTATAACTATCATGGACTCCCAAGCCAAGCCAAAATCAATTACAATGACCTTGGAAATTAATTTTGAGTGGTTTCAAGCGAGGAAGCTTCTAGATTATTCCTTCCAACTACTCCAACCTCCTGGTTCTTGATATTGGCTTCCCAAGGAAGATAGTATTAAGAATTAAGAGTTCTATAAGGCCCCTATCCAAATTGGTAAAAAGTCTAGAGAAGCTTTCAATTGAATGCAGAAAATCCCTATCAAATTGGAGAGCCACCTACAACCCTTAAGGAGTTCCTACATGTTGCCAATTTGGAGAATCATGACTCTATTTGAAGCTATGGAGGTTTCAAGAGCTTGAAGAGATCATTCATCCCTAACTGAGCCACTTCCACTACAAATTCAAAGAATCTACATCACTAATTAGTTAAAGAACAAAGAGGTGACCCTTGATCATAAATTACTTAGAGGAATTTCAAGATTCAAACCCTAGTTACAAGAGAAAGAGCACTTTCACCTCAACCGCGACTAACAGAGCCAGCTGCACTAGAAACCTACGACTAGGGTTTGATTCCTAATTTCCTTCATTGTAGCCATAGGAATTTCATTTACAGTATGCAATTAGGTAGATCTAACTTAGATTATCCTTTGATTATGCTTTTGTATAGTTAATTATAGAAATTAAAGGTAGCTTTACTCTTATTTTGTTACATTTGTCTATTTGAACTAATTTGCTTAGATTAGTCACATTTCAAGCTTCTATTGTAAATCATGTCTCAGATTAGTTAGAATTACTATTTTTCCGATAAAATTCATCATAATTTAGACATTTTGTTCACATATTTACAAGTTTTCATGATTTCTTGGTATATTTTTCCTAATTCATGCATATTTCTATCAAGAGCCTCATCATGAGAGGTCTCCTTTGCTTATAATTGTGTTATGTTGTTTCTTGAATGTAGATTTATAGTATCTAGTCATATCCAAAGCATTCTTGACAACATATTTCTTCGATCAAGTTAGACGAAGGTTTCCTTGAGACTTAAGCATTTTGTGTCTACATTAAGAGACTATGTATTGCACCATCCCCTTTGAGGGGCTCACAATATTGAATCATTTGTATCAAAGAATTTGATTTACCTAGGAGGGAAGTATTTGTATAGGATATTTGCAATGATAATATAAATAAGTTGTTATTTCTTGTTCAATTCATTGTTATTCATCTTTTCATTCTTTAATACTTGATATACTTTATGCAATAGTCTAGGTGCATGCTTTTAGAGTGGTAGATATGGTGATCATTGTAGAAACCCTGCAAATTGCATTGTAGATGACTACTTTCTTTGTGTTTTGTGTTGTAGTCTTAGCCACGTTTAACACCCATGGACCAAAGTCTCAACCGCGCTTAACAACCACAACTAGTAGCAGAGCATAAAGGTAGATAGTAATCAATCTCTCTCTCCATCAAAAGATAATCTAGAAGTAATTTTTATTGCTAATATTTTTTATTATTTTGTTTATGTCTGTCAGAAGCATAAGCAAATCACTTAGGAAAATTTTTAAAGGTGAAATTAATGAATAATTTTGTGTTTTCTATTAGCCAAGGCTAACAACAACAGCTAGCACTGTTAGATGTTGTTGTCAACAATGACTAATATTTTGGGCTATGACTCTATCTCGTGGCTAGCTCTGTTGCCTGTTATACATAAAATCAGCTAGAAAATAAAATTATTTGTATATTTTGCTTGCTTGGGACCCAATAAGAGGCCAATTATTTCATATAAAATGTATTCCCTAAATTTCATATAGTTAGATACATGCATTGTTCTAAACTTGAAACATCCTAATTTTAGGTGTATAGGAAAGATAATTTTTTATTGGTGATGCATTTTATTTTACATTTAAGTTTAAAATGAACAAACACACACCACGCAACACTTAAATGCTAGTGAGATGGAATTCACACCCATCCACTAGTAGAGTTCAATGATGGTGGCAGTTATTTCCATTTGTTGGCTCAAATCTTATGAACCCTATTCTTTTGGCCAATACAAACTCCAAGATTCATCCTATCCATACAAAATAACATACATTCCTCTTCGAAGGGATGTATCGTTACACATGATGTTCTAGGTGAGAATCGATAGGACCTATGCTCCCTACTTGGGTGTGGGTTTCATATCCACACATTGGGGGGTTTATGTGACCATGAATTTCATTGCCAGTTGTCGAGCTACGAGTATACAGGTGAAATTCATTAAAATAAAAAAGTATATTATCAACAAATACAAAAACACAATGAGAGTTAGTTTATGATTCAACACACTTGAAATGCACTAAAACTAGTTTAGGGATCACAAAGAAATTTTAAAAGATATAATCATCCTTGTATTATTTGTTTGCTATAAAATTTACATAGGAGATAATTCACATTATGGTTAATACACGGAGATACCGACCTCGATGCATAATCGAGGTTGAAGTTGAAGCTCCACCAAACACACAAAATAACATGTTGAACTCTCAACCACAAAATCCTCCCGAATGATATTTAGTGAGTATTAGAGGGGACAATTCAACGCACAAGGATTCTATTCAAAACACCCTATATAGAGGAGGTAACGCACACTCCTCAAGGGATAGATCTAAGGGTGGCTCAAGGTCCCTACCATACTAGGATAGATAACAAGAAAATATACCCAATTAGGGGTAGGAAGAGAGGGCTACTTTAGAGCATAGGCCCATGCAAACTCCAAACAATAATGAACCTAATAAGTTCACAATTGACATAGCTAGACTTGGATAAAATGGTACTCCACAAAATAAACCATGGAAAATAAGAGATCTTGATGGTCTTGATAGAATCCTAGGGTAATTAGGATATAGAGCCTCATATGCACATTCTCATTTTTTGAGTTCACGTAGCGAGGGCACACATAGGACTATAAAGGAACTAGGAGAATGCTCAAAGCGTTCTCAAATAATATGTGGCCCATCAACCCATGTGGGCATAGATCATAGACAATAACAAAATATGAATGTTGTCAATATAGACAATTCAAGAGCACGAAAGATAATTCTATTAGATTTCATACCAACAAAGCTTCCCGAATAGAAAAAAACCACTAGAGAACACATATTATCTATCTTATAGATTTATCACAAAAACTGGTGTCAGAGCAAAGGCAACGAATCTTCTAAGATAAATTGGAGTATGTATGCACAGAGCATGATCGCCTCAAAAATAAGGATACTCAAATATAGAGGTTGTTAAGGCAATTTCTATATGAGCATCACATGCATGAGCAACACATCCTTGACCAAAAGGAGTGTGTAGAGAGAGAGGATAGATTGGCTCACACTAATTTTCCTTTCCAAAGTTAATACATGGAGCACCATAACAGATGAGTTGCTTCACAACCTGAATTGTGCCCTAAGAACATTAGAAATTGTACTTATTATATGGTCCAAAACACATTGTAGTGCCAAGCACTTGAACATCATGGGCATAGTCAGTATGAATAATTAGTATGATACAATCAAGAACAGGTATATCCTAAGATTTCTTTAGTGGACATGGAGGATGAGCCTAGTTCTCCACCTCAATCAAATAAGAATCTATCTCCAAAGGCTCCTCAAAGACCTCTCAAGTAAGAGGATATTCTATCTTCGAAGGCCTACAAGGCCTTCGAAGAATAGGTAAGAGCAATTGAGAAACAATGGATGACTTACCAATAGCCAACCTTGAATAGGATTTTCAATGCACATTTATGCCCCTCAATGCCTACTCCATTATATCTTGATCACTTTGAGATGCCAAAGCTGGATAAATTTCTAGGAGATGAATATGTCCAAGAGCATGTCACATATTTCATGAACATGTGTTTTCATATACAAAGCAATGATGCTTTGTTATTGAGGATATTCATCATGAACCTTTTAGGCCCTACCCTGGAATGGTTCAACAAACTAAAGAGGTATAGCATAGCCAGTTTTGAGTAGCTGGCTAGTGCTTTTCTTGAAAGTTTTTCCTTCAAAATCAAGAATAATATAAATCTATATGATTTAGATACTCTAATGCAATATGACGATGAGACAATCATGAACTATGTAAATAGATGGATAAAGTTAATGGTAAAGTTACCATTTTTTATTCCACAATGGAACTAAATTGAATGTTTACAAAGAGTTGTTTGAAACACATATTGCTATTGTTGAAACTACAAGAATAGTAGACATTTGAGGAGGTCTTGAAATAAACTAAGGTAATTGAGGACATAAAGTTGCAGAAGGGTAACTTGAATCTCTGAAACAAAAAGGATTGAAATAAGAACACTCAAAATCAAAATCACCAGGCCAAGCCGACCCATGTGAATCAAGTAGTGTTGAACCTCTAGAAATGGGACAAGGGCCAACAACAAAAAAAATATCATGCTTAACCTGCCCCTGCATAATATAATCAACGCAATAATAGGAAGCAAGGTAAGAATAAAGAGAAACGCCCTCCTCGCTAGTTTACACCATTGTCAAAGATGATGACATTGATATTCTATCAATTGTGTGAGGCTAAGGCTATTAACATACTTGATATCATGTTGTAGGATACTAACCAACCCCAATAGAAAGGGTATAAGGAGGATTAGTATTGCTCATACCATAGAATAAAAGGACATGACATTGAAGGATGTTATAGTTTTAAACACATGGTATAAAACATGATCAAAAAAGGTAAGCTAATTGCTGATAATACTTAAGCTTCGGATAACCAAAACATGGGGATTTTTAAAAATCCTCTTCCAAACTACGAGCCTCTGAGGAACAACATTGGCCAAGTGAACCAAGTGTGGATTGATCCGCCTACACAAGGTTTCATCGGTATGGTAAATGTTGTCACAAGAAAAGGGAGGTATGAATGACCAAATATACCTCCAACTCTAATCAAGGTTCAATTTGTGCCCACAAAAAGACCAGTGTAAAACAATATGCCAGGCCCACCAACTAGACCAGTGGTGACCATAAAAAATAGGCTTGTGCAAAGCTTGTAGATAGCTTCAACAAAGCTATTAGTTTATGAAATGATACAACAGTATCCTAAGCACAAGGAGACACTCATGGACATATTTAGGTACATTGAAGTTCAGTACAAAGACCTGAAAGCATTTACAAAATTTTTGGGACATGTGTAGTAATGCAGAGAGCTGGTGATTCAATTTCATGATCACGAGATTAAAACAATTTCTACTGCTATAATGCACCCACCACTCCATATAATTGTGTGTGTTAAGAAAACACCATTTAAATGGGTATTGATCGACATGGGATCGTTGATAAATATTATTACTACTAAGGCATTGGCATACTTGAATTTTCCCAAATCACACATTGTACCTTCAACCTTCACCTTGAGAGCATTTAATGATACACTATGCTCAATGGTCATACTATAGTCTTGTCTATTCATGTTAGACTTAAGACCATCACTATGATGTGTCATGTACTAGAAGGTGCAATGCAATATAACATCCTCTTAGGGAGGCCTTTGATTAGAGATATGCATTGTGTTACCTGAATTTTACATCAATATATCAAGTATATACATGAGGTATAAGTGCACGTGGTTTCTTTCGATGAGGAGCCATTTAGATATGTGAATCAAGTAGAATTTCTTGGATACTTCATTCTCCCTTCAACACACCTAGATATATGGCCAATGTCGCTAACTAAACATATAGAAGGTAAACTAAAGGAAGTGTGTGTTGGACCTTCTACATAAGCACCACAACCGACTGTGCATAAAACAATAGCTTTTGCAAAGCCTACAACATCAAAAATGCTTAGAAATGACCAGAAGCTTAAGGCAGTATTGGGCAAGAAAGAGAGAAAAGAAACATCCAAAGTAGCCAATGTCAATGTCTCTAGTCCCATGTACGAAGGAGACGTGTAGAATGAAGTCGAGGAGGCACCTTAGCCTACTTTACCTATTTCTTCTTCTAGGCTATCTGCATCATAGGTTACCATCCATTTTGTTAATCATGGACTGGCGGAGTATATAGTGTGTAACGTGAAATTCACACCTTTTATCAAGACTGCATAGGACATGGGCAAACCTCAAGCCCATAAATTTTTCATAGAGATGGTGGTACCACTAGGGGTGCCACCCAACCAAACAAATTTAATCTATGGAGGTGTTGACCAACTTGCTAATCACAAACCCATCTATGAAAATGATGATGAACCATTCTCAGTGAATGTTCATTATTTTTCCAATATAGAGTTTACCTTGCATTATTTTGAATGTTACCATTGACATGGTTACATTCTAGGCTTATTCGAACAAGGGCATTGAACTCCCTATGAACCACAATATTAATTTCCAATTGATAGGTTTGGATTGGGCTACCATATAAGAGGATAGGGTGAGATTTTAGTAGCATCTCTTGATAGCCTAAATCTTAGTTTAGGGGATAATGTAGATTGGAATCCTTATCACCCTAACCCTTCACACATACAAAGGGGTAATAGGCTGGTGATCTACATCTTCATAGAACCACCTGAAATCTATCACGACAACATCGTGGAAGAGGTCAATCCAGGATACATTCTAAGAGCTAACTTAGAGATTGAAATTTGTGAAGCTATCGATGACACTGGTATGCAAATATAGAATCTAGGCCTAACAGTAGATACTAAATCAAAAGTTGCTTCATAGGAAGTTAAAGTAGATTCCATTTCTAAAAGTAATGGACCATAATGTGACTCTGGGAGTGATGATGATGAGAAGTCCTCAAACAATGAAAATATGAGGATGAAACAAAAATGGCCTACCTTGGGCCTAGACATACTACTCAATGCTCGATTACATTAGGTATGAATGAGAGATTCTTCATATATGATAGCAATTATGAAGATGAGACTGAGATGGCCTATCTTGGGCCATGACACTTGTATCATCTTGTGAATTCAATTCACATGGAATAATTGTATCGAATAGTATTTCTTGGCTCTTGCATCTCAATCAGACTGGTTAATCTAAATGAGATTTATCATAGGGTCTTCCTCGATCCGCCTACATATCGAGAGCTCCTTGAGCCAAATGATCCCAGTTTCTAGTCTATTCATAGACTAGATCTAGAGATCCCCATACCCCAAGCACCACATATTGGGTATGCGAATAGCACTATGTAACCTTGTATAAATCATACACCTAGCTATTGCATCAATCAATGTCAAACATTAAATCATAAAATATTGACAATAATAACTTCAACAAGAAAAAGAGGGTTTCTTTTATTAAATATTTGTTAAATTCCAATTACATATACGTCCCTTTTAGGGATACCCAATGTTGATACAATTAATATAATATTGAAGACCCTCTAAATGAGGGTATGGTGTAATTCACAGAGCTTCCACAAAGACACAAACTGCTCAAGATCAATGGTGACCTTCTTCTCTCATGAAAAGAGGCATTTACTACATTGAATTCCTTGAAATGAATGGATCCTATAAACCTTGCATTCAAGAAACAACAAGAAAGCAAATATGCCCTCTATTGATGAGGATTTTGAGACAATTGTATAAATTGATGACAAAGAAAGCCAAAAAGCATGTAAATATATGAAGATGTGCAAGAAATTACTAAATTATTGTAAGGCATATAAAGAAAACATGAAATCTAGCAATTAAGAAGCATGAAATGCATTAAATTCAATGAAACTAGTCTAGATTGAAAAATTCAAGGAAAATAGAAGTGAATCTATCTCTAATTCCTAAATTAACAAATCAAATGTCTACTACAATGTTAATCTATGCTATATTAAGCTATTTTCATAACTAGAAATAGAAATCTACTGCTAAAATGGAGGAAAGAGAGCATCAAAACCTAGCTCCGAGTGCTTAAAGCAGCTAGCTGTTTTATTCATGGCTATGGGAAAAATTCCCCTTCTCTTGTAATCAGAGCCAGAAACTCTAAAAACCTCCAAGGAATTGATGATCAAGGGTCACCTCGGTGTTTTGGAACATATTGGTGGTTGAATTCACTGGAATTGGCAATGGAAGTGTGTCAATTGTCAAGATTACTCCTCAAGCTCTTGAGATATCCATTATTGCAAAGTTGATAATCAAATTAAATTTTGGCAGCATTTTGTTACTCTTCACAAGGTGCAACTAGCTCTCCAATTTTATAGGGCTTCACTATAATGCAATTTAGCTATTCTTCAATAATTTAGCAGTACTTTGTTATAGAAGACAACCAAGGAGTGTTTGCTCTTTGAAATTGGGGTCTTAAATAGACTCCAAAAATCCTTGCTCTAGCTTCATGGAGAAGCCAAGAACAAGAATTGGCATTTTGGAGGAAGCTTCTAGATGCTTCCAAGCCCAAACTGCTTGAAAACCATTGCAATTTGGTTGTTGCAACTGATTTTACTCAAATCTGGTCTCTCATGTTTGTTACAGGCCTAGCCATGGTTCTTAAACATGGCCAAGATCCTAGCTATATTTGTCACCCATAGCTAATAAAAAAGCTTCTCATAGCTGTGGTTGTCACCCATGGCTAATAAGTAGTCTTCCTATAGTCACGGTTTTCACTCATGGCTAAGGATAAAAGGGCCTAGGATGCCTAAAATGAGTGGTTAGAACCACTACTTTGTCTTGAAAAGGTCCAAGGTCATTCATATGGTCTGAAAATATGCCCATATGAGTAGTCTGCTAAACATGATGTGTTTTAGGTATCTCCAAATACTCCTTTTGGGATGCGTTGTGAGAAAGAACATTGAGAAAAAATAGACCTCCTAAAACCATGTTTTAGGTTGAATTATTATCATTGATTTGATAAACATTAGATGCCCCAATCATGAAAATATCATACATCACTGAATCATTCCCTTAGTTTACCTTCTGAATCACGTAGAAAGCATACACCTAACTAGTGCATCAACTGATATCAAACATTAAAGCATGAGAAATTGATAATAATGAATTAAACAAGAAATAGGATTTCCTTTTATTAGACTTTGCCAAATTTTATTACATATATGTCCCTATTAGGGATACTCAATGTTAATACAATCAATACAATTTTGAAAACCCTTTAAATGAGAGGGTGACGTAAAACACATACTTTCCAATAGGACACAAACTTCTCAAGATCAATGGTGACATTCTTCTTCATGATTAGAGGCATGTGTTGTCTTGAATGCCTTGCAAATGGATGGATCCTGTAAACCCTGTGTTCAAGAAACAAAAAAGAATGATTAAAAATAAATGTGACCTCTCTTGATGATGCTTTTGGAGGAATATTGCATAAAGAATGCTAAAGAAAGCAAATGAAGCGTATAATATATGAAATTATGCAAGATATCATTAAAATGTAGTAAAGCATGTACATAAAGATATGAATCTAATTATGAAACATCCTAATTAGCCATTAGAAACTTAAATTGCATGAAATGAATATAAACTAGTCTAGAATTTACAAATGCTAAGAAATGAAAGAAATCTGCCCTAAATTTCTAAATCTGACTATGCAAAAGCATCATAGAAGATTAATATAACTCAAATCTACTTAGATAAATGCATGAAAATGGAAATATATAGCTAAAATAGGGAGACATAGGGATTAAAACCTCACTATAGGTCTAAGGCACAACTAGCACTGTTAGACACGACTGACAATCACAACTGAAGTGAAAACCTTTTTGCTCTCCAAATGTAGGCTTGAATCTCTAATTCTCCTTCTTGAATTGATTTTCAAGGGTCACCTTGATGTTATTTGATAAATTTGGTGGTTGAATTCACTAGATTCATGATGGAAGAGGCTCAATTGTAATTTATTGATCTCCTAGCCTCCTAGGACCTCCATGGCTTCGAATGCATTCATGATTGACAAGTTAGCTCTCTCCAAAAGGTTGCAATTGAGTCACCAATTTGGAAGGGCTTCGTTGTGCTCAAGTGAAAACTTCTCTCTATAACTCTACCCAATTTGGAGGGGGGTATTATAGGACTCCTAATATCTAATATTAGCTTGCTTGGGAATCCAAGATCAAGATCTAGGAGGTTGGATCAGTTGGAAGGAAACTTATGGACACTTCCAAGCCTGAACTACTCCAAAACCATTGCAATTTGATTGTTTCAACTGATTTTACTCTGATCTGGTCTCAAGTTTTTTATAGGGCTAGTCGTAGCTATTAAAAATAGCTAATATCCTAGCCATGGTTGTCACAAATGGCTAATAAGCACACTTTCCATAGCCACGGTTGTCACCAGTGGCTAAGAAGTAGACTTTTCGTAGCACGGTTGTCACCCACGACTAATGTTGAAAGGGCCTAGGATGCCTAAAATGAGTGGTTAGAACCACTACTTGGTCTTGGAAATGTCCAAGGTCATTCATATGGTCTACAAAGGTGCCCATATGAGTAGTATCCTAAACATGATGTGTTTTAGGTGTCTACATATGCCCCTTTTGGGATACGTTGTGAGAATGAACAACGTTGAGCAAGAATAGACCTCCTAAAACCATGTTGTAGTTTGAATGATGATCATTGATATAATTAACATTAGATACCCAAATAATGAAAAGAGCATATATTGTTGAATAATTACCTTCGATGAGTTGAAGAACTTGATTCTGGCAAGCTAAAGTCAAAATCCTAGCCTTGTTGGCAATTAGGAGATAAGCTTAAGTCTAATCCTAACCTTGTTGACAATTAGAAGATAAGCTTAAGTCTAATCCTAGTCTAATCGAAAATTAGAATATAAGCTTAAATCTAATCATAGCCTTGAAGGCAATTAGGAGACAAGCTTGAGTCCAATACTAGACTTGACAGCAATTAGGAGACAAGCTACCAAGTTTGCTCGAATTTGCTTTTGATCTTTTGCTTATTTACCCCAAGAAAAGAGGATGCATGATTGTCTTTGGCAATGATTCTTGAACAAATGCACTTAGCAATGATTAAGCATTTAATTATTAATTTTGATTATGAAGTTGATATATGACTACCCCCTCAAGCGATGAGTCGATGACAGTAGGGCATTTAATGAAGCAACGAGTAACTTGACCCAGATGAATAATTTGGATGATTGTAGAATTTTGCATTTGTTGTTAGGCATGCCCTATTATAATTGTGATTTCAACTATGAATAGTAATTGTACATGTCTATCCTATGAAGCAGTCCAGCCATAATGGCCTTATTAGAGAATCAATATGATAGCAATTGTAATTAGGCTTGTGTTGAATCACTATTATCGATGATTTGCTGAATCATTGTGAATTTTGATTTATTTAATTTTTTTGTTAATTTTAAATTTTTTGAAATTCTAAACCTATAGATATGCTTTAATGTCCAATCTAAAACTCCTTATGATGAGCAAATGTGTGCAGTTATGACTTGAATGAAAATACCAAAGGCTTAGACTTATTTGGAGATTTTTGGGGTTTGAATATAGCGAGTCAAATGGTGCAACCCTTTATTTATCCCATGTTGCTTGATTGTTTAATTTGATTATGGGGATGTATGATACATATCATACCCCAATTAATGCTTGAAATAATTTTTGTTTTGATTTTATGTTAAGGATGCAATGATGAATGCAATGCCTAAATGATGATGTGATTATGCTATATGTATGCAATGTATGGATGATAAGCACTAGCTAGATGATATATATTCTATTATATTCCATGATCTATATGTATAGATGGACTATTTTATATACATATGGATGAAATGCTTATTGTTAAATGCAAGTTTAATTTTGATTCAATTTTATGCATCTAATTTATATGGTTATGATATGGTGAATGCCATGTATGTGATGCATTATTTACATTATGATGATCTAATGTAAATGAACCTATATTCTTTAATCACTTAAAACATAAGGAATGAATGCAATATGTGATTTACAATCTAATGAACGACACCACACAATATTTAAAAATCTTGAAATATATGTTAAATCTTATCATAAGAATTAATAACTTAGGCATCCATATGTAGTATGAAACAATTGTGATATGTAATGATATGCTGAGATGAGATGATTTGTTGCTATGAGGAATTTTTGAGGTTTTCCATGAGACTCAAACACCCTAGTTGACTTATCAAAAGTTGTATAATGACTATACTAGACTTCTAGAAAACAAAGTTTTCTCTATGAAAGACCAAACTATTCATTATCCCTATGTGTGAAAATGAATGTATTAGATGAGACATAAGACTACCTAATTGCTTGGTAGGATTCATTCAGCCCATTGCTATAATGAAGATCACCACATGCTCACTCGATCCTAGGTTTGGACTTAGTTGGACTAGACCACTAGGTAATACAGGCCACCTAAAGCTAGCTCATTTGTAAATTTCTTAGACCTACCCCAATGTCAAATAGGATTAATTCAGCCCATTGTTGTATTGGGGATAACTCTATGGCTTTCGAGTATTGACCATTCCAGGGATACAAGCTCTCCATCCCCTTATTTTATTTTATTTTATTGGGATACTTTCGCATATATGATGATAAAAGTTACTATTTATTTTGCATTTTTTTCTTTTGTTTTGAGCAAGGGATTTGATTTGACTTTTGGGATTTTGCTCCTTTTTGTAACCAAGGGATTTCTTGGGTAGGGGAAACTTGTCTTTTTGCCAATGACCCACACTTTAGACCATTGCGCATCATAAAATGATCAAGTAACAAAAACTTTCGCTTAAGGTGACTCGAACCACTTTGTAGTGTTTTTCCTTCCTTACCCTAATTAGGATTGTTAATGTGTTGATTAGTGATGGGATTCTGATATGCTAAGTGTTATCAAAACTAGACCTCATATACAAAAGTAAAGCAATATTTCTACATTCTTCTTAGAAGACCACTAGGTATGGCTCAATGATTAGAAAACCCTAGTATATTCCTTATAGCAATAGGAGGGGTTGTGTTGAAAAACATAATTACTCACAAGGGTGATGGAATATGATGATGCATAGATGCATGATTAAAATACAAACATGGTGTTGTTTGTAGGATTGCAAACACAACCTATCCTAATAGAAGTGCAACGGATGGAAATGCCTAATGCAATGTAATTAAATGAAATGCATGTGCAAAATGAAAATGCATGATGCAAATGAGATGCAATATTTTTAGTTGGATTTTGAAATTTTCCATATTTTTGGATTTTTTTGAATATTTTTCATTTTTTTTTGAAATTTTATGATTTGAATGTTTAAAAAATTTTAAATGTTTTGAAAGTTTTTATGTTTTTATATTTTTATATTTTATGTTTTTTTTTTGTTTTTATATTTTTAAAGGGGAAGGTACACTACCTTAAGTACCCCCAATGTGTGTGCCACTCAATGAAAGTGAGGAAGGTGTGATACCTTTATAAGTCTTACTTTGCTTCATTGATCGTGACATCGATGATGGGGAAGTTATGACACCTTGAAGACCCCCAATGTGCATTGAATTTTATGTGCCATGATTTGCTTTGCTAGGAGGAGTAGTAGAAACTGATTTCCCCTACTGTGATGTGTAATTTTGTGCAGTGCCAATGTCTTGCTGAGATGAGACAAGCGAAGGTGAAACATTGGAATATGCCACAAGTTGCATAGATCTATTTTGATATTCCTATTTCTTTTTTACAACACTGATCATTCCCACAAAATCTTGAAGATTTAGGTTGATATATATTTTATTAGGTTGCTCAACTTGATTGGCAAGTGCTATGTTTGCTTCATGTGTAGGAAAGGGATCATGTAAGACTCCTATCAAAATTTCATACCTTTTTATCATATCTTGCACTAAATATCTAAAGGGATAGCACGTCTGGATGTCATGACCCCTTTGTCGATGGTAAACACAATATATATTTTCCCTGTGCACCTTTGATCTACGCTTATTAGGCTTCAATGGACGAAGCTCTAGAAGATTGATTTTTAGTGCTTCACATAATCGACTAAATATTGATGCTAATATCTTTGGCAAATCAGTATATTATTGTTGTGGATGACATTGTTAGCCTTGTATTTGATTTTATTGCATATTATTTTGGGCTAGAGGAAGCTGAGCTTGGTAATTATGCTACACTGGTAGAGGTGGTGCACCCTGGTTTGAGGATTCGGGGATACTCAAAACAACTTGATTGACTAGGGTCACCTTTTGTTGCATGTTTCCACCTATAATATTCTTGTTTGGCCATTCATTTTTATGGAGTTGAATATAACCTTCTTGTATCTTGATTGCCTCAATGACCTTAGCCTGTTCTAAGGCCTACTCAAATATTTGATATTGTTGTAATTGTAGGAGAAGCGATATTTATTTTGAACAAATTCTCATAAACATTCAAATGAGCTTTGTTGTGGGTAGGGTGAAAGGTAATTTTAACATCACCTTCCTCCACTTATTACCATATTCAACGATTGGCTCATCATCAAGTTGACGAAGGCTAGTCAAGTCGGTCAAGTTTTTCATTTTCTTAGCACTAGAGGCAAAACATTGCAGGAATGCATCATCTAATTGGTCAAACATGTATATGCTATTGTGTGGTATATGATTATACCATTCTAAATCATCCTCAACTAATGTTGTCACATAGTTTATCAACATCAAGGGGTCATTGTCTTGAATATTAAAGCACATATGAATGAAGCTTGGCATGTGCTCTTGTGCGTCTTCGTCATATTCAAACTTTTCAAGTGTAGGCATATTGAAATTTGATGGGTATGTTGGTGATGACACTGAGGGATGCAAAGGTTGATTGCTAAGATACTTTAGTGTGGGTTTTTGACAAACCAATATTTGATTTTGTTTTTTGAATGAATCTATTTGATCAGCTAGCACTTTGTTTGGTCCTGATGAGATGATATGATCTTCATATCGTCACCCTTGATTAGGTAGATGAGGTCACTTATGATGTTGAGGTGGATGATAATTATAATTATCAAGTACCTCTTCATGATTGGATTCAGGCTAAGCATCTACTTCTTCCTGATGTTACCATTGAGACTCTACATATGATTCCTCATTGTATTTATCTTTGTACTATTGAGGAGTATGAGGTTCATGATGATAACTAGACAACAACCTATGATGTTGAACACAATTCTTGCATGGCTGAGGGGAATATTTTGAGATTGCACTGCATGCATTATGTGTTGTTGCCTCCTCTAGGTGCTAGGAGTAAGCACCACTTTACGCAATGCATTTTGCACTTGCTCTTGTTGTATATTTTGTTGTTCTTGTATCGTTTGTTGATATAACCTTTGTAGGTGTGCTCATGGTGAGTCCACCTATTATTGATTTAATTATTTTTGATCCAACTGGAGTTGATCCATTTGTCATTGGTCAAGTTGTCACGTCAGTTCCTCATGTGTATGATACAGTTGTTCAGTTGTATGGGGGTTATGTACCCTTGTATTTGAAATACATATGGGTTTATCAAGTCTTTTCCCACTAGTAGGATCTATTAGTTTTTTTCCATGCTCCCTAAAGGTTGCATTGACCTGATATTTTGTGTTATAAATGGGATTTGTATAGTTTGATGATGTAGAGTCACAACATGGTTGCCCCACGTACTCTTCATGAGGAATAGAAGGATGACTTTGGTTCTCTTCATTATCTATGAGGAATGACACATATTTAGGCTTAGATTTAAGATCTGTATATTCAAACTACCCAGAATGCTCCCTATGAGGAGTAGAGGAGTGGCTTGCTCGACCATATGGGATGGTTTGCTCACCCAAGCTAGGCCATGGTTTATGTTCATGGTCATTTTATGATTTATGTATAGAGCAAGCTGGGATGTGAACCTATGATATTGACCTACTAGGCTCTTCAATGGGTAGATTTTTCCTTATATAGAATTATATCAAGGTGTTATAGTCAGGAAGGTTTCCTGGAGGACCTATGGGTTCTTCCTTAATAGGGATATCTTGAAGGTTTAACACCTATGGATGGTATTGATGTTATGATAAGATCTAGGATGCCATTAGGGGATGTCCATGTCCTCTGGACTGATTTGAATATGTTCAATGTTTATGGAACCTGATTCCCTCTCTAGGTTGGAGGTCTTTCTCACCATGGGAGGTCCCCCAGCCATTTAGAAAAATTTTACTTTCCAAAAAAAGTTGTAAGTGTTATATATCAAAATGATCAGTGCAACGAGCTGATCACAATGAGCTATAACTCAAACAAGTTATTTCCATGTCAAAATTTTGTATTTTTGGAATAATTGGCTAGCCAGGACTCGTGGGAAAATGCCCACTTTTAGGAATTTTTGGAAAATTTTGAAGCATGAAGATTTAGGACTCAAAATTTTTGTGGGAGATGTACAAGGGGTAAACTAAGACAAAAAAATAAAATTGGCAATTTTTGGAGTTGTCTAGATCATTTTAAGACCATTTTAGTGCAGTTTTCCCTATTTTTGGCTTCAAAAATAGAGTAATCATAAAACCAAAATAATTTTTTTGTTATAAATTTGATTTGAATGATTCTTAATTCATTGGATGCAGAATCAAAAAGTATATTTTTACTATCAATGATATTATGTTGATTACTATAAAAAAAAATATTATTATTAGGTTTAGGGTTTGGTCCCAGATTAAGGATCTTATGTTGATTACCCAAACAATAAAGAAACAAAAAAGTAGATAAAATGATTATCTCTTTTAAGGATTAGATGTGTGTCCTAAGACTTGTTTAATGTATTTTGAAATTGATTTAGAAATTAAACTACTCTCAACGTGTTTGAAATTTTTGATGTAATTCTCAAAGAGTTTAAGGGTTTTCACATGTATACTCACAACTCGACGACCTAGCAATGAAATTCCAGGCCATATAATCCAACATATAATGTATGGTAATGAAGTCCACACATGGTTAGGGAGCACAGGTATTCCCAGTCCTCACCCTATTCACTCGTATTCAGTGATATACCTCTTTGAAGAGAGATACATGTAACTTTTCCATGGGCTTTGTCAGATCTTGGAGCTGGTATTGGTCTAGTAAAAATAACCGAGGGAATTGGACCAACAGATGGAAATAATTGCCACCGACGTTGAACATACTAGTGGTTGAATATGACTTCCAAATAATTAGCGTTTATATAGTGTGTGGTGTGTGTTTTTTCATTTTACTTTTGTATGAAAATAAAATGCATCAAAGAGTATTTGAATGATTTTCCTACATGCTTATTTTAAAAAGAACATTTATCTTTCAGATAATGCATGTCTATGGTAGATGATATTCAGATAATGCATACTAATCATGAAGGAGTGACCACTAATTGGGCCTCATACATGTAAACTCAAAAACATAACCTAGACTGTTAGAGACTAGGGCAGATTGAAATCAGAAGTCTGCTATTCCTAGGAACGACTAGTAGAGACCATCATTCTACTGCATTTATACTATCAAAAATATAGACAGACACAGTAAAACATAGATAATTAAATACTACCTAAATTCCTAGTATAATGGAGAAGTTTATGCCTATGATTTTTTATCCTCTGGTAGCTACGGATGATAAGTGTGACTGAGACTATTACCCACTGTTGAGAGGCATGACTAAGACTATTAATCATGGTTGTTAACCATGGCTGAGACATTCAACAAAAAACATAACAAATCATTCAATTATACCAAAAATTTCATGGTTCCACCATGATCACCATATGTAACCACGCAGAAAGCATACACCTAACTAGTGCATCAACTAATATAAAAAATTAAAGCATGAAAAATTGACAATAATGAATTCAACAAGAAATGGGGTTTCATTTTATTAAACTTTGTCAAATTCAATTACATATACATCCCTCTTAGGGATACTCAATGTTGATACAATCAATACAGTTTTGAAAACCCTCTAAACGAGGGGGTGGTGTAATTCGTAGACTTTCCAATAGGACACAAACTGCTCAATATCAATGGTGACCTTCCTCCCCATGATTAGAGGCATGTGCTATCTTGAATTCCTTGCAAATGGATGGATCCTATAAACCCTACATTCAAGGAACATCACAAAATAATTAAAAATAAATGCGGCCTCTCTTGATGAGGCTTTTGGAGGAATCTTGCATAAAGAATGCTAAAGTAAAAAAAAATCAATTAATTATAGTCAAATAGCAAAAAAATCAAAAATTTAAAAAACTTTCCTAAAGTTGCTTAGCCATGGTTGTCACCCACGGCCCGCGGTAATGGTTAAAATTTTGACCGTTGGGATTTGAAGTCTGCCATGGCTGACAGATGCAACCTCAAATTTATCAATTGGAAGTCATGGTTGCCACCCGTGGCTATGGTAAAAACCTCTTTCAAGGTCATTTTTTACCCCAATAACCCCCCAAAAAATAAAATCCCACCAACTAGCCTAGTCTAAATCCTAACTAGGATGTGGTTCATTCCCAACAGTTTAATTTGGTTCATTAAACCCATTAATTAATGTGGTTCATTTTTAAATTGGTAATTCAAAATGTGAGGTTTAGAATGCTACCTTGGTAGCATCGGCTCCACCAATGGTGCATGCCTCTGGTTGGTCAGCCATCAGTTTGGGTAGGAGTTTTCATAGTGTTGTATGTTAAAGGTTTAGATTCTCCTCTTACAACTCCATTTTTCAATAGTTGGCAATGGAAATAATGAAATCGAAAATGACATAGTTTTCTTTTATATTTCCAATTTGGTCCTTCATCGTGGTTGTCATCCACGGGCATAAAATTAGGGTTTACCTATTGTGGGTGTCAACTGTGTCTAAGGAATTTACCAAAACTAGTTGTGGCTGACAACCATGGCTAACAACTAACAATAAATACTCTCAAAATTCAACCATGAGGAGCTTTAAAATGTAAAATAAAAAATATTCAACAATCCAAAAATATCAAAATTTTCAAAAATAACAATAAACATTCACATAATTCAAAAATCAAATATATCTTGTATCTAGTTATTTATCCTATACATTTGGCGGTTGCAGTGACTTGTGCACCATATAATCCAATAAGATAAGTAAATTACCATAAGGCTATTTGGGATAAATTAGTCATCATTGAATTGTAATGCTTCACTTCATTCTTTAAGAAGGCCATGACGGTTGGAATGTCCCACGGGAATGAAGCGTTCATTTCATTCATCCTATGATATTTTTAGAAAATCATCAACAAATAGTGATTCAACACAAGCCTAATTTTAAATTCTATCATTTTGAATCCCTAAGAAGGCCATTGCAGTCAAACTACTCCACAGGATAGAGATGTATAATTACTATTAATGGTTGAAATCACAGCTAAATTAGGTCTTGCAAAATAATAATAGTAGTGCAAAAGTCGTAAAACATCTAAATTATTCATCTAGGTCAAGCGACTCATCACTTTATTAATTTCCCTACCTTCATCGACTCATCGCTTGAGGGGGTAGTCATAATATCAATAATCATAATCAAATTCAACAAAAGATCACTCGATCTTGTCAAATATCATTCATCTTACGAATCATTACCAACAACTATCATAAGCTTACCCTTTGTTAGGGCAAAAAGAAAATATGACAGTTAAGCTAGTAGCTCTCCACTTATTGGAATGATTATAGCCTGACTACCCGCTCACCATGGACTGATGCAGGAGCATCCGGTGGCAGCAGAGCAATCTTGCATCAACAAAAAAAATTTCCAAGTGTTAGCTTTGATGTCGCGATATCGCGACATAGCAAAAGTGTTGCGATATCGCGACATGTCGCGTTTTCGTGACTTAGGAAGGAGAGAGAAGGCGCAGCGCTAAAATGTCATGATTTCATGACATGTCATGAAATCATGACCGAAACAATAGAGCGGAGGCATAAGAAGAGAATGTCGTGAAATCGTGACATGTCGCAAAATCACGACCGAAGCAGGGGAAGGGGAGGTGCCCGAAAGAAATGTCGCGATTTCATGACATGTCATGAAATCACGACCGAAAGAACACGGGAAAGGCCAGAGGAGAAAATGTCGTGATTTCGTGACATGTCACGAAATCACGACCGAAGGAAAATAGGAAGGGCCAGCGGAGAAGATGTCGCGATTTCGTGACATGTCGCGAAATCGCGACCAAAGGGGCAGAAAGAAAGCCAAGTAGGAAACTATCGTGATATCGCGACATGTCACGATTTCACGACCCAAAAGGCGAAGAGAAAGCAGCGAGCGAAGAAGTCATGATATCACGACACATCGCGATTTCGTGACCCGTAGAGGCGAGAAGGAAGCACAAAGCAAGATGTCACGATATCGCGACATGTCATGATTTCATGACCAAAAGAAAGAAAGAAGAGCCGAAAAGGAAGATGTCACGATATCGTGACCCGAAGGAGAGGAAGACAACAAGAAAGAAAAATGTCGCGATATCGTGACATGTCGCGACATCGCGACCCGAAGGAGGGGAAGGCAACGAGAAAGGAAAATGTCACGATATCGCGACATGTCGCGATATCGCGACCCGAAGAAAAGAAATGTTGCAAGGAAGGAAAATTTTGTGATATCGCGACCCGAAGAAAAGAAATGTTGCAAGGAAGGAAAATGTCGCGATATCGCGACATGTCGCGATATCACGACCCGAAGAAAAGAAATGTTGCAAGGAAGGAAAATGTCATGATATCGCGACATGTCGCGATATCGCGACCCGAAGGAGAGAAAGGCAGCAAGGAAGAAAAATGTCGCGATATCGTGACATGTCGCGATATCGCGACATACTGCTGGTTCTCTGTTCAAAAAATCCCGCATTCCTAGACGATGTTTTTCGAGGTGGTCAAGGCCTCATTAATGCATGATTTCTTGCCCGGTAAGCTTTCTGAGCATGGCGGCCATTCGAAGACTGCGCCCAGAGGTCATACGACTCATCAATGCATGTTTCCGTGGCTAACCCGATGGCAGTTGCCAGTTAGGGAAATATGTAAAGGCTCAGTGAGGCAGGATGCATTCTGGTAGGTGGGTCATTAATGGCCTAGAGGGTCGAGACCTCGAAAGAGGCCCAGACATGGTTATAGAAGTAGGTGGTGCATCAAGGAAAGGGGGGCTCGAAACAAGAAACTACGCCTGTTGGCTAGTATTGTAATTTTCTTGAAAGTTTAATGAAATGAAAGCTTGAGTGATTCACTATGATTTTGTGTCCCCATCAAGTGGTATCAGAGCGGGAGTTCCTGAGTGTGTGAGCAGATCGTCGAAAGTGAGGCAGCTTGCACCAGGATCTATGGAAGAGTTGTGAGGAGAGAGTAAAGTAGAATGCCTCCACGAAGAAACCATGGTGGTGGAAGAAATATGGTGCCAGCAGAAGATTTCAGAGCTTTGTAGAGGCAAGTTCAGGCCCTGCAAGAGGAGTTGCGTAGAGGACTTGAACCCAGAGGAGAAGAAGGAAGTGAAGATGAAGTTGATGAAGAAGAGGACCAATTTGAGGAAGAAGAAGAGGTTGTAGATCCTGCACAAGCCAGGTTATATAGAGCCATCTCTCAGATTGGAAAGAGACCGAAGATGGAGGTTTCTACGTATTCCAGAAATCTTGATCCAGAGGAGTTGATTGACTGGATCAATGATTTGGAAGAATACTTTGAGTATGAAGAGGTTGAAGATCCTGATAGGGTCAAGTTTGCTAAGACCAAGTTGAAGGGTCATGCCAGCATATGGTGGAAGGGAGTACAACTGGAAAGAAATAGAAGAGGAAAGGAGAGAATAACCATATGGGATAGAATGGTAGAGAAGTTGAAGAGGCAGTTCATCCCAGGTGACTATGAGATGGATCTGCTAAAGAAAATGCAAGGTTTGAAGCAAGCAAGCAAGTCTGTTAAAGAATACATAGAGGAGTTTTATAAGATTGTAATCATAATAGGCCATTCAGAGGCCAACAAGGAGAAGGTAGCCCATTATATTAATGGGTTACGAGCAAGTATTCAAGAGGAGTTAAGCCTGGTCAGGATGACCACCATAGAGGATGCTTACCAGTTTGCCCTGAAGGTTGAAGAGAAGCTGAATAGAAGGTTTGAGAGCAAGCAAAGAGGAAGAGGTCATGGTGGAAGAACTGGTGGAAGGACCAGTGGAGAAAATTATAAAGATCGTAAGAAGGTTGGGGAGACCAGTAATACCCAAGAGTAGAAAGAGGAGAACACCTACCAACCCCGTAATTAGAACAATGGTTACCCAAGAGGGAGAGGTAGATTTGGACATGGATTTGGAAGAGGAGGATTTTGTGGAACCTGTTTCCACTATGGTGAAGAAGGACATCGAGCATTTGAGTGTCCACAACACCGAGAAAGGATGAATAAGAGACCTGAGGGTCTTGCTAGAGCTGCTATAGCAGATGAAGGTGCTGAATCAGAACATTCTGAGGAGGTAGAGAGAGGAGAAGTTATGGTCACAAGGAGGACCCTATTGAATGAGGAGAAAGGATCAGACCAGAGGAGGAGCCTGTTTCGCACAAGGTGCAAAAGTTTGGGTAAGGTCTGCAATATTATCATAGATAATGGTAGTACTGATAACTTGGTCTCAGAAGAAATGGTTGCCAAGTTACAGTTAAAAAGGAGAAGACACCCGCATCCATACCGAATTGCATGGTTACAAAAGGACCATAGGGCTTTGGTCAGTGAGCAATGTTCAGTGAAGTTCAATATTGGGAATTACTGTGATGAGGTCCTGTGTGACATCCTACCTATGGATGCTTGCCATTTGTTGTTGGGAAGGCCATGGCAGTTTGATCGATGTGCAGTACATGATGGTCATGCAAACACCTACTCAGTGACGAAGAATGGAGTGCGCCATAAGCTGAAGCCCTTGAAGGAGGTGGAAGAAAAGGTATGCAGTAGCGCTAGAATCTGTTTAGTTGAAGGAGGAATATTTTTGAATAGTTTAAAGCATGAGCATATGTGCTATGCATTAGTTCCTAGAGTTAGGAAGGAAGAATGCAAGGATACCCCTGTAGAAGTCTTAGGACTGTTAGAAGAATTTCTAGACATTATATTTGATAATGTGCCTGAGGGTTTACCACCAGTGAGGAAGATCAATCACCACATAGATTTGGTACCAGGATCTAGTTTACCCAATAAGGCAGCACATAGAATGACCCCTACGAAAACTGAAGAGTTGAACAGGCAAGTCCAAGAGTTGCTGGAGAAGGGACTGATTCGGGAGAGTTTGAGTCCATGTGCAGTACTTGCAGTACTAGCACCAAAGAAAGATGGAGAGTGGAGAATGTGTACAGACTCTCGAGCCATTAACAAGATCACCATAAAGTACAGATTTCCATTGCCAAGGATGGATGACATTATGGACTGTTTGAGTGGAGCCAAGTACTTCACCAAGATTGATCTGAAGAGTGGTTATCATCAGATTCATGTTAGAGAAGGAGATGAGTGGAAGACAGCCTTCAAGACCAGAGAAGGTTTGTATGAATGGTTGGTCATGCCATTTGGGCTGACCAATGCACCAAGCACATTCATGCGATTGATGAATGAGGTATTGAAAGAGTTCTTAGGCAAATTTGTTATTGTCTATTTGGATGATATTCTAATATTTAGCAGAACCCTGGAAGAGCATCTGATGCATATCAGAAGGGTTTTTGAGAAGCTACGGGAGGAGCAGTTGTTGATTAATCTAAAGAAATGTAATTTCATGAAGGAGTTAGTGTACCTGGGATTTGTCATCTCAGCCGAAGGTCTAAAAATGGACCCAAAAAAGGTAAGAGCTATCATTGAATGGCCTACTCCGAGGAGCATGACTGAGGTAAGATCATTTCATGGTCTAGCAAGTTTTTACAGGAAATTCATTAGGAATTTCAGCAGTATTTGTGCACCCCTTACGAAAAAATGAGAGGGAATAAGAAAGAATTTAAGTGGACCTTAGGAGCAGATAAGAGCTTTGATATGTTGAAAAGGAAGGTTACAGAACAACCTATTTTGGCACTCCCATATTTTAATAAGGTATTTCAGGTAGACTGTGATGCTAGTGGTAGTGCCATAGGAGCTGTTTTGAGTCAAGAGGGTAAACCTGTTGCTTACTTTAGTGAGAAACTCAATGATGCTAGAAAGAAGTATTCAGTTTATGATCAAGAGTTTTATGCTATAGTTCAGGCTCTAAAGAAGTGGTGACATTACTTGTTGCCAAAAGAGTTTGTTCTATTTACTGATCATCAGGCCTTATAGTATATTAATAGCCAAGGGAAGCTAAATCAGAGGCACCTGAAGTGGGTTGAGTTTCTATAGAGTTATACCTTTGTGTTGAAGCACAGGAGCGGAAGGTCAAACAGAGTTGCAGATGCCTTAAGTAGAAGGCAGTGTTTGTTGACAGAAATGAAGGTGGAAGTGGTAGGATTTGATGAACTGAAGGGTTTGTACCCTGAAGATCTTGATTTTGCAGAAGCCTGGAAGGCTTGCTTGGCACCTGTTACTTTGGACAGGACCAAGTGGTTGGATTTTCTGATCCAAGATGGAATGTTGTTCAAAGGAGGTCAATTATGCATTCCACGGAGTTCAATGAGGGAGAATATGATAAAGGAGAAGCATAGTGGGGGACTAGCTGGACATTTTGGTCGAGATAAGACCATTGCCCTTGTTAGTGAAAACTACCATTGGCCACAGTTGCAGCAAGATGTGACTAAATTTGTGCAGGGTTGTAGAGTATGTCAGATGGCTAAGGGAGTGAGATAGAATACAGGATTGTATCAGCCATTACCTGTACCAGAGAGACCATGGGAGGACATCAGTATGGATTTTGTTCTTGGCCTACCAAGGACACAACGAGGGAGTGACTCCATTTTTGTTGTGGTTGACAGGTTTTCGAAGATGGCTCATTTTATTCCATGTCAAAAAATGAGTGATGCAGTTCATGTTGCAGGCTTGTTTTTCAAGGAGGTGGTACGCCTTCATGGTCTACCCAAGAGTATAGTATCTGACAGAGATACCAAATTTGTGGGTTATTTCTGGAGGACTTTGTGGAAGCAGCTAAAAATAGATTTGAAGTTCAGTTCTGCGTACCATCCGCAGACTGATGGGCAAATAGAGGTGGTGAACAGAAGTTTGGGTAATCTTCTAAGATGCCTGGTAGGAGATAAGCCCAAAGGATGGGATTTGATTTTTCCATAGGCAAAATTTGCTTACAACAATTCCATCAATAGAAGTACTGGTAAATCCCCATTCCAGATTGTGTATGGGAACAACCCAAGGCATGCTTCTGAGTTGAGAACGATGGGTAAAGGAGAAAAGAGTAGTGCTGAGGCTAAAGATTTTGCAGAGCACATAAAGAGTTTACATGAAGAGGTAAAACAACATATCAATAAGATGAATACTCAGTACAAAGCCAAAGCCGATCAGAAGCAGCGTTTCAAGGAGTTCCAAGTGGGAGATGAGGTCATGGTTCACTTGAGAAAGGAAAGGTTTCCTAGAAAAACCTACAACAAGCTGAAGATGAAGAGGTTTGGACCATGCAGGATCATAGGTAAAAGAGATTCAGGAAATGCCTATGAAGTGGAACTGCCAAGCGAGTTGAATATCTCACCTATTTTTAATATTTCAGACTTGGTAGAATACCATGAAGGAGGTAATAGTGAGACACCAAGAACAGATTTGTGGGATATTCCAACATCTACTCTAGCAACAGACGAGATCAAGGAAATACTAGACACTCGAGCTGGCAGAAGTACCAGGAACAGGCAGTATTCTGAATATCTAGTCAAGTGGAAGGGCAGGCCTATCGAAGATGCAACTTGGTTGTCAAAAATAGAGGTTGACCGCTTGGGTCTTCCTCCAATAGAATAGAAGTGAAGGACACTTCTCAATCCACCCTGGGTGTCTGATGCAGGAGCATCCAGTGGCAGCAGAGCAATCTTGCATCAACAAAAAAAAATTCCAAGTGTTAGCTTTGATGTCGCGATATCATGACATAGCAAAAGTGTCGCGATATCACGACATGTCATGTTTTCGTGACTCAGGAAGGAGAGAGAAGGCGCGGTGCTAAAATGTCGTGATTTCATGACATGTCACGAAATCGTGATCGAAACAGTAGAGAGAAGGCATAAGAAGAGAATGTCATGAAATCGTGACATGTCACGAAATCATGACCAAAGCAGGGGAAGGGGAGGTGCCCGAAAGAAATGTCACGATTTCATGACATGTCACGAAATCATGACCGAAAGAACAAGAGAAATGCCAGAGGAGAAAATGTCATGATTTCGTGACATGTCACGAAATCACGATCGAAGGAAAATAGGAAGGGCCAGCAGAGAAGATGTCGCGATTTCATGACATGTCACGAAATCACGATCGAAGGGGCAGAAAGAAAGCCAAGTAGGAAACTATCGTGATATCGCGACATGTCACGATTTCGTGACCCAAAAGGTGAAGAGAAAGCAACGAGCGAAGAAGTCACGATATCGCGACACATCGTAATTTCATGACCCGTAGAGGCGAGAAGGAAGCAGAAAGCAAGATGTCGTGATATCGTGACATGTCATGATTTCACGACCAAAAGAAAGAAAGAAGAGCCAAAAAGGAAGATGTCACGACGCGACATGTCGCGATATCGCGACCCGAAGGAGAGGAAGACAACAAGAAAGAAAAAATGTCGCGATATCGCGACATGTCGCGACATCACGACCCGAAGGAGGGGAAGGCAACGAGAAAGGAAAATGTCATGATATCACGACATGTCGTGATATCGTGACCCGAAGAAAAGAAATGTTGCAAGGAAGGAAAATGTCGCGATATCATGACCCGAAGAAAAGAAATGTTGCAAGGAAGGAAAATGTCACGATATCGCGACATGTCGCGATATCGCGACCCGAAGAAAAGAAATGTTGCAAGGAAGGAAAATGTCACGATATCGCGACCCGAAGGAGAGAAAGGCAGCAAGGAAGAAAAATGTCGTGATATCACGACATGTCGCGATATCGCGACATACTGCTGGTTCTCTGTTTGAAAAAGCCTGCATTCCTAGACGGTGTTTTCCAAGGTGGTCAGGGCCTCATTAATGCATGATTTCTTGCCCGATAAGCTTGCTGAGCATGGCGGCCATTCGAATACTGTGCCCAGAGGTCAGATGGCTCATCAATGCATGTTTCCACGGCTAACCCGGTGGTAGTTGCCAGTTAGGGAAATATGTAAAGGTTCAGTGAGGCAGGATGCATTCTGGCAGGTGGGTCATTAATGGCCTAGAGGGTCGGGACCTCGAAAGAGACCCATACATGGTTATAGAAGCAGGTGGTGCATCAAGGAAAGGGGGGGCTCGGAACAAGAAACTACGCCTGTTGGCTAGTATTGTAATTTTCTTTGAAAAGTTTAATGAAAATGAAAGCTTGAGTGATTCTCTGTGGTTCTATGTCCCCATAATGGACACATGAAAGCTTTGCAAATCAAGCCTTCTCTTAGTTGGAAGTTATGATTCTAATATGTTCATCCTTTTGCAGGACTAGGAATCTGATGTTGATCAGATCAATGATCATTATTTGACCTACAACATGGCTTTAGGTGATCTATTTTTGCTCAACATTGTGTTCCCACAACACATCCCAAAATGGGTATCTATAGAAACCTAAAATACATCATTTGTAGGGGACTACTCATATGGGCATCCTATCATACTGTATGAATGATCTTGAACAATTCCAAGGAAAAGTAGTGGTTTTAACCGCTCAATTTAGGTATTTTTAACCTACTCAGCATTAGTCATGGATGGCATCCACAACTAAGATCTCAACCATTGCTGAAACCTACAACTAATAGATCTAGTTGCGTTTAAGAATCACGACTAGCTCTGTAACTATCACAAAATTTTGAGCCAAGCCAAAATCAGTTACAACAACCCTAGCAATGGATTTCGAGTGATTTCCAGTGAGGAAGCTTCCAAATTCTTCCTCTAAATTTCTCCAACCTCATGGTTCGTGATCTTGGATTCCCAAGGAAGCTAATATTAGGAATTAAGAGTGCTATAAGACCCCCTTCCAAATTGGTAAAAAGTCTAGAGAAGCTTTCAATTGAATGCAGCAAAGCCCTACCGAATTGGAGAGCCACCTACAACCCTTGAGGAGCATCTACATGCTCCCAATTTGGAGAATCATGATTGTATTTGAAACTATGGAGATTTCAATATCTTGAAGAGATCATTCATGTCTAATTGAGCCACTTCCACTACAAATGTGAAGAATCTACATCACCAATTAGTTCTAGTACATAGAGGTGACCCTTGATCATCAATTACTCGAAGGAATTTCGAGATTCAAGCCCTGGTTAAAATAGAAAGAGCACTTTTAACTCAACCATGGCTATCAATCACAATTAACAAAGCTAGCTACGCTTGAAACCCATGGCTAGGGTTTGATTCCTAACTTTCTTCATTTTAGACATAAGAATTTCATTTACAATATGCAATTAGGTAGATCTTCCTTGGATTAGCCTTCAATTATGCTTTTGTATGATTAATTCTAGATATTAGTGGTAGCTTTGCTCTTATTTCATTACATTTATCATTTTGCACTAATTTTATTGGATTAGTCATATTTCAATATTCTATTGTAAATCATTTCTCAAATTAGTTAGATTTACTATTTTTCTAGAAAGCTTCATCATAATTTAGATATGTGTACATCTTTACAAGTTTTCATGCTTTCTTGTTATATTTGTCTTAATTCATGTAAATTGCTATCAAGAGCCTCATAATGAGAGGTTTTATTAGCTTCTAATTATGTTACGTTGTTTCTTGAATGTAGATTTATAGGATCTAGTTATATTTAAAGCATTCTTGATAGCATATTCCTTTGATCAAGTAAGAAGAAGGTTTCCTTAAGCCTTAAGAAGTTCGTGTCTACATTATAGCCTTCGTATTACACCATCACCTTTGAGGGGCTCAAAATATTATATTATTTGTATCAAATAATTCGGTATCCTTAAGAGGGACGTATTTGTAAAGGATATTTGCAATGATAATATAAAGAAGTTGTTCTTTCTTGTTCAATTCATTGTTATTTATCTTTTCATGCTTTAGTTCTTGATATACTTGATGCAATAGTCTAAGTGCATGCTTTTAGAGTGGTACACCTTCATATTTTCCCATTAAGTTTGAGGAAAATAGTAAGTGGAAAAAATTTCATGTCGTAAACCCAGGTTGAAATCTCATGGGGTACAATTTTTGTGTGTAATCCAAGGAGTAATTCATGAGTAAAGTGTTTTAGTTTATAATATAATATTCTAGTATCTTAAAACCCCCATGTGTTATTCTATAGTAATGCAATTAAGATATTAAGAATTTTATAGAATTGTACAACTAGCGAAAAGCATGAAAAATGATGATTTTAGAAAGTTTTTTATGAATGCTTTTCAATATCAAGTTAGATGAGATATTAACATGCTGAAGATGCATTCTTGTTGCCTATTCTTCAAATAAATTAGGAGATATTTCATACACTCATTTCATCAATGTAGTCTCAAGTATTGAATATATTTGAACAATAAGATCAAGAAATGTGTAACAATAAGCTTCATATCACAAGCCAATAATATAATCTCATAGATGTTCCTTAATTTTTTTCAGTTATTTTGAGGTCAACAAGGGAAAGGAAGGAGCTTCAGATTGTAATACAACATTCCAATTGTATATATGGATGTTAATGCCTAAACCTACTATATATTGTATGAATGGTGGGAGGAAGAAATTATACACATTAATCCAATCTCAACGAAATATATCTTAATAGTATTATAAAGTAATAAAAAACAATGCATTTCAAGTGCCACAAGCCAAAAATCTAATCTCATGGGTGGTACTTAACATATTTTCCATTAATTTTGAGGTAAAACATGGGGTTTAAAGAGTCTCACATTATAAGTCATGGATGGTACTTAACATGTTTTCCATTAGGTTTGAGGTAAAACATGGGATTTAAAGAGTCTCACATTATAAGTCAATGTCTAATCCTAGATATGAACCCTCATGTTTAAACCTACTATATTTAATGCAAATGGAGGAGGAAAAAAAATTGTAGGTCAAGGCAAATTCCAATCCCATGGAAAAACATATCTAAACAATAGTGTTAAGTGATGTGTAATAATGAGTTTTATTCCACAAGTGAGGGATCTAATCTCATTGATGACCTTACATATTTTTTTCTATTTAGTTTGAGGTAAGTAATGGGAAGCAAAAAATCATATACTAAAAGTAAAGGTTCCAATTACATATATATGCAAGCAAAGGAAATATTAGAATCAATATTGTACTTTAATTAATTTATGAAAATTAATTATAAAGATATTATTGTGGCTGCAATTTAAAAAAAATACTCTTTATCTCAAATTGAAATAACAATTATTATCACAATTTAATAGACAGTTATAACTATTAAATTAAATGATGGTCATTTTAAATTTCTTAATTATTTATGATTAGATTGATTTTAATAAAATATAAAAATAATAAAAATAATTTTAAGAAAATTGCAACTTTAATAAAATAAAATAACATTTAAAAAACATATAAAATTATAAAATTGTACCATTGTATGTTTAAAGTCTATGAATTTCTTTCTTGTTTGTCAAATGGTTTACATAGTTATTTTTATTAAAAATATATTTATTTATTTAAAAAATACCTAAAATAATATTTTGTAAAAAAATAGTTGACAAATTTATTCTGTTTTGAATGATTCTCACTACAAATTATTTAGAGTAAAATCTCGCTTTTTAGACTTTTTAGAGTTAGAGAGGCGATGGTCGAACACAAAGAGCTCGAGAAAAGCCCACTTTGTCGGTTTGTTTGGTAGAGAGGAGATTACAAGGATAGTTGTCTCGCGGTCTTCGCTTGGATTCTCACGATCTCCTTCTAGGAAGAAGATTGAATCAGCTGCCTTGTCAGGTGCGCTACTTCGTCCAAAGCTCTACCCAAATAACCCACAGATTCTCCAAATAGAACAATTGTTTGCTCCGCGGAGACATCCGACTCCTCTCCTCTGGCATAACCTCCTCGTTGGCGTCTCCACGAATAGTTGCCATCCCCTGTTCCATCCTCCCCAGTGAAGTTGTCATTCTTGACACGGGCTTCTTTACTCTTTACTCTCTACTCTCTCCTCTACTGCTCTCAAGAGAAGTAATTTTCGACTTTTAATGTTAGGAGTGAATTTGCCATTTAGAAAAGAGTAGCTCCTGTAAAGAATACATCTCCGTGTACATTTAACTCAAAGTAGGAGAGCCCCGTTTATGGAGAACATTGTTATTAATTATGCAAAAGAATTCGATTGACATATTAGTCATTTTTAAAGCATGAGAAAGCCAAGAATAAAAAGCATGCTAACCATTTCGAAAGCAAGGGGAACTTGAAAAAAAAATAAAAATGAATTCTTGCTTACAAATTAGTGTTTTGAATTTTAAACACAAAAAGCATGGTGCGCTAACATTTTTTTTACGAGTTTTCATATGCGTACAGCGAAAACATTATTCATATACTATAAAAATGAAACTTACTACAAAATAAAATGTGAGAATAATGTTTTGTTATTTCTCTTGCGAAGAGATATTAATTATTGAAACATACTTATAACAATATTAAAATTTTCAGAAGAGAATATGAAAAAAATAATAGGAAGCTCAAAGAGAAAATTAGGGCATTATTTGGGTAGAAGAAGTGTTTTATGATTGCAACAAAATTGGAGGCAGACTTATTTTGCAGATTTGTTGAAGGAAAAATCTCCAATAGAGACTGAAGAAGCATAAGAAAATTGTATTAAAAATGTTTTTTCCATATGCTAGAAAAAGATCAACAAGCCAATGAATGCTTTGCCATAGTTAGAATTAAGGCCAAATATTGTCATTGAGCAAAGGATGGTAGAATAATAACTATTAGATATAGTCAATCATGATCTAATCTATAAATTCATGGTATTCGTCTTACCTTGATTTTTTTGCATTCTTGGGTTCAACAAAATTGAGAGCCTCTTGGTGAGTATTATTTGTGGTTTATAAGTAATGGATATTTTATTGGTAGTTTTTTTCACTAGGCGATAGAAATAGGGCTTTTGAATTTGAAAAGAGGAATTATTCTCCAACATGATTATTTGTTCAGCCCTGAAGAGTGGGATTTGATCCTTGAATTGAACCCATTGTTGTCTCGGTTTGGATCCGTTTGTATGCACTTCCAATGGAGTTCTCAAGTGAGAAAGTATTGGAAATCATCGATAATTCTCTTAGATGATATTTAGGTGTTTCTAGAGATACAATGGAAAGAAACACAAATGTTTATGGTAGATTATGTGTGGAAATGGATCTCAGACAACCTTTGTTTGTAGAGGTTGAACTTGAACTTACAGATATATCCTGGATTCAATAGTTGGATTATAAGGTGTTGCCATTCAAGTGTATATTTTACCACAATTATGGGTATTTGGCTTGTTTCTACCCAAAAAACATGAACACAAAAATAGAGGCGAAGAAGCACAAGGAGATGGTTTTAAACAACCTAAAATAAGGAGAAGACAAAAGAAACAAGTTAGCAAAGAACAAATCCAACTCAAGCCATAAAATAAGTATGAGATCTTCAAGACACTAGTGGACTAGGAAGAAGAACAATCCATGGAAGGAGTGGATGGGAATAATTAAAACAATAACATCCATGTTCAAGCTGCTCTTTCACCTCCTATCCTAGAGCAAGTAATAGAGTGCAATTAGTTACCACAATGTGAGATTATAGGGATATTAATAATACATAACCAAGAGAGATCGGTAATTAAGGATGTTATCAAAGGTATAGTTGAAAAGAACAGATAAAAGCCAAATCTAGGGATAACTTAGGTGGAAAATAGATCAAAGAATATCAACTCTTTTAAAGCAAGTAGAAAATAAAGTAAGGAATTGATAGCAGTTTAAAGAGATAAATTGGTCACTAGGGGATTGATGAGGCCAATAGACTCTTACTGATCTCAAGGTAACCAATGATTATACAATCATGGAATGTTAGGGGTTTAAACAAAAGAATCCATCAATATATTATTCAAATACTTTTAGAAAAAAGTAAAACATATTTTTGCTTATCCAAGAGATAAAAAATATCATTTGATATTATGTGTAAAATAAAAAATAGACTTTGGAAGGGTATTTGTCATATGGAAGTGGTTTCCCAACATGTCCTTTACCTTTTAGAACTCTTTTGATTGGATGAAAATAGAAATTCTATCTTGGAGGGATGTCCTCACATCATATTTTAGGAACAATGTGATAGCTAAGCAGGTTTTAATCACAAATTTTTATGGGGCACAAAACATAAATGGTTATATTTGTTAATGGAAATTAGGGCATAATATGAGAGTCTCAAGGGAGTAGTTAATTGGTCATACGTAAGTGGCTGCCCAACATGCCCTAGGGTGTATAGTTACATTTTAGAACTCTTTTGAATGGATGACAATAGAACTTATAGCTTGGAGGGATGTCCTCACATCATATTTTAGGAACAATGTGATAGCTAAGCAGGTTTTAATCATAAATTTTTATGGGGCATAAAACATAAATGGTTATATTCGTCAATGGAAAGAAGGGAATAATATGAGAGTCTCAAGGGAGTAGTTATACTAGAATTTTGTTGGGGATTTTAATGCTAAATTATCATCTAGAGATCAAGAAGGGGGAACCCAAATTTTGGATCTAGGGGATCGACTTATGATTTCCATTACACTTGGTGGATATTAAAAGTCCTATAATTAACTATACTTGGACGAATAAGAGGAGGGATCCATATAACAAGAAGGTGAAGTTAGACCATTTTTTAATTTTAGAAGAGGCACGTGTGAAATGGAATCCAAAATTCCATATTTTGGAGGGTCTTGTTTCGAATCACATCCTATTTTGTTTTATGGGGATCAATACAGGGCAACATCACAAACCATTTAGATTTGAAAATGTTTGGTTATAAAAATAGGAACTTCAAAAGAAAATTCCATAGTGATGGGAAGAGGAATGCCTAACATATGGGATATTATTTTTTAGATTACACAACCAACTTCATTATTTCAAGGATCAACTGAAACAATGGAGGTAAGCTAATAGGACAAAATTGCAAGTCCAAAGAGCTCCATTGGTGGCTGGATGGGATGAGACTCAAAAACACTTAAGGAAAGGAATAATTACAGATAAAGTAAAATAAGAGGATGATTCATTGTGTAAAGTTATTGAGAACATTGACAACCAAGAGGAGATATATTGGAAACAAAGAGCAAGAACCACTTGGTTATTAGGTGATAAAATTACCAATTTTTTCCATCAAATAGCTTGTGCTAAGAGATAGGTGAACAAGATGGAATCTCTTCAATATGGGAATAGGTACTCCTTTGATACAATCCCAAGTATGCATTTCCATTCAATTGATTATTTTACTAGATTTTTTAAGAAAATTATGTTGCAAGATGTAGAGGTTCAAAAGGAAGTTCTTGCTATCATACCCTCTATTATATCTAAAGAATAAAATTGGTCCCTACTTAAACCGATTGATAAAGAGGAACGGAAAAAAATAGTCTTTGGAATGAGTATTAGAAAAAATCCAGGTCCCAATGGCTTTCCAATTATGTTTTTTCAGACCTTTTGGGACAAATTGTAGGGGATGTAATTGTTGTTATAGAGGAGTCCAGATGTAGTAAAATAATGCTTAAAGCACTAAATCATACATTCATTGCATTAATTTTTAATGGGGATGAGGGGATGCATATTTCATATTATAGACCTATTGTCTTATGCAATGTCATATATAAAATAATCACAAAGGTAATGGCTGAGTGGCTGAAACCTCTCCTACATAGCCTTAAATCCTTGAAGCAAGGAGTTTTTATAGAGGATAAGAAAATATTGGATGTTGTGGTTTTAGCTTAGGAGGTAATCTAATCAATGCAAAAATATGATAATAGGGGAATGTTCATAAAATTGGACATATCAAAGGCTTATGATAGGGTGGAGTGGAGCTTCTTGTCAAGGATGATGACAACCTTTGTTTTTTCTCAAGATTGGATAGAATGTGTCATGAGTTGTCTTTCTACTCCAACATACTCAGTGTTAATCAAAGGCCTTTCATTGCAACCACATGGAGCTACTTGAGGCCTTTGTCAAGGAGATCATTGTTCCTCTTATATTTTTTCTCACGTGTTGGAGGCTTGGGTAGACTCATCTTGAGGATAAGACAACAAGGTTTTCTAATAGGTTTCAAGCTGGGTGAGGAAGTTTTGACTCACTTACACTTTTTGGATGATATAGGATTGGTAGGAGTGGCCAGATTCAAGGAACCAAGAATTATTCGAGATAATATTAATGTTTACCTTAGGGTCACAAACCAAGTCATCCATAATAAAAATTCCAAGTGGACTTTTCCAATATTTTTCAAAGGCTTTAGGACACAATTTTAGATATGATGGGATTCATGGGGACTTCTCTCCTAGTGCTATATTTTGGGGTCCCTATACATTTTTAAAATACTCAAAATAGATATTTGGAGGAATAGTTTGGATTGTATGAAAGAAATAATTAATAATTGGTCACACAAATGGTTAAGCTATGGGGGTAGATTAAATTTTTTACAGTACATCATTCAAGCCATTCCAATTTATAATTTTTAAATTCTTGCTTCCCCACATACCGTATGGAAAGAGCTAGACAATATATCTCGAAAATATTTATGGGGGGAAGTAAAAGAAGAGAGGAAATGGACCTTAGTAGGTTGAGAGAACATAAGACAACCCAAGGTAAAGATATGTTTGGGACTAAGGAGATAAGAGTTAAATAATAAAGCTTTGATTGTAAAGCTTTACTAGAGGTGGATTTTCCAAGCAACTTCTTTATTTAGTAGAGTTTTAATTAGTAAATATTTGGGACAAGTGAACATGAATGACGCGAGTCATTTCTCTTTGGATGGTAATGGGTCCTTAGTGTGGCAAGCTCTAAAGTTAGGATCTAAAGTAGTGAAATATGGATTATTTTAGAAAGGGGGGAGAGGGGAGAAAGCATGATTTTGGATAGATTCATGGGATCAACACCCACCTATAATTTTTGAATTCTAAGAACCACAAATAATAAGAAAATCATAGAAAGTAAGGGTTGGATCCATACTGAAAGTTATTTAAACACTAGTTAGTTGGGGAATTGTAAGTTTAAGCAATTTAATAAGTTGGATGAGTGGCCAATTCCAATCCCTCTAGAATCGACATCCACCATGACTAATTCGAATCCATCTAGAATCAACATCCACCATGACTAACATCTTGGCAAAATGATTTCTCATAGGTAGAGATGAGGAGGATGAATTAGCTTAGGGCTATGGGAGCCATGGAGTCTAAACAATGAAGGATGAATATGATAAGATCCTTCCAGAACCTCCTCCTCATGCATATCAGGTTAAGTATTGGTCTCTTGGAGAAATATTTGACAATTCAAGGGTTGGTCGAAAGTAATCTTCTTTGCCTAATAGTTTATGCATAATGGAATTTTTACTTTTTGTAATCTCGAAATATACTACATTATTTGGTACATGCCAATATAACAATATGGGTACATCTATAGATTATAAAAGAGTGTCGTATATTAGGATGAAAGTATTTACTTTATGTAATGTAATAAATGCATAAGTGTGTCACGATATTTTGGCAATGTAAATGTGTATAGTTATCCCTATGTCTATGTGTCAATAAAGTAGTGATATGAAGAGTCATAGGAAGAGTGAAGACCAATAATCCTCCATATGAAGAGTCATATTCCATTATATATATATGGACGTATTGATGTAAAAGATATACCAGAGCAAAGAGATTCATATTTGGAAGCAATGGAAGGTGATGTCGGATGATGTAATTTAAGGTTTTCATTCAATAAGATTTCCTAGTACTTTTTGAGCATTTTTCATCAGCATTCTTTGAGTTATTATATAATATATTTTGATTTTATATGCTTTATTGCTTAGCATTATCATATATTCCATATTGTAATTATATTATTGATCTTCAGGTAATATTATTTTGAGTATTCACTCATCAAAAGCTAACAATTGTATCAGAGCCACAAAGGACCATCCTAGTTTCCACTATTCATCCATCACTACATATTTGCAAATTGGATCCATCGTTGTGCACTATTGCATGCAAACATCGTCGTCTCAGTATTGTTTGATAAAATTCCCAATATAGATCAAAATGAAAGAATATGTCTACTAGTTAAGAAAATACTAGTAATGATAAAAGAATTACCTCTGGAAAGAGAAACCAAAGAAGATAAAGGAATTACATCTAGAAAGAGAAACATGAGAAGATAGAGGAATTACCTCTGGAAAGAGAAACTAGAGAAGATAAAGGAATTACATCTGGAAAAAGTAACTAAAGAAGATAGCATTTCTAATTGTGTTAAAGGAAAACTAGTGATTTTAATAAAATACCTATTCCAAGAGTAAAATTGGAATAGAAGGAGATTGAAAGGTCATGAAGATAGACCTTATCATCAAAGATATCAAGATATACTTAGAAGAGGTTCTATTGATAAGCTTAATAAGAGAGAAAATATTTTAGATTATTATTTGGCTAGAATATTTTCGCAGGGTTGAAGGAAAACCCGTGAAGACCAAGATTCAACATAGATTTGATTCCACTAGTTTTTAAGATAGCTAGTGAATATTATTTTTGGAAATTTGAATACATATGATTATTAATGTCTAATTTTTGTTGCAAAATATCGATTCATAGAAGTTAAGAAGCTTCATACAACATATAGAGAATAATTTCATCTTTGATTGCCTAAAATACTATGTTCTTTCCTATTCTAGGGATTAATATTTTATTATAGAAAATTAGACATTAAAGGAGGTCCAATAAGGAGGTCTTATTGAAGATTTAGAAGAACCCATAAAAAGGTTTTCATTGCAAGATTGCATATTGAAGATAAAGACCCAACAAGAGGTCACATTGAAGAACTTCCATGGTTTGGAAGATTGAAGATTGAATATTAAAGATAGAGAAACAAGAAGAGGTCATATTGAAGAACTTACAAGTTCTATAATATTTAATATAGAGGCCCAAGAAGAGATCATATTGAAAAACTTCCAAGTTTTGGAAGATTGAAGATTGAATATTGAAGATAGTGATCCAAGCAGGGTTATGCATAGCAGCAAAAATTTACCATTAGCGGCGAAAAGTAGTAGTTTTGAAAATTCAAATTTACAAAATTTAAGGGACCCGAACATCATTTATTTAGTTGGATATTTTTAGGATAAATAAATTTTAGGTGTCGATTCACCATGCTTTGATAAGAGTATCACAATTATTTTTAAAAACTTGAAAGCAATCCTGCCTAAATAGAGTACCCTTTCCACCCTAAAGTTTTAAATTTTCTATATTATCCCACCCAACTCACCAATTTTTCCTCTATATATAATTAAAAACCTAGGGATACATTTTCATTTTTGGACCTTGTTCTACACTCGACTAATATACCGACCCAGTTTTGCACAAGATTGAAACCATTTCAGCACCATACCAGAACCTTTACAGATCAAAGTAGGACTTCATCCATTTTTGTACTAGATCAAAACCTATTATGCAATTGGCCGACACCAGTTCTGTAATCGTTCAGCAACAATTTTATAATTGATCAGAACAATTTTTATAATTGAAAATTGTGCAACCAACTAGAACTATTTTGCAATAGAAACATGTTCTCCAACCGGTAAGAACCACTTCGACAACTGGCCAAAACTATTTTTCATGAAGAACCTGCTCTAAAATTGGCTAGAACCCCTTTTGCAATCGATCGAAACCATTTTGTATGTGGATACTACTCTAAAACTAGTAGGAACCACTTCTGTAGTCATTCAGAATCATTTTTCAAGCGAAACTTGCTCTACAGCTATTTAGAAACACTTTTGCAATCGATCGAGACCATTTTACAAGCAGACCTTACTTTGCAATAGACTGAAACCACTTTTATAATTATTTGACACATGTTTTACAACTATATAGAACCTTTTTGCAAGCGAGAACTATTCTAAAACTGTCCAAAACTACTTTGCAACTAGAACTTGTTTTACAATCAATTTTTTTTGCAACCAGATACTGTTTCGCATCATATCAACAAGACTCTTTTTGCACCAGGCTTATTTTTGGACCATGTTTTGCATTTGGATCTCTTTCTACATCAAGTTCTCTATCACTGCTCTGTTTACCATGTTTTCTCTATTTTGGCACGTTCTGCATGTTATCCCATGTTTTCTCTCTTTTTGTTAAAATTCTTTGATTCTTTATGAATAGGTGAACTGAAGACATTGTGATTATCTATTTCTAGTCCATTTTGTACAAATATATTATTTTTTTCAACATGTATCTTTAATAATTTTTCAATCTTGTTCTATACCACACCAGTATTCAAGCCCTCTTTTGCATCCGAGTGGTCATTGCTATGATCCTATGTTTTCTCTTTTTTGACCTGTTATGCATGTTTTAAAACTCTTGGATTCTTAGTTTCTATTCAGATATTTTTTTCCTTGCTAATATTATACATGTGTAAATGATTTGGTTCTCTAAATACATATTGATTCTCAGTTTCTCTAAAGACATTTTGATTCTCTATTTCTAATCCATTTTGTACCATAATATTATATTTTTTGACATGTATCTTTAGTATTTTTTCAATATTGTTCTGCACCACACCAATATTTGAGCCCTCTTCTGCATCCATATGGTCATTCCTTTGTTCCCATGTTTTCTCTATTTTCCCCTGTTTTGCATGTTTTAAAACTCTTTGATTCTTAGTTTCTATTCAAATGTTTTCTCCTTACTAAGATTATACTTGTGTAAATGTTTTGGTTATCTAAAGACATATTGATGCTTTGTTTCTTTGAAGACATTTTGATTCTCTATTTCTAGCCCATTTTGTGTTATAATCTTATATTTTTCGACATACGTATGTTCAATTAATTTTTTGCATAAAGAATATTTTTCTTAAATTGATTTCAAATATGAATGTTAATTACCATTGTTCTCTTGTCAATTAAAGTGCTTTCACCATAAAATAAATCGGTGTTATAAACTAATAAAATAACAATAAAGCATGGAAGGAAACAAGTATGTATAATCTACCACCCAACCATTTGTTTATTCTAATTACAATATTATCTAAAGCCTACTGAAAGTACGTCCTCTTCAACATTTTATTACTCTACTAAATTATAAAACAATTTTTTTACAAGTAAAATTTCACCCAGTGATGGAAAGAAGGGGGTCAAATCTTCTACTGAAAAGAGTATCCTCAAATATTTTAATCAAAATTTAAAATGAAACGAGCCAACGACATTCGTACAAATTTAAGGTACAAATAACTTTTGAATTCCTAGTATGTGCTTGATTGATGATATGAATATTTTTTTTATATTTTGTTTAATCCAAGAATGATAAAAAATATTATGGTATGCTACTATGCAGAACACCCTGTTGATCCTAATATGCCTCCACTTGAAGATATTCCCCAACAAGATATGACTTCAAATGAAAATCCTCTTGACAATGACATCCAACAAACACTTGAAGACAAACCTCGAAGTGTCATTACAATTGAAAATGAAAGTGATAAATCAAAATCATTACAAGCTTCATATGAATCTTCAAGCAAAAAGTCTAAAAAAATAAAAGCATCTAACTCGATAATTGGAAAGGGATTTAAGAATTAATGTGCATAAATATTTTCGTAACTTGAGCCTATCCTAACAAAGGATAATCAAAATTATGAAAAAAATATAGATGCAAAATTTGCAGTTGGAGACTTAGTAAGGATCATAGGTTGCAAAATAAGATTGATACAATTGAAAAACATGCTGGCAAAGCTTATGTAAAATTTTTAAAAAGTAACGATGAATTTAGTAAAGAAGTTACGTGGATGGATGCATCGAAATGCATGCATTTAAGATATGCTATAGAATATTACAATCACTTAAATTAAAAACAATATCTTATTGAGAATGGTGGAACAATTGTAGCCCAATTTCATAAAATTTAGAAGACCATCTTAGCTTCAAAAAGTATACAGTTTGTCATTGTTTTTAGTATTCTAAAGAAAGGTAGACCAATGTCTGATTTTATCGATTATAAGCAACTATTACACATATTTATTGTACAAAAAATTCCTAATTCCCATTGGTCAGATCGAAGCGGTTGGAAAATGGCAAAATATCTATCTTTAGTTGAGAAAGATGACCTAAGGGAGAAAATAAAACTTTCTAGATTCATTTCACTTTCTATTGATGAAGTAACGACTGTGGACAACACATTTTGGATTTGCATGCATGTGTACACATTTTAAAATCATATAAGGAGGCCTATTTTATTCGGAAAACATAAGATATTGGAAATTTCAAATGCAAAAAATATTTATAATTTTGTTGTCAATAGTTTAAAGAATATTGTGGAAATGAATGATATAAACATAACAACAAAGTTAATTTGCGTTGGAGCTAATGGTGCTGCTATTATACAAGGGTAGAGGTCTGGTCATTGTGTTTGACTCCAAACCATAGTTGCCCCATATATTATTCTCATTCATTGTATGGCTCATAGAGTGAATCTTGCATATAAAATCATGAACACATTTGCAAATGTTGTTAGAGTGGAAGACCTTATTTATGAAATTAATTCTTATTTCCCATTCAGCCCAAAAAGTTTTGTAGAGTTTCAATAGTTTACACTAGGAGTTACAAAACAAATTTTTTTAAAAGATACAGATACAAGATGGATTTCACTGTATCAATTTACTCAAAGAGTTCTTTGCAGAATATCAATCATTGATGGGGTTTATACATGCAAATTGCAGGATAGTTGATAAGGCAAAAGATATGTTATTCTATTTGACTGACTTGAAAACACTTTTGACCTTATGTGGTATTATTCCAATGTTACAAGAAATGAACAGATTAATTAAACTTACACAAGAGAGATCCATATATATCATTGATTTCATGAGGATGAGAAAACAAATATGTATGCTTATTGATACATTATATGTATCTAAAGAATATTTTACAGAACCTTTGTTTAACATTTGGAATACATTGATAAACGTGGAAAATCCAAAAAGCTTTTTGAATTTTGAAATCAACGATCATATTTGTATTAATGTTCATGGAAATATGGTACCACTTTATTGTTTTGAAAGACAATCAAGTTTAGTTGTGGAATATTATTATGAATTTCATGTAACACACAATATATTTCATATTATTGTACATAAAAATAAGTGTAATTTGTCAAAAATAGCAAAATATTTGATATATGAGATAAGATAATAGTTTTAGAGAGATGAGTTGCTCGATGCCATGGGTGTGGTTAAGTACTGAATACAATTCTATAAATGAGTTGTTTATTAAATATATGGGTAACCTCATTAACCAATTCAATAAGAGTGGGCAAGTCAATGGTATTTAAATTAGAGATATACTCAATGGTGATATTTTGAAACAACAATCATCGCATTTTAGAAGAATAATGGTTGTGCAAGCATCACTTATTATAGGTGTCCATGAGATTGGTTCCACTACATGTTTGTGGTAAAAATTGTATCCAAGTACTGGCTTACAAGATACAATAAGTGAATACTTTCGTTTATATGAATTATGTGAAACAATGATTTTTGGGTTAGTCGAAGATGAAAGAGTTTTCAGTGCACTTTATTTTTTTAAATCTAATCTCTGCAACAGACTCAAAAAATTTATAAAATTATTTAAGAATTTATGTGTCTTTATATCAGTTGGATATATTTTTGTATGACAAAGCTTTGGCACACTAGAGTTACCTAGCATACAAAAGAAGTATGATGAGTATGATCGATAATGACGATGATGATGCTTTCAGTGATCAGATGGTGGAGACACAAATTTTTTCTATGCTTCATAATAATTTTGGACAAGCTGATATGTTTTAGCTACCTTAATGATAATTATTCTATGATTTCACTGACATTGATAAACACAAATTGATTTGATAGCAAAATTGATAATATTGTTCTATATTTATAATATTTCAAACAATTGTTGATTTAAAATCACATTATTATTTTAAAAATTACATGTCTTATATCTTATTGTTGTTTTGAAAATTGTATGTTTATGTCTTAATGTCTCAACTCTCTTCATTGATAAATATTTATGTTTCATATTTTAAATCTTATTATTGGTATATTATTGTTGATCTATAGTGTTATCTATAATTATTTTGTTGTTTGAGATGAACATAGTGAACAATATTAGCCAGAAATAAACTAAAATAACAACACAAATTTATAAATACAAATAAACTATGAATGATGGAAAACACAATATGAGAAAATATCATTTTCATTAGTTCGAATAGAAATATATTACATCATACAAAATTGTTGACTACAATCAACTTGATAGCATATTACATTTTCAAACATTTGATTGGTGCTTTGGTGCTTTGATGCTTCACATTAAATTGGATTAGATTCAAGTTTCAATGGGTAAAAATACCTATTATGTGTAGCATATTCTTAACCTCAAGTGATTGATATTGATATTCTTATGAAATAAAATCTTTATGATCTAAAAATTTAGATCTTACATTTACATCTCAATTCAATAAATGAACCTTAACATTTAAACCTTTTATGTGTGAGCCAAATGGTTGAAATAAGAAATTTCACACATCAACCCATGTTATTAGATCCACTGGTTAACCTTCATATTTTTCCATTGAGTTTGAGGAAAATAGTAAGTAGAGAACATTTCATGTCGTAAACCCAGGTTGAACTCTCATGGGGTAAACTTTTAGTGTGTAATCCAAGGAGTAATTCATGAGTAAAGTGTTTTATTTTATAATAAAATATTCTAATATCTTAAAATCCCCATGTGTTATTCTATAGTAATGCAATTAAGATATTAAGAATTTTATATAATTGTACAACTAATGAAAATCATGATAAATTGATGATTTTAGAAAGGTTTTCATGAGTGCTTTTCAATATCAATTTGGATGATCAAATCTCTACAAATTATTTAGAGTAAAATCTCCTTACAAAATCCAACATTTTTAGACTTTTTAGAGAGGTTGATCAAACACAAACAACTCGATAAAAGCCCATTTTTTCATATTTGTCTTTGTGTTTTTTTGGTAGAGAGGATAGGTGAGCAGTCTTCGCATGGATTCTTACAATCTCCTTCTTCTATGCAGGAAGAATATGGAATCAACTACCTTGTCAAATGAGCTACTTTGAGGAATACTCTATGCAAATAACCCCACAGTTTCTCCATATAGAACAATAGTTTCCTCTGTGGAGACATCTGACTCCTCTACTCTCGAGGAACCTCCTCGTTGGCGTCTATATGAACAATTGCCATGCCTTGTTCCATCCTCTCAAGATAAGTTGTCATTTTTGACATGGGCTTATTGACTCTTAACTCTATACTCTACTGCTCTCAAGAGAAGTATTTTTTAACCTTTAATGTTAGGAGTAAATTTGCCATTTAGAAAATAGTAGCTCTTGTGAAGAATACATCTCCGTGTACAGTTAGCTCAAGTAGGAGAGCCCCATATATGGATTACATTGTTAATTATTATGAAACGAATACGAGTGACATATTAGTCATTTTTAAAGCATGATAAATCCAAGAATAAAAACATGTTGACTATTTCTAAAGCATGGGGAACATTAAAAAAATAAAAATAAAATTCTTCCTTACAAATTAGTGTTTTGAGTTTTAAACACAAAAAACATGGTGCAATAAAGAGCATGCTAACCATTTCTAAAGCATGGGAAACTTAAAAAAATTAAAAATAAAATTCTTGCTTACAAATTAGTGTTTTGAATTTTAAACATAAAAATCATGGTGCACTGACAATTTTTTACGTGTTTTCATATGCGTACAATGAACACAATATTCATATATTATAAAAATGAAAATTTCCAAAATAAAATGTTAGAACAATGTTTTTGTTATTTCTCTTGTGAATGGATATTAACTATTGAAACATACTTATACCAATATTAAAATTTTTAGAAAAGAATGTGAAAAAAATAAAAGTAGGAAGCTCAAAGAGAAAATCAGGGCATCATTTGGGTAGAAGAAGTGTTTCTGATTGCTACAAAATTGGAGATAAAATTGTTTCCCTAGGAATTTCCAATGGGACACCTTCGAATCCTCTTTTAAAGAGACAAACTTATTTTGCAGATTTGTTGAAGAAAAAATCTCTAGTAGAGACTGAAGAAGCACAAGAAAATTGCTTTAAAAATGCTCTTCACATCTGCTATAAAATTTCAACAAGCCAATGGATGCTTGCCATAGTTAGAATTAAGACCAAATATTGTCATTGAGCAAAGTATGGTAGAATAATAAGTATTAGATAGAGTCAATCATGATATGATCTATAAATTAACGGTATATGTCCTACCCTGATTTTTTTGCATTCTTGGGTTCAACAAAATTGAGATTCTCTTGGTAAGTATACTTTGTGGTTTATAAGTAATGGATATTTTATTTGTAGTTTTTTTTTTTACTTGGCGATAGAAATAGGGCTTTTGAATTTGAAAATATAAATCATGGTTCGACAGAATTATTTGTTTAGCCTTGAAGAGTAGGATTTGATCCCCAAATTGAACCCATTGGTGTCTTGATTTGGATCCATTTGTATGCACTTCCAATGGAGTTCTCAAGCAAGCAAGTATTGTAAATCATAGATAATTCCCTTAGAAGATATTTGGGTGTTTCTAGAGATACAATGGAAACAAACACAAAATTTTATGGTATATTATGTGTGGAAATGGATATCAGCAAACCTTTGTCGCTAGAGGTTGAACTTTAAATTGTAGACATATCCTAGATTCAACAACTGGATTATAAGGTGTTGCCCTTCAAGTGTAGATTTTGTCACAATTATGGGTATTTGGCTTGGTCTTACCCAAACAATATGAACACAAAAATAGAACTGAAGAATCACAAGGAGATGGTTTTGAATAACCCAAAAGAAGGAGAAGTTAAAAGAAACAATTTGGCAAAGAGCAAACCCAACTCAAGCTGTCAAATAGGTATGAGATCTTTAAGACACTAGTGGACTAGGAAGAACAACAATCCATGGAAGGAGTGGATGGGAATAATGAAAATAATAACAACCATGTTCAAGCTCCTCTTTCACCTCCTATCCTAGAGCCAGTAATATAGTGCAATGATTTACCACAATGTAATATTATAGGGATATTAATAGTGCATAACCAAGAGCGATCGATAATTAATGATGTTATCATAGGTATAGTTGAAAAGAACAAATAAAATCCAAATATAGGGATAAATTAGGTGGAAAAGAGATCAAATAATATCATCTATTTTGAATCAAGTAGAAAATAAAATAAGGAATTGATAGCAGTTCAAAGAGATAAATTGGTCACTAGGGGATTGGTGAGGCCAATAGACTCTTACTGGTCTCAAGGTAACCAATGATTATACAATCATGGAATATTAGGGGTTTAAACAACAAAACCCATCAATATATTATTCAAAGACTCTTAGAAAAAAGTAAAACATATTTTTGCTTATCCAAGAGATAAAAAATATCATTGGATATTATGTGTAAAATAAAAAATAGACTTTGGAATGGTATTGGTCATATGGAAGTGGCTACCCAATAGGACCTAGGGTGTATATTTACCTTTTATAACTCTTTTGAATGGATGAAAATAGAACTTATAGCTTGGAGGTATGTCCTCACATCATATTTTAGGAACAATGTGATAGCTAAGAAGGTTTTAATCACAAATTTTTATGGGGCACAAAACATAAATGGTTATATTTGTCAATGGAAAGTAGTGTGTAATATGAGAGTCTCAAGGGAGTAGTTAGAATGGATTGTTGTTAGGGATTTTGATGCTACATTATCATCTAGAGATCAAAAATGGGGAACCCAAATTTTGGATCTAGGGGATCGATTTATGATTGCCCATGTCTATTCATTACACTTGGGGAATATTATAAGTCTTAGAATTAACTATACTTGGACTAATAAGAGGAGGGAGCCACATAGAAAGAAGGTGAAGTTAGACCATTTTTTTGGTTTTAAAGGAGACACTTGTGAAATGGAATATAAAATTCCATATTTTGGAGGGTCCAATTTTGGATTACATCCTAGTTTAATTTTATGGGGATCAATACAGGGAAACATCACAAACAATTTAGGTTTGAAAATGTTTGGTTATAAAAATAGGAACTTCAAAAGAAAATCCTATAGTTATGGGAAGAGGAATGCCTGACATATGGGACAATAATTTTTAGATTCCACAAGAAACTTCATTATTTTAAGGATCAAATGAAACAATGGAGGTAAGCTAACAAGACAAACTTCCAAGTCCAGAGAGCTCCATTGGTGGTTGGATGGGATGAGGCTTAACAACACTTAAAGAAAGGAACGATAATAGAGCAAGTAAAAGAAGAGAATGATTCATTGTGTAAAGTTGTTGAGAACATTGAAAACTAAGAGGAGATCTACTGGAAATAAAGAGCAAGAACCACTTGGTTATTAGGTGATAAAAATACCAAATTTTTCCATCAAATTGCTTGTGCTAAGAGATAGACGATCAATATGGAAGCTCTTTAAGATGAGAACAAGTACTTATTTGATACAATCCTAGGTATGCATTTCCATTCAATGGATTATTTTACTAGATTGTTTAAGAAAATTATGGTGCAAGATGTAGAGGCTTAAAAAGAAGTTCTTCCTATCATACCCTCTATTATATCTAAAGAAGAAAATTGGTCCATACTTAAACCCATTGATAGAGAGGAACTTAAGAAAGTAGTTGTTGGAATGAGTATTGGAAAAATACCAGGTCCATATGGCTTTCCAATTATGTTTTTTTATATATTTTGGGATAAATTGAAGAAGGATGTAATGGTTGTTATATAGGAGTCCAGATGTAGTAAAATCATGCTTAAAGCATTAAATCATATATTCATTGCCTAATTTTTTAATGGGAGGAGGGGATGTATATTTCACATTATAGACATATGTTATTATGCATTGTCGTATATAAAATAATCACAAAGGTAATGGTTGAGTGGCTATAACCTCTCCTACATAGTCGTATCTCCTTGGATAAAGGGGGTTTTATAGAGTATAAGAAAATATTGGATGGTGTGGTTGTAGCTTAAGAGGTAATCTACTCAATGCAAAAATCTAACTAGGGAAATGTTCATAAAACTAGACATGTCAAAGGCTTATGATAGACTGTAGTGGAGCTCCTTGTCAAGGATTATGGAAACCTTTGGTTTCTCTCAAGATTGGATTGAATGGGTCATGAGTTGTGTTTCTACTCCAACATATTCATTGTTAATCAAAGGCATTTCATTGCAACCACATGAAGCTACTTGAGGCCTTTGTCAAGGAGATCATTGTTCCCTTTTCTCACATTGGTTGAAGGCTTGGGTAGACTCATCTTGAGAAGAAGACAACAAGGCTTGCTAATAGGTTTGAAGTTGGGTGAGGAAATTTTGACTCACTTATAGTTCGTGGTGATATAGGATTGGTATAAGTGGCCAACTTCAAGGAACAAAGAATGATTCGAGATACTCTTAATATTTACCTTAGGGCCACAAACCAATTCATCCATAATAAAAGTTCCAAGTGGACTTTTCCAATATTTATCAAAGGCTTTAGGACACAATTTTAGATATGATGGGATTCACGAGGACTTATATCCCAATGCTATATTTTGGGGTCCTTTTACATTTTAAAAAACTCAAAATAGATATATGGAAGAATAGTTTGAATTGTATCAAACAAATAATTAATCATTGGTCTCACAAATGGTTAATATATGGGAATAGATTAAATTATTTGCAGTCAATAATTCAAGCCATACCAATTGATAAATTGTCTATCCTTACTTCCCCACATACCGTAAGGAAAGAGTTAGACAAGATGTCTATAAAATATTTATGGGGGGAAGTAAAAGAAGATAGAAAATGGACCTTAGTAGGTTGAGATAAAGTAAGCCAACCCAAGGTAAATGTAGATTTGGGACTAAGGAGATCAGTGTTAAATAATAAATCTTTGATTGGAAAGCTTTACTAGAGGTGGATTTTCCAACCAACTTCTTTATTTAGTAGATTTTTAACTAGTAAATATTTGGGAAAGGTGAACCCGAATGAGGTGAGTCATTTCCCTTTGGATGGTAATGGGTCCTTAGTGTGGTAAGCTCTAATGTTAGGATCTCAAGTAGTGAAATATGAATTATGTTGGAAAGTGGAGAGAGAGGAGAAAGCGTGATTTTGGATAGATTCATGGGATGAAAACCCACCTATAATTGTTGAATTCCAAGAACCACAACTAGTAAGAAAACCATGGAAATCAAGGATTGGATCCATATTGAAAGTTTTTTCAACACTAGTTAGTTGGGGCATTGTAAGTTTAAGCAATTTAATAAGTTGGATGAGTGGCCAATCCAATCCCTCTGGAATCATCAACTAGCATGACTGAAAATCTTGGCAAAAATATTTGTCATAGGTAGATATGAGGAGGATGAATTAGCTTAGGGTTATGGGAGCCTTGGAGTCTACATAGTTAAGGATGGATATGATAAGAGCCTTCTAGAACCTCATACATATTAGGTTAAGTATTCGACTCTTGGAGAAATATTTGGCAACTAAAGGGTTAGGTAAAAGTAAACTTCTTTGCCTAACAGTTCATGCGCAATGGAATTCTTACTTTTGATAATATTGTTGGAATATATTACATTATTTGGTACATGTTATTGTACCAACATGGGTACATTTATAGATTATGAAAGAGTGTCTTAGATTAGGATGAAAGTATTTACTTTATGCAAAGTAATAAATGCACAAGTGTGTAATGATATTTTATCAATGTAAATGTGCATAGTTATCCCTATGTACATGTGTCAATAGAGTAGGAAGATGAAGAGTCATAGGTAGAGTGAGGGCCAAGAATCCTCCATATGAAGAGTCATATTCCATTCTATATATATGGACGTGTTGATGTAAAAGATATAGCAGAACATAGAGAGTCATATTTGGAACCAATGGAAGGTGATGTAGTATGATGTATTTTGAGGTCTTCATTCAATAAGATTTCTTAGTACTTTTTGAGCATTTTTCATTAGCATTCTTTGAGTTATTATATAATAGATTCTGATTTTATATGCTTGATTGCTTAGCATTATCATATCTTTCATATTGCAATTGTATTATTGATCTTGAGGTAATATTATTTTGAGTATTCACTCATCAAAATCTAACAGTGATATGAAAGCCACAAGGGACCATCCTAGTTTCCACTATTTTTCCCTCACTACATATTTGCAAACCAGATCCATAATTGTGCGCTATTGCATGTAAACATCATCATATTAGGATTTTTTGATAAAATTGCCAATATATATCAAAAGGAAAGAATATTTCTACTGGTTAAGAAGAGACTAGTAACAATAAAAGAATTACCTTTGGAAAAAGAAACCAAATAAGATAAAGAAATTATCTCTGGAAAGAGAAATGAGAGAATATAGAGGAATTACCTTTGGAAAGAGAATACAAAGAAGATAAAAAAATTACCTCTGAAAAAAAATACCAGATAAGATAGCATTTGTCATTCTGTTAAAGGAAAACTAGTGATATTTAACGAAATACCTATTCCAAGAGTAAAATTGGAATAGAAGGAGATTGAAAGGTCTTGAAGATAGAACTTATCTTCAAGAGAACCTTATAAGAGGTCCTATTGATAAGCTTAATAAGAGAGAAAATATTATAGATTATTATTTGTCTATAATATTTTCACAGGGTTGAAGAAAAACCCATGAAGACCAAGATTCAGTATAGATTTGATTCCACTAGTTTTTAAGCTAGCTAGTGAAGATTATTATTTTTAGAACTTTGAATACATATTATTATTACTATCTATTTTTTGTTGCAGACTATTAATTCATTGAATTTGAGAAACTTCATACAATATATAGAGAAGAATTTCATCTTTGATTGCCTAAAATACTACGTGCTTTCCTAGTGTAGGGATTAACATTTTGTTGCAGAAAAGTAGACATTAAAGGAGGTCCAAGAAGGATATCTTATTGCATATTGAGAAGAACCCAGAAAAAGGTTCTCATTGCAAGATTGCATATTGAATATAGAGACCTAAGAAGCGGTCACATTGAAGAACTTCCAAGGTTTGAAAGATTGAAGATTGAAGATTGAAGATAGAGACCCAAGAAGAGGTCATATTGAAGAACTTCCAAGTTTTGGAAGATTTAAGATAGAGGCCCAAGAAGAGGTCATATTGAATAACTTCCAATTTTTGAAATATTTATGACCGAAGATTGAAGATAGTGACCCAAACAGGGTTATGCATAGCAGCGAAAATTCACCATAGAGGTGAAAAATAGAATTTTTAAAAATTCAAATTTACAAAATTTGGAGGACCCAGATGTCGGCCATTTATCTGGATTTTTGGGATAAATAAATTTTAGATTTTAGGTCACTATGCTTTGATAAGAGTATCATGGTTATTTTAAAAAATTTGCAAGTAAGCCTACCTAAATAGTGTACCTTTTTCGCCCTAAAATTTTAAAATTTCTAAATTATCCCCCCCAACTCACCAAGTATACCTCTATATATAATTAAAAAACTAGGAATATATTTTCATTTTCATACCTTGTTCTATACCCAACGAATATACCAACCCAATTCTGCACAAGATCAAAACCATTTCAACACTAGACTAGAACCTTTATAGATCAATGTAGGACCTGATCTATTTCTATACCAAAATAAAACCTATTCTGCAACTGGCCTATACCAGTTATGTAACCATCTAAAAATAGTTCTATAATCGGTCAGAACCATTTCTACAATCAAAAATTATTTTACAACTAACACCTGTTGTGCAATCGGTTGGAACCATTTTGTAATAGGAATGTGTTCTGCAACCGGTAGAAACCACTTCTAAAATCATCCAAAACCATTTTACAAGTGGTATATGCTCTACAATGGGTCAAAACCACTTTTTCAATTGGTCAAAACCATTTTATAGGCGGATCCTTCTCTAAAACCGATAATAACCACTTCAACAATCAATCAAAACTATTTTGCAAGTGAAACCTCCTCTACAACTATCCAGAACCACTTATGCAATCGGTTGGGACCATTTTGTAAGTGAAACCTACTCTAAAACTGATCAAAACCACTTTTGCAACTGTCTGACACCTGTTATGCAATCGGCCAGAACCTTTTTGCAAGCAAGAATTATTCTACAACCAGTTGAAAACACTTCTACAACAAAAAATTATCCTGCAACCAAAACCTTTTTTGCAACTGAATCCTATTCCACATCACATCAAAGGGCCTTTTTTTGTACCAAGATGATTTTCAGACCTTATTCTACATCCGAACCTCATTCTCCACCAGGTTCTCTATCACAGCTATGCTTACCATGGTTTTCTCTATTTTTCCATGTTTTGCATGTTTTCCCTTTTTTATCTCTTTTTGTTAAAACTCTTTGATTATTTATGAATAGGTGAACCGAATACATTGTGATTATCTATTTCTAGTCCATTTTGTACCATAATATTATATTTTTCTACATGTATATTTAATAATTTTTCAATCCTATTCTGTACCACACCAATATCCAAGCCCTCTTTTGCATCTGGATTTTCATTCCTATGTTGCCATGTTTTATCTATTTTTTCCTATTCTACATGTTTTAAACTCTTTGATTCTTAGTTTCTATTAATATGATTTTTTCCTTGCTAAGATTATACATGTGTAAATGATTTGGTTCTCTAAAGACATATTGATGCTCTGTTTCTTCGAAGATATTTTGATTATCTGTTTCTAGTCCATTTTGTACCATAATATTATATTTTTCAACATGTATCTTTAGTGATTTTTCAATATTGTTCTACACCACACTGATATCTAAGTCCTCTTCTAGATTCGGATGGTCATTTCTCTATTCCCATGTTTTCTCTATTTTACTCTCTTCTGCATGTTTTAAAACTCTTTGATTCTTAGTTTCTATTCAGATCTTTTTTTTTTGCTAAGATTATACATGTGTAAATTCTTTGGTTCTCTAAATACATATTGATGCTCTGTTTCTCCGAAGATATTTTGATTCTTAGTTTCTAGCCCATTTTGTGCTATAATCTTATATTTTTCGACATACGTATCTCCAATTTTTTTTGTATAAGAATATTTTTCTTAAATTGATTTTAATTTGAATGTTAATTACTTTTGTGCTCTTTTTAGTTAAAGTGCTTTCACCAAAAAATTAACCAATCACATAAAATCACAATAAAGCATGGTTAGAAACAAGTATGTATAATCTACCACCCAACCATTTATTTATTCTATTTACAATATTATATTAAGGCCTACCAAAACTGCATCCTCTTCAACATTTTATTACTCTACCAAATTGAAAAACATTTTTTTATAAGTAAAATGTCACCCAGTGATGGAAAGAAGGGTGCCAAATATTTTTTTGAAAAGAGTATCCTCAAATATTTTAGCCAAACTTCGAAATGCAACGAGCCAATGACATCCATGCAAATTCAAGGTACAAATGATTTTTGACTTCTCAGTATGTGCTTGATTGACGATATGAATATTTTTTCTGTATATTTTGTTTAATCCAAGAATGATAAAAATTATTATGGTATGCTACTATGCAAAATACCCTGTCGATCCTGATATGCCTCCACTTAAATATATTCCCCAATAAAATATGCCTTCTAATGAAAATCCTCTTTACAATGACATCCAACAAACACTCGAATATAACTGTAAAAATTTCATTATAATTGAAAATGAAAGTGATAAATAAAAATCATTACAAGCTTCATATGAATCTTCAACCAAAAATTCTAAAAAAATAAAATAATCTAACTGGATAATTTGAATGGGATTTAATAATTAATGGGTAGAAAGATTTTCTTGTCTTGATCCTATCCTTATTGAGGAGAAACAAATCGATGAAAAATAATGTAGATGCAAAATTTGCAGTTGGAGACTTGGTAAGGATCATAGGCTGCAAAATAAGATTGATACAATTGAAAAACATGCTAGCAAAGCTTATGTAAAAGTTATAAAAAGTAATGGTGAAGTTAGTAAAGAAGTTAAGTGGAAGGATGCATCATAATATATGCATTTAAGATATGCCATAGAATATTACAATCACTTAAACAACAATAATATCTTGTTGAGAAAGGTGGAACAATTGCAACCCAATTTCATAAAATTAAGAAGACCATCTTAGGTTAAAATAGTATGCAGTTTGTCATTGTTTTTAGTATTCTAAAGAAAGGTAGACCATTATCTGATTTTATTGATTATAAGCAACTATTACACCTATTTAATGTGCAAAACCTTCCTAATTCCCATTGGTCAGATCAAAGTGGTTGGTAAATGGTAAAATTTCTATATTTAGTTGAGAAAAGTGACCTAAGGGAGCAAATAAAACTTACCAGATTTATTTCATTTTATATTTATGAAGTAACGGTTGTGGACAACACATCTTGGATTTGTATGCATGTGTACATTTTTCAAAATCATTTAAGAAGACCTATTTTTTTGGGAATACATAAAATGTTGGAAATTTCAAATGCATAAAACATTTATAATATTGTTGTCAATAGCTTAAAGAATATTTCGAGAATGAATGATATAGACATAGCAATAAAGTTAATTTGTATTGTAGTTGATGGTGTTGTTTTTATGCAAGGGCATAGGTTTGGTCTTTGTGTTTGACTCTAAACCATAGTTTCCCCATATATGATTCCCATTCATTATATGGATCATAGAGTAAATATTACATATAAAATCATGAGCACATTTGTAAATGTTGCTAGAGTGGAAGACCTTATTCATGAAATTCATTCTTCTTTCTCATTCAGCCCAAAAAGGTTTGCAAAGTTTCAACAATTTGCACTAGGAGTTACGGAAGAATTTTTTTTGTTAAAATATGTGGATACAAGATGGATTTCACTATATCAACCTGCTCAAAGATATTTTGCATAATATCAATTATTGCTGGGGTTTATGCATGTAAATTGCAAGATATTTGATAAGGCAAAAGATATGTTATTCTATTTGACTGACTTTGAAACACTTTTGACCTTATGTGGTATTCTTCCAATGATACAAGAAATGAACAGATTAATTAAACTTGCACAAGAGAGATCCATATATATCGTTGACTTCATGAGGATGAGAAAATAAATATGCATGCTTATTGACACATTATATGCGTCTAAAGCGGATTTTATAGAACCTTTGTTTGATAGTTGGAATACCTTCATAAACGTGAACAATCCAAAAAGTTTTTTGAAGTTTAACATCAATGATCATCTTTGTATTAATGTTCATGGAAAGATGATACCACTTTATTAGATTTAAAGGCAATCAAGTATAGTTGTGGAATATTTTGATGAATTTCCTATAACACAATATATTTCACGCTATTGTACATAAAACTAAGTGTAATTTGTCAAAAATAGCAAAATATTTGATAGGTGAGATAAGAGAACGAATTTAGAGAGATGAGTTGCTTGAGGCCATAGGTATGGTTAAGTACTGAATACAATTTTACAAATGAGTTGTTTATTAAATATATGGGTAACCTCATTAACCATTTCAGTAAGAGTGTGGAAGTCAATGGTATTGTAATTATAGGTATACTCAACAATGATCTTTAGAAACAAAATTCATCGTATTTTGGAATAACAATGGTTGTGCAAACATCACTTATGATAGGTGTCCATGATATTGGTTCTACTGCACGTTTGTTGTAAAAATTGTATCCAAGTATTGTTTTACAAGATACAATAAGTGAATACTTTAATTTATATGAATTATTGGAAACAATGATTTTGGGGTTAGTCGAAGATGAAAGAGTTTTCAGTGCACTTTCTTTTGTTAAATCTAAGCTCCACAACAAACTTGACAAAAAATTAGAAAATTGTTTAATAATTTATGTGTCTTCCTATTAGTTGGATAATTTTTTGTATGACAGAGCTTTGGCACACTGAGTACAGCGAATACAATCGATAACGATGATGGTGATGCTTTCAGTTATCAGATGGTGGAGACACATATTTTTGTTATGCTTCATAATGATTCTGGACAAGTTGATATGTTTTAGCTACCTTAATGATAATTATTCCATGATTTCATTGACATTGATAAACACGAATTGATTTGATAGCAGATTTCACAATATTGTTCCAGATTTATAAGATTTCAAAGAATTGTTGATTTATATCACATTATTGTTTTAAAAAATACATGTCTTATATCTTATTACGGTTTTTAAAATTGTATGTTTATGTATTAATGTATCAACTCTCTTCATTGATAAATATTTATGTTTCATGTTTTAAATCTTATTATTAGTATATTATTGTTGATCTATAATGTTATCTATAATGCTTTTGTTGTTTGAGATGAATATAGTGAACAATATTAGCCATAAATAAATTAAAATAGAAACACAAGTTTATAAATGCAAATAAACTATGAATGATGGAAAACACAATGTGATAAAATGTCATTTTAATTAGTTTGAATAGAAATATATTACATCATACAAAATTGTTGACTAAATTCAACTTCATAGCATATTACATTGTCAAATTTTTGATTGGTTCTTTGGTGCTTTGATGCTTCACATTAAATTGGATTATATTCAAGTTTCAATGGGTAAAAATGTCTATTATGTATAGCATATTCTTAACCTCAAGTGATTCATCTTGATCTTATTATGAAATCAAATCTTTATGATCTAAAAAATTAGATCTTACATTTACATATCAATCCAATCAATGAACCTCAACATTTAAACCTTTTATGTGTGAGAGAAATAATTGAAATAAGAAATTTCACACATTAACCAATGTTCCTAGATCCATGGGTTAACCTTATGTAGGCACCTAAAATGTGTCATGTTTAGGGTACTACTCATATGGGCATCCTATCAGACCATATGAATGATCTTGGACCATTCCAAGACAAATTAGTGGTTTTAACCACTCAATTTAGGAAGTTTTTGCCTACTCAGTCTTAGTCGTGGATGGCATCTGTAGCTAATATCTCAACCACGATTGACACCTATAGCTAATAAATCTAGTTTCCTTTAAGAACTGTGTCTATCTTTGTAACTATAATGGACTCCAAAGCCAAGACAAAATTAGTTACAATGAATTTGACAACCATTTTTGAGTGGTTTCGAGTGAGGAAGCTTCCAAATTCTTCCTTCCAACTACTCCAACCTCCTGGTTCTTGATATTCACTTCCTAAGGAAGCTAGGATTAGGAATTAAGAGTGCTATAAGATGATAGACCACTCTCCAAATTGGGTAAAATTATAGAGAAGCTTTCAATTGAATGTAGTGAAGCCCTGTCAAATTGGAGAACCACCTACAACCTTTGAGGAGTTCCTACATGTTGCCAATTTGGAGAATCATGACTGTATTTGAAGATATGGAGATTTCAAGAGCTTGAAGAGATCATTCATCCCTAATTGAGACACTTTTCGAAGAATATACATCACCAATTAGTTACTGAACATAGAGGTGACCCTTGATCATCAATTACTTAGAGGAATTTCAATATTCAAGCCCTGGTTACAATAGAAAGAGCACTTTCACCTCAACCATGGCTAATAGAGCCAACTGCACTTGAAACCCATGGCTAGGGTTTGATTCCAAATTTCCTTCATTTTAGCCATAGGAATTTCATTTAAAGTATGCAATTAGGTAGATCTACCTTAGATTAGCCTTCAATTATGCTTTTGTACAGTTAATTCTATAAATTAGAGGTAACTTTGCTCTTATTTTGTTACATTTATAAATTTGCACTAATTTTATTAGATTAGTCAAATTTCAAGCTTCTATTATAAATCACGTCTTAGATTAGTTATATTTACTATTTTTCTAATAAAATTCATCATAATTCAGATATTTTGTGCACATATTTACAAGTTTTCATGCTTTCTTGCTATATTTGTCCTAATTCATGCATATTGCTATCAAGAACCTCATCATGAGAGGCCTCCTTTGCTTCTAATTGTGTTATGTTGTTTCTTGAATGTAGATTTATAGTATCTGGTCATATTCAAAGCATTCTTGATAGCATATTCCTTCGATCAAGTGAGAAGAAGGCTTCCTTGAGCCTTAAGCATTTTGTGTCTACATTAAGAGCCTGCGTATTGCACCATCCCATTTGAGGGGCTCAAAATATTGTATCATTTGTATCAAATAATTTGATATCCCTAAGAGGGAAGTATTTGTAAATGATATTTGTAATGATAATATAAGAAGTTGTTCTTTCTTATTCACTTCATTTTTATTCATATTTTCATGCTTTAATACTTGATATACTTTATGCAATAGTCTAGGTGCATGCTTTTAGAGTGGTACATATGGTGATCATTGTAGAAACCCTACAAAATACATTGTAGATGACTAATTTATTTGCGTTTTGTGTTTCAATCTTAGCCGCATTTAACACCCATGGCCCACAGTCTCAACCGTGCTTAACAACCACAACTAGTAGCATAGTAGAAAGATAGATAGTAAGCAATATCTCTCTCCATCAAATGAGAATCTACAGGTAATTTTCCTTGCTGATATTTTCTATTACTCTGTTTATGTCTGTCAGAAGCATAAGCAAATCACTTAGGAAAATTTTTAAAGGTGAAATTAATGAATAATTTCATTTTTTCTATTAGCCATGACTAACAATAGTAGTTAGCACTATTAGATGATGTTGTCAACATTGGCTAAGATTTTGGGCTATGACTCTATCCCGTGGCTAGCACTGTTGCCTGTTGTACAGAAATCATCTAGCAAATAAAATTATTTGTAGATTTTTCTTGCTTGGGGCCCAATCAAAGGCCAATTATTTCATGTAAAATGCATTCTCTAAATTTCATATAGCTAGATACATGCATCTTTCTAAACTTGAAACATCCTTATTTTAGGTGTATAGGAAATATCATGTTTTCTTGGTGATGCATTTTATTTTACATGTAATTTTAGGATGAACAAACACACACCATGCAACACTTAAATTCTAGTGAGATGGAAATCACACCCATCCACTAGTAGAGTTCAATTATGGTGGCAATTATTTCCATATGTTGGCTCAAATCCTGCAAACCCTGATATTTTGGACAATACCGACTCCAAGATTCATCCTACCCATGCAAAATAGCATGCATTCCTCTTCGAATGGGTGTATCATTGTACATGATGTGTTGGGTGAGAATTGACAGGACCTGTGCTCCCTACCCAAGTGTGGTTTTCATCTCCACACTTTGGGGGTTCATGTAACCATAAATTTCATTACCGGTTGTCGAGCTACGATCATATAAGTGAAATCCATTAAACTAAACAAGTATATCATCAACAAATCTGAGAACACGATGAGAGTTAGTTTATGATTACAACACACCTGAAACACACTAAAACTAGTTTAGGGATCACAAATAAATTTTAAAATATATAATCATCCTTGTATTATTTGTTTGCTCTAAAATTTACATAGGAGATAATTCACATTATGGTTAATATACGGATAGGCTGAACTCGATGCATAATCGAGGTTGAAGTCAAAGCTCCATAAAACACACAAAATAAAATGTTGAGCTCTCAACCACAAATCCTTCTGAATGATTTTCAATGAGTATTAGAGGGTACAATTCAATGCATGGGGTTTCTATTCAGAACACCCTATATAGATGAGGTAACACACACTCATCAATGGATAGATCTAAGGGTGGCTCAAGTTCCCTACCATACTAGGATAGATAACAAGAAAATATACCCAATTAGGGGTAGGAAGAGAGGGCTTCTTCAAAGCATAGGCCCATGCAAACTCCAAAAAATAATGAACCTGATAAGTTCATGATTGACATAGCTAGACTTGGAGAAAATGGTACTCCACCAAATCAACCATGGAAAATAAGACAACTTGATGGTCTTGATAGAATCCTAGGGAAATTAGGATATAGAGCCTCATATGCACATTCTTGTTTTGTGATTTCATGTAACAAGGGTGCACATAGGAAAATCAAGAAAATAGGAGAATGCTCAAAGTGTTCTTGAAGCATACGTGCCCCATAAATCCATGTGGGCATAGATCACAGACAATAATAGAACATGAATGTTGTCTATATAGAAAATGCAAGAGCATTACAAATAAGTCTATTGGTATTCACACCAATAAATCTTCTCAAATAGAATAAAACCACTAGAGACCACATACTATCTATATTATAGATTGATCACAAAAACTAGTGTCAGAGCAAAGGCAACAAATCTTCTAAGATCAATTGGAGGATGTATGCATAGAGCATGATCACCTCAAAAATAAGGATACTCAAAGACAAATATTGTTAAGGAAACGTCTATATGAGTAGCGCATGCATGAGAAATGCATCCTTGACCAAAAGTATTGTGCAAAGAGAGGATAGATTGGCTTGCACTAATTTTCCTTTGCAAAGTGAATACAGGGAGCACCATCACAGACGAGTTGCTTCACAACCTGAATTGTGCCCTGAGCACATTGGAAATTGTACTCATTATACGGTCCAATACACATTGTAGTTCCAAGGGCTTGAACATCATGGGCATACTTAGTATGAATAAGCAGTAGGAGACAATCAAGAATAGGTATATCCCAAGATCTCTTTAGTGGACATGGAGGATGAGCCTAGTCCTCCACCTCGATCAAAGAATAATATGTCTCCAAAGGCTCCTCAAAGACCTCTCAGGGAAGAGGATATTCTATCTTTGAAGGTCTACAAGGCCTTGGCAAAAAAGGTAAGAGCAATTGAGAAACAAGGGATGACTTACCAATACCCAACCTTGAACAGGATACACAATGCACCTTTATGCCCCTCAATGCCTACTCTAGTATATCCTGATCACTTTGAGATGCCAAATCTAGATAAATTTCTAGGAGATGAATATTCCCAAGAGCATACCACATATTTCATGAACATGTATTATTAGATACAAAGTGATGATGCTTTTTTATTGAGAATATTTATCATAAACATTTTAGGCCCTACCTTGGAATGGTTCAACAAACTAAAGAGACATAGTATAGTCAGTTTCGAGTAGCTGGCTAGTGCTTTTCTTGAATGCTTTTCCTTCGACATCAAGAAGAATATAAATCTATCTGATCTGGCTACTATAATGCAATATGACGATGAGCCAATATTGGACTATGTAAATAGATGGAGAAATTTAATGGTAAAGTTACCATTTTTTATTCCAACAATGGAACTGACTTGAATTTTTACAAATATTTATGCAAAACACATCTTGCTATTGTTGCAACTACAACAATACTAGAAATTTAAGGAGGTCTTGAAACAAGCTAAGGTGATTGAGGACATAAAGTTGCAAAAGGGTAACTTGAAACTCTGAAACAAAAATTATTGAAACAAGAACACTAAAAATCAAAATCACCAGACCAAGCCAGCCCACATGAATCAAGTAGTGTTGAACCTCTAGAAAGAGGACAAGGGCCAAAAATAATAAAATTATCAGGTTCAACCTCCCCCTGCATAATATAATCAGTAGAATAATAATAATCAAGGTAAGAATAAAGAGCAACGCCCTCCTCGCTAGTTCACACCATTTTTGAATATGATGACATCGATATTCTATTAATTGTGTGAGTCTAAGGCTATTAACATACCTGATATCATGGTGCAAGATCCTAACCAACCCAAACTAAAAGGGTATAGGGACGATCAATATTTCTCATACCATAGAATGAAAGGACATGACATTAAAGGATGTTATAGTTTTAAACACATGGTACAAAACATGATCGACAAATGTAAGCTAATTATTGATAATACTCAGGCTTAAAAAAACCAAAACATGGGGAATTTTAAAAATCCTCTTCCAAACCACGAGCCTCTGAGGAACAACATCAGCCAAGTGAACCAAGTGCAGATTGATCTACCTACACAGGGTTTCATTAGTATGGTAAATATTGTCATAAGGAAAAGGAGGTATGAATGACCAAATATGCCTCCAACTCTGATAAGGGTTCAATTTGCGCCCCCACAAATATCAACATAAAACAATATGCCAGGCCCACCAACTAGATCAAAGGTGACCATAAAAAATAGGCTTGTGCAAAGCTTACAGATAGCTTCAACAAAGTTATCACTTTATGAACTGATACAATAGTCTCCTAAGCACAGGGAGACACTCATGGACATATTGAGGTCCATTGAAGTTTAGTCCCAAGACTCAAAAGCATTTACAAATTTTGTGGGACATGTGCAATAATGCAGAGAGTCGGTGATTCAATTTCATGATCACAATATTAAAATAATTTTTACTACTACAACGGACCCACCACTCCATATAATTGCATGTGTTAACCACACACCATTTAAATGGGTATTTATTGACATGGGGTCATTGATCAATATTATTACTACCAAGGCATTGACATACTTGAAGTTTTCCAAATTGTACATTATACCTTTGACCTTCACCTTGAGAGCATTTAAAGATACACTATGCTCAATGGTCTGTACTATAGTCTTGTCTATTTAGGTCAGACTGAAGACCATCCCTATGATGTGTCATGTACTAGAAGTTGAAATGTAGTATAACATCCTCTTAGGGAGGACTTTGATTAGAGAGATGTGTTGTGTTCCCTAAATTTTACATCAATGTATCAAGTATATACATGAGGGATAAGTGCACATGGTTCCTTCTGATGAGGAGCCATTTAAATATGTGAATCAAGTAGACTTTCTTGGATATTTCATTCTCCCTTCAATGCACCTGGATATATGGCCAACGTCACCAACTAAACCTATAGAAGGTAAAATAAAGGAAGTGTGTGTTGGACCTTCTATATTAGCACCATGACAAACTATGCATACAACAACTTTTGCAAAGCCTACAGCATCGACCATGCTTAGAAATGACCAGAAGCTTAAGGTTGTACTGGGTGAGAAAGAGATAAAGGAAATTCCTAAAGTAACAAATGCCAATGTCTCTAGTCCCATGGACGAAGGAGATGTGTAGAATGAAGTCGAGGATGCACCTTAGCCTACTTTACCTATTTCTTCTTCTAGGTCATTTGCACCGCAAGTGACCATCCATTTGGTTAATCTTGGACTGGCAGAGTATATAGTGCATAACGTGACATTCACACCTTTTATAGAGACTGCATATGACATGGGTGGACCTCAAGCCCATCAATTTCTAGTAGGGACAATGGTACCACTGGGGGTGCCACCCAACCAAATAAATTTTATCTATGGAGGTCTTGACCAACTTGCTAATCGCACACCTATAGATGAAAATGATGATGAACCATTCTCAACAAATGTTCATTATTTTTCCAATCTAGATTTTGTATTACATTATTTTTAATGTTACAATTGGCATGGTTATAGTCTAGGCTTATTAGAATAAGGGCATTGAACTCCCTATGAACCACAATATTAGTTTCCAATTGATAGGTTTGGATTGGGCTACCATATAAGAGGATAGGATGAGCTTTTAGTAGCATCTCTCGATCGCTTGAACCTTAGTTTAGGGGATAATGTAGATTGGAATCCTTATCACCCTAACCATTCATACATACAAAGGGGTAATAGGTTTGTGACCTACATCTCTATAAAATCACCTGATATATATCATGACAACATCATGGAAGAGGTCAATCTAGAAGACATTACAAGAGCTAACTTAGATATTGAAATTCATGAAGCTACCGATGATACTGGTATGCAAATCTAGAATCTAGGCCTAACAGTATACATTGAATCAAAATTTGCTTCTGAGGAAGTTAAATTAGAGTCCATTTCTGAAAGTGATGGACCAGAATGCGACTCTAGGAGTGATTATGATGAGCAGTCCTAAAACAATGAAAATATGAGGATAAAACAAAAATGGCCTACCTTGGGCCTAGACATACTTCTCAATGACCAAATCCATTAGGTAGGAATGAGGTATTCTTCATAGATGATAGCGATTACGAAGATGAGACTAATATGGCCTATCTTGGGCCACTACACTTGCATCATCTTGTGAAGCTAGTTGACATGGAATAATTGTATCAAATAGTATTTCTTGGCCCTTGCATCTCGATCAGGCCGGTTAATCTAAATGAGATTTATCATAGGGTCTTCCCCGATACGCCTACATATCAAGAGCTCCTTGAGCCAAATAATCCTAGTTTCCAGTCTATTCATAGACCAGATCTAGAGATCCCCATATCCCAAGAGCCACATATTAGATATGTGAATAGCACTATGTAACCTTGTAGAAAGCATACACCTAACTAATGCATCAATCGATATCAAACATTAAAGCATAAAATATTGACAATAATAACTTCAACAAGAAAATAGGGTTTCTTTTATTAAATATTTGTTAAATACCAATTACATATATGTCCCTTTTAGGGATACCCAATGTTGATACAATTAATACAATATTGAAGACCCTATAAACAAGGGTATGGTGTAATTTGTAGGATTTCGACAAAGACACAAACTACTCAAGATCAATGGTGACCTTCTTCTCTCATGAAAAGAGGTATTTGCTGCCTTGAATGCCTTGAAATGAATATATCCTATAAATCTTGCATTCAAGAAACAACAAGAAAGCAAAGATGGCCTCTCTTTATGAGTATTTTAAGACAATTGAATAAATCGATGAAAAATAAAGCAAGAAAGCATGTAAATCTATGAAGATGTGCAAGAAATCACTAAATTATTGTAAAGCATATAAAGAAAGCATGAAATCTAGTAATTAAGAAGCATGAAATGTATTAAATTCAATGAAACTAGTCTATATTGACAAATGCAAGGAAAATGGAAGCAAATATACCTCTAATTCCTAAATTAACCGATCAAATATCTGCTACAATGTTAATCTATGCTAGATTAAGCTATTTGCATAACTAGAAATAGAAATCTATTGCTAAAATGGAGGAAAGAGAGAATAAAACCCTAGTCACAAGTTCTTAAAGCAACTAGCTCTATTAGTTGTGGCTACGAGAAAAAATCCCTTTCTCTTGTAATCAGGGCCAAAAACTCTCAAATCCTCCAAGAAATTAATGATCAAGGGTCACATCGGTGTTCTGGAATAGATTGGTGGTTGAATTCACTAGAATTGGCAATGGAAGTGTATCAATTGTCAAGCTTGCTCCTCAAGCTCTTGAGATATCCATTATTACAAATTTGATGATAAAATTAAATTTTGGAAACATCTTGTTACTCTTCACAAGGTGCAAATGACTCTCCAAACTTGATAGGGCTTCGCTATAATGCAATTTAGCTATTCTTCAGTAATTTAGCAATACTTCATTAGAGAAGATAGCCAAGGAGTGTTTGCTCTTTGAAATTGAGGTCTTAAATAAACTCCCAAAATATCTTGCTCTAGATTCATGGACAAGCCAAGAATAAGAATTGGCAGTTGGGAGGAAGCATCTGGATGCTTCCAAGCCCAAATTGCTTGAAAACCGTTGCAATTTGGTTGTTGCAACTGATTTTACTTAGCTCTAGTTGCACGAGTTTGTTACAGGGCCAGCCAAGACTCTTAAACGTGACCAATATCCTAGTTTTAGTTGTCACCCATAGCTAAGAAGTAGGCTTCTCATAGCTGCAGTTGTCACCCATGGCTAAGAATTAGGCTTCCTATAGTTACGGTTGTCACCCACGACTAAGGCTAAAAGGGCTTAGGATGCCTAGAATGAGTGGTTAGAACCACTTCTTGGTATTTAAAATGTCCAAGGTCATTCATATGGTCTGCAAAGGTGCCCATATGAGTAGTCTGCTAAACATGATGTGTTTTAGGTATCTAAAAATTTCCCTTTTGGGATGCGTTGTGAAAACGAACAACACTGAGCAAAAATAGACCTCCTAAAACCATGTTGTAGGTTGAATTATTATCATTTATTTGATCAATATTAGATGCCCCAATCATGAAAAAATCATACATATATGAATCATTCCCTTAGTTTACCTTCTAAATCACACAGAAAGCATACATATAACTAGTGCATCAACTGATATCAAACATTAAAGCATGAGAAATTGATAATAATGAATTAAACAAGAAATGGGGTTTCCTTTTATTAAAATTTTCAAAATTTTATTACATATATATCCCTCTTAGGGATACTCAATTTTGATACAATCAATACAATTTTGAAAACCCTCTAAACGAGGGGGTGGTGTAATTCGTAGACTTTCCAATAGGACATGAACTACTCAAGATCAATGGTGACCTTCTTATCCATGATTAGAGGTATATGTTGCCTTGAATGCCTTGCAAATGGATGGATCCTGTAAACCCTATGTTCAAGAAACAACACAAAATTATTAAAAGCAAAGGTGACCTCTCTTGATGAGGCTTTTGGAGGAATCTTGCATAAATAATGCTAAAGAAAGCAAATGAAGCATATAATCTATGAAATTATGCAAGATATCATTAAAATGTAGTAAAACATGTACATAAAGACATGAATCTAATTATGAAACATCCTAATTAGCCATTAGAAACTTAAATTGCATGAAATGAACATAAACTAGTCTAGAATTGACAAATGCTAAGAAATGAAGGAAATATGCCCTATATCTCTAAATATGACTATGCAAAAGCATCACAAAAGACTAATCTAACTCAAATCTACTTAGATAAATGCATTAAAATGGAAATATACAACTAAAATGGGGAGAAATATGGATAAAACCCTCACTATAGGTCTGAGGCACAGCTAGCACTGTTAGCCATGGCTGACAGTCGTGACTGAAGTGAAAACCTTTTTGCTTTCCAAATGCAGACTTGAATCTCTAATTCTCCTTGTTGAATTTATTTTCAAGGGTTGCCTTGATGTTCTCTGATATATTTGGTGGTTGAATTCATTGGATTCATGATGGAAGAGGCTCAATTGTAAGTTCTTGATCTCCTAGCCTCCTAGGACCTCCATGACTTCGAATGCATTCATGATTGGCAAGTTAGCTCTCTCCAAAAGGTTGCAACTGAGTCACCAATTTGGTAGGGCTTCACTGTGCTCAAATGAAAACTTCTCTCTAGACCTCTACCCAATTTGGATGGGGTTCTTATAGGACTCCTAATATCTAATATTAGCTTGCTTGGGAATCGAAGATCAAGGTCCAGGAGATTGGATCAGTTGGGAGGAAACTTTTGAATGCTTCTAAGATCAAAGTGCTCCAAAACCATTGCAATTTGATTGTTGCAATTGATTTTATGATGGCAAGTTGAGATTCACACAGACACATTCACAGTAATTTCACAGTAATTTCATTAAATTGCTTAATACAGTTTATAGTAGCCTTTCCAGCATACCACTTGTCCCTCAATCCTGAACTTCACCATCCCGCAACCCTTACAAATTTTGAGTCTTTAACCGAGGCCTCGATCCCCCAGGAATTTAATGCTCCTGCCCAACAACAATTTCAAAATTCTATTTTCCCCCGGTTCCATTTTCAAATTTTGGTTGTCTGCCATAAATGGGCAACTGCCCGATCCGCCCAGAAGCTCGCATTAATGGCTTCCATACCCTGCACTGGCCGCTTGGTTCTGACCGTACTCTGTACTGTTGTTTCCTCCATTAAGTTGTTACCTGTAATGGTTGCGTTGCCAGAAAGAATAACAAAAGAATGTGTGGTCGACACCTTCCTCGTCTTGTCTCCATACACGTAGCCGACCGTCTTTAAATCTCGCCACGCCTTCTCCAAGTCGTAATATAAATGATGCACGTACCCCTTTACAGTTGTCACGATACACGTGGCCTTCCACGTGTCACATCTGGTCTTGCTCGGTCGTCCGCTGTTTTCTTTAGTCTTGACTTTACTAGGCCGCGATATCGCGACATGTCACGATATCGCGACCCATAGTGCCTCCAATAAGCCGAAGTTCCTTTGGGGTCACGAAATTGTGACATGTCATGATTTCGCGACCCCCTCCCCCTTCCCTCTGTGCCTTTACTCCGACGAAGTCTTTGCCATGTCCTTCGCTTTGCATTTGCTTTTGGTCTGCCTTAAGATCTTGCCACGTGGCAGTTCCGCACTGGTCGCGATATCGCGACAGGACCTTCACCCTCCGCTTTGCTCCACACCACCGTCGCGATATCGCGACGTCGCGATATCGCGTCGCGACATCGCGATGACTGTGGCCTCCGCCTTAGCTTTTAAAATACTGTCACGATATCGCGACGTCGCAATATCGCGACATCACGATATCGCGACACAACTTAACGAATTACAACGCAGCTTTCGGAGGTCGCGATTTCGCGACCTCACCCCCTGCTTTACCAAACCTTCCCAAACTGATATTTGCTTTACAAAACTCCTTCCAAGCTGAAAATAGGTAAGTAAAGATGCAAAACTACTTAGAAAACTAGAAAATTTTTGGAGATGCAAGATTGCTCTACCATTGCCGGATGCTCCTGCATCAGACACCCGGGGTAATTTAAAAGTGATCCTCACTTCTATTTTGCTTGGGGAAGACCCAGGCGGTCAACCTCCATCTTCGACATCCAAGTTGCATCCTCGACAGGTCTGCCTTTCCACTTAACTAAGTATTCAGAATACTGTCTATTTCTAGTGCTCCTGCCCTCACGAGTATCTAATATCTCTTCAATCTCGTTGGTGGTTGGAGTAGATGTTGGAAATTGCCACAATTCTGCACTTGGTACCTCTGTACTTTCCCTTTCATGATATTCCACTAGATCTAAAACATTAAAGACAGGTGAAATACCAAGCCAACTTGGTAATTCCACTTCATATGCATTTCCTGACTCCCGTTTCCCTAGTATTCTGCATGGCCCAAACTTCTTCATCTTCAATTTGTTATAAGTCTTGGCAGGAAATCTCTCCTTCCTGAGATGCACCATGACCTCATCTCCTACCTTGAACTCCTTGAACCGCCGCTTCTGGTCCGCCCTTGTCTTATACTGAGTATTCATTTTCACAATCTGTTTCCTTACTTCTTCATGCAGATTTTTCATATGTTCTGCAAATTCTTCTGCCTCGGCACTACACTTTTCTTTCCTGTCCAACTTCCTCAGTTCAGACACATTTCTCGGGCTGTTTCCATATACTATCTAGAATGGAGACTTATTGGTGCTCTTATTGACTGAACTGTTATACGCAAATTCTGCCTGCGGTAAGACCAAATCCCAACCCTTGGGTTGATCCACTATCAAACATCTCAGTAAATTACCCAGGCTTCTATTCACCACCTCCGTCTGCCCATCAGTCTGTGGGTGGTATGCTGAACTGAATTTCAGGTCTGTCTTCAACTTCTTCCACGAGTCCTCCGGAAATACCCAACAAACTTTGTATCTCTCGTCGAAACTATGCTTCTTGGTAGACCGTGAAGTCGTACCACTTCCTTGAAGAATAATCCAATAATGTGAACTGCATCACTTGTCTTCTGGCAGGGAATAAAATGTGCCATTTTGGAGAATCGGTCAACCACCACAAATACTGAGTCATTTCCCCTCTCGTGTTCTCGGCAAGCCAAGAATAAAATCCATGCTTATGTCCTCCCATGGCCTCTCAGGTACAGGTAATGGTTGGTATAATCCGATGTTTTGCCTTATGCCCTTTGCCATCCGACATATTCTGCATCCTTGCACAAACTTCCTCACATCTTGCTGAAGTTGTGGCCAATAATAATTTTCATCCACTAGGGCAATAGTCTTATCCCTACCAAAGTGTCCAGCCAATCCTCCGTTGTGCTTTTCCTTGATCAAGTTCTCCCGCATAGAGCTCCTTGGAATGCATAATTTGCTTCCCTTGAACAGCATTCCATCTTGGATTAGGAAATCCAACCATTTTGTTCGATCCACCGTAACAGGTGTTAAGCAAGCCTTCCAAGCTTCTGCAAAATCCGGATCTGCAGGGTACAAACCCTTCAGTTCTTCAAACCCCACTACTTCCACTGTCAATTTAATCAGTAAAGTCTGCCTTCTGCTCAAGGCATCTGCAACTCTGTTTGACTTCCCACTTCTGTGCTTCAGGCACAAAGGTATAACTTTGGAGGAACTCCACCCATTTCATGTGCCTTTGATTCAGTTTTGTCTGACTGTTAATGTATTGTAAAGCCTGGTGGTCAGTAAATAGAACAAACTCCTTTGGCAATAAATAGTGTCTCCACTTTTTCAGAGCCTGAACTATAGCATAAAATTCTTGGTCATAAACTGAATACTTTTTCCGAGCATCATTTAGCTTCTCACTGAAATAAGCAACTGGTTTGCCCCCTTGACTCAGTATAGCCCCTATTGCACTGCCACTGGCATCACAGTCCACCTGAAATACCTTGTTAAAGTCTGGAAGTGCCAAAACAGGCTGTTCTGTAACTTTTCTCTTTAATGCATCAAAGCTCCTTTCAGCCCCTGATGTCCACTTGAACTCCTTTTTATCCCCCCTCATTGTTTCCGTGAGAGGTGCACAAATGCTGCTGAAGTTCTTTATGAACTTCCTATAAAAGCTGGCCAAACCATGAAATGATCTTACTTCTGTTGTGCTTCTTGGGGTAGGCCATTCAATGATGGCTCTTACCTTCTTCGGGTCCATTTTCAGGCCTTCTGCTGAGATTACAAACCCCAGGTATACTAACTCCTTCTTGACAAAATTACACTTTTTTAGATTTATTAATAACTGCTCTTCCCGCAGCTTTTCAAAAACTCTCCTGATGTGCATCAGGTGTTCCTCCAGGGTCCTGCTGAATATCAATATATCATCTAAATAAACAATAACAAACTTTCCCAAGAATTCCTTCAGTACTTCATTCATCATCCGCATGAAAGTACTTGGTGCATTGGACAGCCCAAATGGCATGACCAACCACTCATACAAGCCTTCTCTTGTCTTGAAGGCTGTCTTCCATTCATCTCCCTCTCGGATACGGATCTGATGATAGCCACTTTTCAGGTCAATCTTTGTGAAGTATTCAGCTCCACTTAAACAGTCCATGATATCATCCATTCTTGGCAACGGGAATCTGTACTTAATAGTGATTTTGTTGATGGCCCGTGAATCTGTACACATCCTCCATTCCCCATCCTTCTTCGGTGCCAGCACTGCAGGTACTATGCATGGACTCAAGCTTTCCCGAATCAATCCCTTCTCTAACAATTCCTGGACCTGTCTATTTAACTCCTCAGTCTCTACAGGCGTCATCCTGTGTGCAGCTTTATTTGGCAAACTCGATCCTGGCACCAAATCTATATGGTGGCTGATTTTCCTTACTGGGGGTAAACCCTCAGGCACATTATCAGACACAATATCTGGAAATTCCTCTAGCAGATCTAGGACTTCTGCTGGGGTATCCTGGCATCCCCTCTCCCCAACTCTAGGAATTATTGCATAACATAAATGCTCATGCTTCAACCCGTCCAAGAACTTTCTCCCTTCAACTAAACAAATTCTGGAGTTGTTACATACCTTTTCATCTGCATCCTTTAAGGGCTTTAGCTTATGGCGTACACCATTCTTTGTCAATGAGTAGGTGTTGGCACGGCCATCATGTACTGCACTCCGGTCAAACTGCCAGGGTCTCCCCAGCAACATGTGGCAAGCATCCATGGGCAGGATGTCACACAGGACCTCATCACAATAATTTCCAATATTAAATTTAACAGAGCACTGTTCATTGACCAAAGCCCTGTGGTCCTTCTGTAACCATGCAACCCGATATGGATGCGGGTGCTTCTTCCTCTCCAACTGTAGCTTTGTAACCATTTCTTTCGAAACCAGGTTATCCATGCTACCATTATCAATAATAATGTTGCAAACCTTTCCCGCACACTTACATCTTGTGCGGAATAAACTTCTTCTCTGATCTGTGTCCTTCTCCTCATTCAACAAGACTCTTCTTACAATCATTGCTTCCCCTCTCTCTGATTCTTCAGAATGCTCAGACTCAGCTTCTTCCTCCGCCACAGCAGCCCTGGCTGGACCCTCAGGCCTCTTGTTCGCCCTTTCCCGATGTTGTGGACACTCAAATGCTCGATGTCCTTCTTCACCACAGTGGAAACATGTCCCACGAAATACTCCCCTTCCAAATCCTCGTCCAGATCCACCCCGTCCTCTTGGGTAACTGTTCTGTTCTCGGGGCTGATAAACATCTTCTTCCTTTTGATCCTGGTTACTACTGGTTTCACCAGTCTTCTTCGGGTCCTTGTACTTTTCTCCACTGGTTCTCCCACCAGTTCTTCCACCATGGCCCCTTCCTCTTTGCTTGCCTTCAAACCGCCTGTTCAGTTTTTCTTCCACCTTTAAGGCAAACTGGTAAGCATCCTCAATGGTGCTTATCCGAACCAGGCTCAATTCCTCCTGGATACCGAGTCTCAACCCATTGATATAACGGGCCACCTTTTCTTTGTTTGCCTCCAAATGCCCAGTTCTAATAGAGATCTTGTAGAACTCCTCGGTGTACTCTTGGACAGTTTTGTTTGTCTGCCTCAAACCCTACATTTTTCTTAGCAGATCCAACTCGTAATCTGCCGGGATGAACTATCTTTTCAGCTTCTCCACCATTCTATCCCATCTTGTTATTCTCTCCTTCCCCCTTCTGTTCCTCTCCAACTGTATTCCCCTCCACCAAATGCTGGCATGACCCTTCAACTTGGTCTTAGCAAATCTGACCCGGTTAGGGTCTTCAACCTCCTCATATTCGAAATACTCCTCTAAATCATTTATCCAGTCAATCACTTCTTCTGGATTTAGGTTTCTCGAGTATGTAGAAACCTCCATTTTTGGTTGTTTTCCAATCTGAGAGATGGCCTTGTACAACCGGGCTTGTGCAGGGTCCACAACCTCTTCCTCCTCCTCAGATTGGTCTTCTTCTTCAACTTCGTCTTCACTTTCCTCATCCCTCCCGGGCTCGTGCCGTCTGCGTAACTCCGCTTGCAGGGCTTGAACTTGCCTCTGCAAGGCTCGGAAGTCTTCGGCCGGCACCACATTTCCTACTCCGCCATGGTTTCTTCGTGGAGGCATTATATATATATATATATATATATATATATATATATATATAATATATATATATATATATATTTATTTATTTTTTTATCCTCCCACAGATCCTAGTGTAACTGCCTCTCTCCGGCGATCTGTTACACGCTCAGGAGCTCCCGCTCTGATACCACTTGATGGCAAGCCGGGATTCACACAGACACATTCACAGTAATTTCATAGTAATTTCATTAAATTGCTTAATACAGTTTACAGTAGCCTTTCCAGCATACCACTTGTCCCTCAATCCCGAACTTCACCATCCCGCAACCCTTACAAATTTTGAGTCTTTAACCGAGGCCTCGATCCCCCAGGAATTTAATGCTCCCACCCAACAGCAATTTCAAAATTCTATTTTCCCCCGGTTCCATTTTCAAATTTTGGTTGTCTGCCATAAATGGGCAACTGCCCGATCCGCCCAAAAGCTCGCATTAATGGCTTCCATACCCTGCACTGGCCGCTTGGTTCTGACCGTACTCTGTACTGCTATTTCCTCCATTAAGTTGTTACCTGTAATGGTTGCGTTGCCAGAAAGAATAACAAAAGAATGCGTGGTCGACACCTTCCTCGTCTTGTCTCCATACACGTAGCCGACCGTCTTTAAATCTCGCCACGCCTTCTCCAAGTCGTAATATAAATGATGCACGTACCCCTTTACAGTTGTCACGATACACGTGGCCTTCCACGTGTCACATCTGGTCTTGCTCGGTCATCCGCTGTTTTCTTTAGTCTTGACTTTACTAGGCCGCGATATCGCGACATGTCACGATATCGTGACCCACAGTGCCTCCAATAAGCCAAAGTTCCTTTGGGGTCACGAAATCATGACATGTCACGATTTCGTGACCCCCTCCCCCTTCCCTCTGTGCCTTTACTTCGACGAAGTCTTTGCCATGTCCTCCGCTTTGCATTTGCTTTTGGTCTGCCTTAAGATCTTGCCATGTGGCAGTTCCGCACTGGTCGCGATATCGCGACAGGTCACGATATCGCGACAGGACCTTCACCCTCCGCTTTGCTCCACACCACCGTCGTGATATCGCGACGTCGCGATGTCGCGACGTCGTGACATCGCGACGACTGTGGCCTCTGCCTTAGCTTTTAAAATACCGTCGCGATATCAAGACATCACGATATCGCGACGTCGCGATATCACGACACAACTTAACAAATTACAACGCAGCTTTCGGAGGTCGCGAATTTGCGACCTCACCCCCCTGCTTAACCAAACCTTCCCAAACTGATATTTGCTTTACAAAACTCCTTCCAAGCTGAAAATAGGTAAGTAAAGATGCAAAACTACTTAGAAAACTAGAAAATTTTTGGAGATGCAAGATTGCTCTACCATTGCCGGATGCTCCTGCATCATTTTACTCAAATCTAGTCACTTCCATTTGTTACAAGGCTAGTCATAGCTCTTAAATGCATACAATATTCTAGCCATGGTTGTCACACGTGGCTAAGAAGTAGGATTCCCATAGCCACAATTATCACCAATGGCTAAGAAGTAGGCTTTTCGTAGCCACGGTTGTCACCCATGGCTAAGGTTGAAAGGGCCTAGGATGCCTAAAATGAGTGGTTAGAACCACTACTTGGTCTTGGAAATGTCTAAGGTCAAAGGTGCCCATATTATTAGTCTCCTAAACACGACGTGTTTTAGGTTTCTACAGATGCCCCTTTTGGGATGCGTTGTGAGAATGAACAACGTTGAGCAAAAATATACCTCCTAGAACCATGTTGTAGTTTGAATGATGATCATTGATTTGATTAACATTAGATACCCCAATCATGAAAAGAGCATACATTGTTGAATCATTGCCTTCGATGATTTGAAGAACTTGATTTTGGAAATCTTAAGTCAAGATCCTAGCCTTATCGGCAATTAGGAGATAAGCTTAAGTCTAATCCTAGCCTTGTCGACATTTAGAAGTTAAGATTAAGTCTAATCCTAGTATTATCTATAATTATAAGATAAGCTTAAATCTAATCATAGCCTTGAAGGCAATTAGGATATAAGCTTAAGTCCAATCCTAGCCTTGACGGCAATTAGGAAACAAGCTACCAAGTTTGCTTGAATTTGCTTTTGATATTTTGCTTATTTACCCCAAGAAAAGAGGATGCACGATTGTATTGGACAATGATTCTTGAACAAATGCACTTAGCAATGATTAAGCATTTAATTATTGATTTTGATTATGAAGTTGATATATGACTACCCCCTCAAGCGATGAGTCGATGAGGGTAGGACATTTAATTAAGCAACGAGTCGCTTGACCTAGATGAGTAATTTGGATGATTGTAGACTTTTGCATTTGTTGTTAGGCATGTCCTATTATAACTATGATTTCAACTATGAATAGTAATTTTGCATCTCTATCCTGTGAAGCAGTCCAACCACAATGGCCTTCTTAGAGAATCAAGATGATAGCAATTGAAATTAGGCTTGTGTTGAATCACTATGATTGATGATTTGTTGAATCATTGTGAATTTTGATTTATTTAATTTTTTTGTTAATTTTGAAAATTTTGAAATTCTAAACCTGTAGATATGCTTTAATGTCCAATCTGAAACTCCTTATGATGAGCAAATGTGTGTAGTTATGCTTTTAATGAAAATACCAAAGGCTTAGACTTATTTGGAGCTTTTTGGGGTTTGAATATAGTGAGTCAAAGGGTGCAACCCTTTATTTACCCCATGTTGCTTGATTGTTTGATTTTTGATTATGGGGACGTATAATACAGATCATGCCCTAGTTAATGCTTACAAATATTTTTGTTTTTATTTTATGTTAAGGATGCAATGATGAATGCAATGCCTAAATTATGATGTGATTATGCTATATGTATGCAATGTATGGATGACATGCACTAGCTAGATGATAAATGTTCTATTATATTCCATGATCTATATGTATAGATGGACTATTTTGTATGCATATCGATGCAATTCTTATTGTGAAATGCAAGTTTAATTTTGATTCAATTTTATGCATCTAATTTATGTGGTTATGATATGGTGAATGCCATGTATGTGATGCATTATTTACATGATGATGATCTAATGTAAATTAACCTATACGCTTTAATCACTTAAAACATAAGGAATGAATGCAATATGTGATTTACAATATAATGAACGACACCACACAATGTATAAAAATCATGAATATAAATGTTAAATCTTATCATAAGAATTAATAACTTAGGCATCCATATGTAGTATGAAAGAATTGTGATATGTAATGATATGCTGAGATGAGATGATTTGTTGCTATGAGGAATTTTTGAGGTTTTCCATGAGACTCAAACACCCTATGAAAGACCAAACTATTCATTATCCCTGTGTTTGTGAATGAATATATTAGATGAGACATAAGACTACATAATTTCTAGGCGAGATTCATTCAGCCCATTGCTATAATGAATATCACCACATGCTCACTCGATCCTAGGTTTGGACTTAGTTGGACTAGACCACTAGGTAATATAGGCCACCTAAAGCTATCTCATTTGTAAATTTCTTAGACCTACCCCAATGTCAAGCGGGCTAAATTCAGCCCATTTTTGTATTGAGGATCAGTCTATGGCTTTCAAGTATTGACCATTCCAGGGATTCAAGCTCTTCACCCCCTTATTTTATTTAATTTTATTGGGATACTTGCTCATATATGGTGATAAAAATCACTGTTTATTTTCATTTTTTTTCTTTTGTTTTGAGCAAGGGATTTTATTTGAATTTTGAGATTTTGTTCCTTTTTGTAACCAAGGGATTTCTTGGGTAGGGGGGACTTGTCCTTTTTCCAATGACCCACACTCTAGACCATTGCACATCACAAAATGATCAAGTAACAAAAACTTTCGCTTAACGTGACTCGAACCACTTTGTAGTGTTCGTCCTTCCTTACCCTAATTAGGATTTTTAATGTGTTGATTAGTGATGGGATTTCAATATGCTAAGTGTTATCAAAACTAGACCTCATCTATAAAAGCAAAGCAAGCTTTCTACATACTTCTGATAAGACCACTAGGTACAGCTGAATGATCAAAAAACCCTAGTATATTCCTTATAGCAATAGGAGGGGTTGTGTTGAAAAACACAATTACTCACAAGGGTGATGGAATATGATGATGAATAGATGTATGATTGAAATACAAATGTGGTGTTGTTTGTAGGATTGCAAACACAACCTATCCTAATGCAAGTACAATGGATGAAAACGCCTAATGCAATGTAATTAAATGAAATGCATTTGCAAAATGAAAATGCATGATGTGAATGAGATGCAATATTTTTATATTTTATTGTTTTTTTATTTTTATGGATTTTGAAATTTTCCATATTTTTGGATTTTTTTGAATATTTTTCAATTGTTTTTGAAATTTTATGATTTGAATGTTTTCAAAATTTTAATTTTTTTGAATGTTTTTATATTTTGATATTTTATGATTTTTTTCGTTTTTATATTTTTAAATGGGAAGGTACGCTACCTTAAGTACCCCCAGTGTGTGTGCCACTCAATGAAAGTGAGGATGGTGCGATACCTTTAGAAGTCTCACTTTGCTTCATTGATCATGACGTGGATGATGGGGAAGTTGTGACACCTTGAAGACCCCCAATGTGCATTGTATTTGATGTGCCATTATTTGCTTGGCTAGGAGGAGTAGTAGAAACTGATTCCCCCTCCTGTGATGTGTAATTTTATGCAATGCCAATGTCCTTCTGAGATGATACAAGTTAAAGTGAAACATTGGAAGATGCCACAGGTTGCATAGATAGATTTTGATATTCCTATTTATTTGTTACAACACTGATCATTCCCAAAAAATCTTGAGTATGTAGGTTGATATGCACTTTATTATGTTGTTCAACTTGATTTGCAAGTGCTATATTTTCTTTGTGTGCAGGAAAGGGGTCATGTAAGACTCCTATCAAAATTTCTTACCTATTGATCATATATTGCACTAAATATCTAAAGGGATAGCATGTATATATGTCATGACCATTTTGTCAATGGTAAAAAAAATATAGATTTTTCCTGTGTGCATTTGATTTATGATTATTGGGCTTCAATGGATGGAGCTCTAGAAGACTTATTTTTTGTGCTTCACATAATCGACTAAAGATCGATGCTAATGTCTTTGGAAAATTAGTATATTGTTGTTGCAGCTGACATTGTTGGCCTTATATTTGATTTTTTTGCATATTATTTTGGGCCAAAAGAAGCTGAGCCTGGTAATTATGCTACACTGGTAGAGGTGGTGCACCCTAGTTTGAGGATTCGGGGATACTCAAAATAACTTGATTGACTAGGGTCACCTTATATTGTGTGTTGCCACCTATAATATTCTTGTTTGGCCATTCATTTTTATGGAGTTGAATCACCTTCATGTATCTTGATTGCCTCAATGACCTTAGCCTATTCTAAGGCCTCCTCATATGTTTGATATTGTTAAAATTGAAGGAAAGTGAGATTTGTTTCGAAAAAATTCTCGTAAACATTCAAATGATATTTGTTGTTGGTAGGATGAAATGTAATCTTAACATCACATTCCTCCACTTATTACCATATTCAATGATTGGCTCATTATCAAGTTGATGGAGGCTAGTCAAGTTGGTCAATTTTATCTTTTTCTTAGCACTAGAGGCAAAACGTTGTAGGAATGCATCAACTAATTGCTCAAAGGTGTATATGCTATGGTGTGGTAGATGATTATACCATTCTAAAGCATTCCAAACTAATGTTGTCATAAAGGTTATCAACATCAATGGGTCATTGTCTTGAAGACTAAAGCACATATGAATGAAGCTTGTCATGTGCTCTTGTGTGGCTTCATCATATTTGAACTTTTCAAGTGTAGGTATATTGAAATTCGATGGGTATGTTAGTGATGACACCAAGGGATGCAAAGGCTGATTGATAAGCTACTCTAGCATGGGTTTTTGATAAACCAATATTTTATTTTGTTTTTCGAATGAATCTTTCTGATCAGCTAGCACTTTTTATGGCCCTAATGAAATGATATGATCTTCATACCATCTCCCTTGATTAGGTAGAGGAGGTCACTTATGATGTTGAGGTGGATACTAAGTATAATTATCAAGTACCTCTTCATGATTGGATTTAGTCTAAGCATCTACTTCTTCCTGATGTTCCCATTGAGACTCTACATATGATTGTTCATCGTATTGATCTTTGTACTATTTAGGAGTATGAGGTTCATGATTATAACTAGAAAAAAACCTAAGATGTTGAACACAATTCTTACGTGGCTGAGGGGAATATTTTGAGATTGCAATGAATTCATTACACGTTGTTGCATCCTCTAGGTGCTAGGAGTAAGCACCATTTTACGTGATGCATTTTGCACTTGCTCTTGTTGTATCTTTTGTTGTTCTTGTATCTTTTTTTGATACAACCTTTATAGGTGTGCTCATGGTGAGTCCACCTATTTTTGATTTAATTATTGTTGATCCAACTGGAGTTGATCCATTTGTCATTGGTCAAGTTTTCACCTCAGTGCCTAATGTGTATGATCTCGTTGTTTAGTTTTATGAGGGCTATGTACCATCATATTTGAAATATGGATGGGTTTATCATGTCTTTTCCCCCTAGTAGGATCTATAAGTTATTTTACATACTCGCTAAAGGTTGCATTGACCTGCTATTTTGTGTTATAAGTGGGCTCCATATAGTTTTATGAAGTAGATCCACAATGTGGTTGTCCCACGTACTCTTCATAAGGAGTAGTAGGATGACTTGGGTCCTCTTCCTCATCTATGAGGAATAACACATATTTAGGCTTAGATGCAATATCTGTATATTCAAACTACCCAGAATGCTCCCTATCAGGAGTATGGGAGTGGCTTGTTCGACCAGATGGGATGGTTTTCTCACCCAAGATAGGCCATGGTGTATGTTCATGGTCATTTTATGATTGATGTATAGAACAATATGGGATGTGAACCTACGAGATTGACCTACTAGGATCCTCAGTGGGCAGATTATTCCTTATATATAATTCTATCAAGGTGTTCCAGTGAGGAAGGTTTCCTTGAGGACCTATGGGTTCTTCCTTAATAGGTATGTCTTGAAGGTTTGACTCCCTATGGATGGTATTAATGTTATTATAAGACCTAGGATGCTATTCGGGGATGGTCATGTCCTCTGGACTGATTTTAATATATCCAGTGTTTATGGAACCTGATTCCCTCTCTAGGTTGGAGGTCTTCCTCACCATGGGAGGTCCCCCAACCATTTTAAAAAAATTGTAAGTTTTATATATCAAATGATCATTACAACGAGCTTATCACAATGAGATATAACTCAAAAATGTGATTTTTGGGTCAAAATTTTGTATTTTTGGAATAATTGGCCAACCGGGACTCATGGGGAAATGCCTACTTTTAGAAATTTTTGGAAAATTTTGAAGCATGAATATTTAGGACTCAAAATTTCTGTGAGAGGTGTACAAGGGGTAAAATAATACAACAAAATAAATTTGGCAATTTTTGGAGTTGTATAGACCATTTTATGACCGTTTTAGTGTAGTTTATTCCCTATTTTCGGCTTCAAAAATAGAGTAATCATAAAACCAAAATAACTTTTTTTTTATAACTCCAATTTTCATGATTCTCAATCCGTTGGATGCAAAATAAAAAAGTATATTTTTACTATCAATTATCTTATGTTGATTACTGTCAAAAAAATTATTAGTGTTAGGGTTAGGGTTTGGTCCAAGATCAAGGATCTTATGTTGATTACCCAAATAATAAAGAAACACAGAAAGTAGAAAAAATGATTATCTCTTTTAAGGATTATATGTGTGTCCTAAAACTTGTTTATTATATTTTAAAATTTTTTGAAAACTTAAACTACTCTCATCGTGTTTGAAATTTTTGATGTAATGCTCAAATAGTTTAAAGATTTTCACCTGTATACTCGTAGCTCGATGACCTAGAAATGAAATTCCAGGCCATGTAATCCAACCTATAATGTTTGGTAATGATGTCCATACATGGTCAAGGAGCACAGGTCCTCCAAGTCCTCACCCTGTTCACTCGCAATCAGTGATATACCTCTCCGAAGAGAGATACGTGTAAATTTTCCATGGGCTATGTGGAATCTTGGAGTTGGTATTGGTCTAGTAACAAGAATCGAAGGAGGTGGGTCAATGGATGGAAATCACTACCACCATCATTGAACCCTACTAATGGTTGGATATGACTTCTAACTCACTAGCGTTTAGATAGTGTGTGGTGTGTGTTTGTTCATTTTACTTTTGCATGGAAATAAAATGCATCAAAGAGTATTCGAATAATTTTCCTACATGCTTGTTTTCAAAAGAACATTTATATTTTAGAGAATGCATGTCTATTCTAGATGATATTCAGATAATGTATACTAATCATGAAGGAGTGGCCACTAATTGGGCCTCATACATGCAAACTCAAAAATATAACCTAGACCGCTAGAGACTAGGGCAGATTGAAATCAAAAGTTTGTTGTTCCTAGGAATGGCTAGTAGAGACCATCATTCTACTGCATTCAAACTATAAAAAATATAGACAGATACAGGAAAACACATAAAATCAAAAGTTTGTTGTTCCAAGTCTGATGGAGAAGTTAATACCTATGATTTTTATGTCCTCTGCTAGCTACGGATGATAAGTGCAACTGAGACTATTACCCACGGTTGAGAGGTGCGACTAATATTATTAACCATGGTTTTTAACAATGGCTAAAACCTTCACCAAAAAATATAGCAAATCATTTAATTATAGCAAAAATTGCAGGGTTCCACTATGATCACCATTGTACCCACATAGAAAGCATATACCTAACTAGTGCATCAACTGATATCAAACATTAAAGCATGAGAAATTGAGAAAAATGAATTAAATAAGAAATGGGGTTTCCTTTTATTAGACGTTACCAAATTTTATAACATATACATACCTCTTAGGGATACTCAATGTTGATACAATAAATACAGTTTTGAAAACCCTCTAAACGAGGGGATGGTGTAATTTGTAGAGTTTCCAATAAGACACAAACTGCTCAAGATTAATGGTGATCTTCCACTACATGATTAGAGGCATGTGTTGTCTTGAATTCCTTGCAAATGGATGGATTCTATAAACCCTGCATTCAAGAAATAACATGAAACAATTAAAAATAAAGGTGGCCTCTCTTAATGAGGCTTTTAGAGAAATCTTGCATAAAGAATGCTAAAGAAAGCAAATGAAGCATATAATCTATGAAATTATGCAAGATATCATTAAATTGTAGTAAATAATGTATAGAAAGACATGAATCTAATTATGAAACATCCTAATTAGCCATTAGAAACTTGAATTGCATGAAATGAACATAAACTAGTCTAGACAAGGCCTGTGCCCCCTGCTTGTGAGTCTCCTCCATCGTCAAAATCCTCCTAGTGAGTCTGCCAAGAGTTGGTACCTGTGGACCTCTCAGATCTACCAATCCTATGACTATGTCATGTTGATGACTACCTAGTCTCTTGTGTCCTGGTCCTCTATGAACTTGTAGTTATGGATCTCTCAAGCACTACACCATCACATAGTCTGACCTCACCCTCTAAGAGAGTGATGTGGGATATATCTGATGTATACTACCTAGTACCATCCTATATGAGAGCATGTAGTCTTTGGATCTCTATAGCCATATCCAACCTTGTTGGTCCTAGTATAGTTGGAGTGGCAAGAGTAACCAAAGAATTCAAGGGATCTCCCCTCACTGTCTTGAGTAGGTCTCGCTCTATAATCTAAAAGTCTAGCTAATATTGAAGAATATCACACTACCAGGTGATCTTATCTATCTCGATGTTAGAAGTGGTAATCTATGCCTAGAGATTTGTCGTCTCCTCCTGATACCCTTGCCACTGTACCTATCCCTTTGTAAGATAATTCTAAAATACTTTCATCTATGCTTGCAATGTGGCAATGGAGGTATCCCTCTCTAAAATATATATTTGCACAGTCTATAGCTAGGACTACAAGCTAGCTATCTAGGCTCAAAGCTATGACACCTTACCATCAAGCTCCTCCTCAATATCCTCCTCACCCTTCTCATCATCTTGGGACTCCTCCTCTACTACTGCATCCTAGCCCCGTCCACCCTCAGCCTCTTGGTGAATGCGTCACTCCTTAGGATCTACACCTACTACCTCTTCAGTTACCCCATCCCTAGGTCTTCCTATAGGACCACCACCATACCATAATATTGTAGTCCACTAGGAATATTACTCTATAGTAATCCCTACATCTACCATCCTTGAATCATGATAGACGTCATCCTCATATCCTAGTGATGTCACTCGAGACTAGACTAAGTGTATCTCCAATTTAAGGTGGTAGTAGATATCTAGCTCATCAGTAATGTCCTGGTAGATCCTAAACTACCTAGTGATACTTGAGAAGTGGAAGAACACACACATCTCAAACTTTCACCTAAGGAGCTATTTGTCACATCGTGTCCACCTCAGGTAGCATTTTGTCTCCTCCCATGCTTGTTAATTCATATAAGGGTGCTAGACAACCTATCCTACCCACAGTCCTATGAGATGATCTATATAATACTGTAGATCCCCTACGTGGATCCAGCTTCTATATCCCTTGATCTCTCTAGGCCAATGAGTTACATAGCACCATGACCCTTCAGCGATGTCATTGATCTCTAATGGTAGTCCCCTTAAGCGATCGATGATGATATACTCCCACACCCATATCTAGAGCAGTAGACTACATCTGACTCCCACTCGATCTCATTGGGTAATGTGATATAGCTCATCATAGATCTACATGAGGAGAAAACTTCCCTAGGAGATAATTAGTGGTTGAGTCGTCATGCTAGTTAGCAAGTCCTGCATCCTGGCCAGGAGGTTCCAAGGTAACCTTGTACCAAATATATCTAGAAGTAGCACATGTATAATAATATATATCAACATGGTCTGCCACCATGAGAAGACCTGTACCCTATACCAGCACTCAATAGGCACACCCTCATGCTCTATGTCATCTAGTGCCTCATCACTTCAAGTACCAAAAATCTGCTAAAATATTGTAGCCTTCATCATAGTAGGCAAAGATGTTATGGCCTCACCATAAATGGGGATGAATAATATGTGGTATACATACTCCAAGGTGACCATAATATCTCTAGTGAGCAAGTGAAAAATGTTGGTTCATGTATCCTGGTAATGTGTCAAAGCAGTCATGTTAGCCTGATCCACCTGGATGGACATAATTCGGAGCATGTAGCCCAGGCCTATGATTATGAACCAAGCCCAGTCAATATCATCCATCTCACTCAAAATATTGTGGAAGAGCTTAGACTCTTGTGCTCTAGCAATCATATACAAAAGGGAGAAATAACAAAAATCAATTAAAATCACAAAAACATTAAAAATACACTTCAAATCATAAAAAAATTAAAAAACCTTCAAGAAGGCAAAAAAAATCACAAATGCATTTAAATTTTTTTTAAAAATCAAGCTTTTAATTGGAAAAATTCAAAAAAATCAATTAATTATAGTCAAATAGCAAAAAAATTCAAAAATTTAAAAAACATTCCTAAAGTCGCTCAACCATGATTGTCACCCACGGCCCGTAGTAATGGTCAAATTTTATATTGTTGGAATTTGAATTCAGTCATGGCTGACAGATGCAACCTCCAATTTATCAATTGGAAGTCGCTATTGCCACCCGCGGCTATGGTAAAAACCTCTTTCAAGGTCATTTTTTGCCCCAATCACCCCCCAAAAAAATAAAATCCCACCAACTAGCCTAGTCTAAATCCTAACTAGGGTGTGGTTCGTTCCCAACAGTTTAATTTGGTTCATTAAACCCAATAATTAATGTGGTTCATTTATAAGTTTGTAATTCAAAAGGTGAGGTTCGAAATGCTACCTTGGTAGCACCGACTCTGCCACTGGTGCATGCCTCTGGTTGGTCAGCCATCATTTTGGGTAGGAGTTTTCACAACCTTCTTTGTCAAAGTTTCATATTCTCCTCTTAAATCTCCCTTTTTTAATAGTTGGAAATGGAAATAATGAAATTTAAAATGACGTATTTTTCTTTCATATTTCCAATTCGATCCTTCATCGTGGTTGTCATCCGCAGGCACAAAATTAGGGTTTACCTATCGTGGGTGTCAACTGCTGCTAAGAAATTTACCAAATCTAGTTGTGGCTGACAATCGTGGCTAACAACTAACAATAAATGCTCTCAAAATCCAATCGTGAGGAGCTTTAAAATGCAAAATCAAAAATATTCAACTGTCCAAAAATCTCAAAAATTTCAAAAATAATAATAAACATTCACTAATTCAAAAATCAAATATATCTTGTATTTACTTATTTATCCTATACATTTGGTAGTTGTAGTGACTTGCACTTAATGCAATCTGATAAGATGAGTAAATCACCATAAGTCCATTTGGAATAAATTAGTCATCGTTGAATTGTAATGCTTCACTTCATTTCTGAAGAAGGTCGTGGTGGTCGGACTGTCCCACGGGAACGAAGTGTTCATTTCATTTCTCCTATTATATTTTCAATAAATCATCAACAAATAGTGATTCAACACAAGCCTATTTGGAATTGCTATCATTTTGATTTCCTAAGAAGGCCATTACAATCGAACTGCTCCATAGGATAGAGATGTACAATTACTATTAATGGTTGAAATCACGGCTAAATTAGGCCTTGCAAAATAATAACAGTAGTGCAAAAGTATAAAAATATCCAAATTATTTATCTAGGTCAAGCAACTCATCACTTTATTGATTTTCCTACCTTCATCGACTCGTCACTTGAGGGGTAGTCATAATATCAATAATCATAATCAAATTCAACAAAATATCACTCGATATTGTCAGATTCTATTCGTCTTATGAATCATTACCAACAACTATCATAAGCTTACCCTTTGCTAGGGTAAAAAGTAAATATGACAATTAAGCTAGTAGCTCTCCACTTATTGGAATGATTATAGTTTGACTACCCGATCACCATTGATACACGAAAGCTTTAAAAATTAAGAATTATCTTAGTTGGAAGTAATTATTCTAATATGTGCATCCTTTTGTAGGACTGGGCATCTAATGTTGATTAGATCAATGATCATCATTCAACCTACAACATGGCTTTAGGTGATCTATTTTTGCTCAGCGTTGTGTTCCCACAACACATCCCAAAATGGGTATCTGTAGACACCTAAAATGTATCATGTGTAGGGTACTACTCATATGGGCATCCTAGTAGACCATATGAATGATCTTGGACCATTCCAAGGCAAAGCAATGGTTTTAACCACTCAATTTAGGTAGTTTTGGCCTACTCAGCCTTAGTCATGGATGGCATCCACAACTAAGATCTCAACCATGGATGACACCTATAAATAATAGATCTAGTTACGTTTAAGAACTACGACTAGCTCTATAATTGTCACGAACTCCTGAGCCAAGCCAAAATCAGTTACAACAACCCTAGCAATGGATTTTGAGCGATTTCTAGTGAGGAAGCTTCCATATTCTTCCTCCCAATTGATCCAACCTCCTGGTTCTTGATCTTGGCTTCCCAAGGAAGCTAATATTAGGAATTAAGAGTGCTATAATATCCCCATCCAAATTGATAAAAAGTCTAGAGAAGATTTCAATTAAATGCAGCAAAGCCTTACCGAATTGGAGAGCCACCTACAACCCTTGAGGAGCACCTACATGCTGCTAATTTGGAGAATCATGATTGTATTTGAAGCTATGGAGAATTTAAGATCTTGAAGAAATCATTCATCCCTAATTGAGCCTCTTCCACTATAAATTTGAAGAATCTACATCACCAATTAGTTTCAGAACACAGAGGTAGCCCTTGATCATCAATTACTCGAAGGAATTTCGAGATTCAAGCCCTGGTTATAAGAGAAAGATCACTTTTACCTCAACCGTGGCTATCAATCGTGATTAACAGAGCTAGCTACGTTTGAAACCCATGGCTAGGGTTTGATTCCTAATTTCCTTCATTTTAGACATAAGAATTTCATTTACAATATGCAATTAGGTAGATCTACCTTAGATTAGCCTTCAATTATGCTTTTGTATGGTTAATTCTAGAAATTAGAGGTAGCTTTGCTCTTATTTCATTATATTTGTCAATTTGCACTAATTTGCTTAGATTAGTCATATTTCAAGTTTCTATTGTAAATCATGTCTCATATTAGTTAGATTTACTATTTTTCTAGCAAGCTTTATCATAATTTAGAGATGTTGCACACATATTTATAAGTTTTCATGCTTTATTGCTATATTTGTCCTAATTCATGCAAATTTCTATCAAGAGCCTCATCATGAGAGGTTTTCATTGCTTCTAATTATGTTATGGTGTTTCTTGAATGTAGATTTATAGGACCTATTTATATTTAAAGAATTCTTGATAGCATATTCCTCCGATCAAGTAAGAAGAAGACTTCCTTAAACCTTAAGCAATTCGTGTCTACATTGAGCGCCTGCATATTGCACCATCACCTTTGAGGGTCTCAAAATATTATATTATTTATATCAAAGAACTCGGTATCCTTAAGAGGGACGTATTTGTAAAGGATATTTGCAATGATAATATAAAGTTGTTCTTTCTTGTTCAATTCATTGTTATTCATATTTTGATGCTTTAATGCTTGATATACTTGATGCAATAGTCTAGGTGCATGTCGTGATATCGCGACATATTGCTTTGTCTTGGCCAAAGGACGAGAAAGTGTCACGATATCACGACATGTTGCAATGTCACAGACAGAAGAGGAAAAAGTGTCGCGATATCGCGACATATTGCATTGTCGTGCCCAAAGGAAAAAAGTGTCGCGATATCATGACATGTTGCATTTTTGCGGCCAAAAGAGAAGAGGGCAAGAGGGTCACGATTTCACAACAAGTTGCATCTACAGACCAATATGACCCCCCTGGTTGCTAGTTAATGGTTTAAGAGATTTGGCCCCATTGCAAATCTTCCTTCCTTTTGTAAGCTGGTGTTCTCTTTGATGTCGGATGGGAAATTTCCCTTCCCATTTTGTAATTGATCTTTGTTTTAATACAATTTTTTTCAAAATTTTCAAAAAAAAAATAGTCTAGGTGCATGCTTTTAGAGTGGTACGCCTTCATATTTTCCCATTAAGTTTGATTAAAATAGTAAGTAGAGAAAATTTCATGTCGTAAACCCAAGTTGAAATCTCATGGGGTATAATTTATGTGTGTAATCCAATGAGTAATTCATGAGTAAAGTATTTTAGTTTATAATATAATATTCTAGTATCTTAAAACCCCCATGTGTTATTCTATAGTAATGCAATTAAGATATTAAGAATTTTATAGAATTGTACAACTAGCGAAAAGCATGAAAAAATGATGATTTTAGAAAGGTTTTTATGAATTCTTTTCAATATCAAGTTAGATGAGATATTAACATGCTGAAGATGCATTCGTTTTGCCTATTCTTCAAATAAATTAGGATATATTCCATACACTTCTTTCATCAATGTAGTCTCAAGTATTGAATATATTTGAACAATAAGATCAAGAAATGTGGAACAATAAGCTTCATATCACAAGCCAATAATATAATCTCATAGATGTTCCTTAACCTTTTTTACATTAAGTTTGAGGTCAACAAGGGAAAGGAAAGAGCTTTAGATTGTAATAAAATATTCCAATTATATATATGGATGTTAATGCTTAAACCTACTATATATTGTATGAATGGTGGGGGGAAGAATTTATACACATTAATCCAATCTCAACGAAACATATCTTAATAGTATTATAAAGTAATAAAAAACAATGTGTTTCAAGTGCCACAAGCCAAAAATCTAATCTCATGGATGGTAATAAACATGTTTTCCATTATGTTTGAGGTAAAACATGGGGTTTAAAGAGTCTCACATTATAAGCCAATGTATAATCCTAGATATGGACCCTCATGTTTAAACCTACTATATTTATTGCAAATGGAGGAGGCACAAAATTTGTAGGTCAAGGAAAATTCCAATCACGTGGAAAAACATGTCTAAACAATAGTGTTAAGTGATGTGTAATAATAAGTTTTTTACCACAAGAGAGGGATCTAATCTCATTGATGATGTTACAAATTTTTTCTATTTATTTTGAGGTAAGTAATGGGAAGCAAAAACTCATATACTAAAAGTAAAGGTTCCAATCATATGTGGGCAAAGGAAAGATTAGAATCAATATTGTACTTTAATTAATTGTGAAAATTAATTATTAAAATATTATTGAGGCTGAAATTTAAAAAAAAATTACTCTTTATCTCAAATTGAAATAACAATTATTATCATAATTATAACTATTAAATTAAATGATGGTCATTTTAAATTTCTTAATTATTTATGATTAGATTGATTTTAATAAAATATACAAATAATTTTAAAAAAATTGCAAGTTTAATCAATTATTGTTAAAATAAAATAACATTTAAAAAACATATACAATTTTAAAATTATACCATTGTAAGTTTAAAGTGTTTGAATTTCTTTCTTGTTTGTCAAATGGTTTACATAATTATTTTTATTAAAAACAATATTTATTTATTTAAAAAATCCAAAATAAATAAATAATATATTTAAAAAATATTATTTTGTAAAAAAGTAGTTTACAAATTTATTATGTTTTGAATGATTCTCACTACAAATTATTTAGAGATCCAAACTTTTTAGACTTTTTAGAGAGGCGATGATCCAACACATAGAGCTCGATAAAAGCCCACTTTGTCGGTTTGTTTGGTAGAGAGGAGATTACAAGGATAGCTGTCTGGCGGTCTTCGCTTGGATTCTCACGATCTTCTTCTTCTGTGCAGGAAGAAGATGGAATGAGCTGCCTTGTCAGGTGCGCTACTTCGTCCAACGCTCTACCCAAATAACCCACGGTTTCTCCGGATAGAACAATTGTTTGCTCCGCGGAGACATCCGACTCCTTTGCTCTGGCAGAACCTCCTCGTTGGCGTCTCCACGAATAGTTGCCATCCCATGTTCCATCCTCTCAAGAGAAGTTGTCATTCTTGACACGGGCTTCTTTACTCTCGTTACTCTCTACTCTCTCCTCTACTGCTCTCAAGAGAAGTATTTTTCGACCTTTAATGTTAGGAGTGAATTTGCCATTTAGAAAAGAGTAGCTCCCGTAAAGAATACATCTGCGTGTACATTTAGCTCAAGTAGGAGAGCCCTGGAGTACATTGTTATTTATTATGCAACGAATACGAGTGACGTATTAGTCATTTTTAAAGCATGAGAAAGCCAAGAATAAAAAGCATGCTCACCATTTCTAAAGCATGGTGAACATTAAAAAAATTAAAAATAAAATTCTTGCTTACAAATTAGTGTTTTGAATTTTAAACATTAGAAAGCATGGTGCGCTCACATGTTTTACGAGTTTTCATATGCGTACAGCGAAAACATTATTCATATACTATAAAAATGAAACTCTACAAAATAAAATGACATAACAATGTTTTTGTTATTTCTCTTGCGAAGAGATATTAATTATTGAAACATACTTATAACAATATTAAAAATTTTAGACAAGTAGGAAGCTCAGAGAGAAAATTAGGGCATCATTTGGGTAGAAGAAGTGTTTTTTTGGTTGCTACAAAATTGGAGGCAAGATTACTGCCCTAGAAGGGCCATATGAGGACACCTTCATATCCTTTTTTAAAGAGAGATTTCTTTTGCAGATTTGTTGAAGGAAAAATCTCCATTAAAGACTAAAGAAACATTAAAAATGCTCTTCAGGTCTACTATAAAAAGATCATCAAGTCAATGGATGCTTGTCGTAGTTAGAATAAAGGCCAAATATTGTCATTGAGCAAAGGATGGTAGAAGAATAAAGTATTATATAGAGTCAATCATGATCTAATCTATAAATTCATGGTATTCGTCCTACTTTGATTTTTTTTCGTTCTTGGGTTCAACAAAACTCAAAGCCTCTTGGTGAGTATTCTTTGTGGTTTATAAGTAATAGATATTTTATTGGTAGTTTTTTTTCACTTGATGATAGAATTAGGGCTTTTGAATTCGAAAAGAGGAATCATGGTCCGATAGGATTATATGTTCAGCCTTGAAGAGTGGGATTTGATCCTCGAATTGAAACCATGGTTGTCTCGGTTTGGATCTGTTTGTATGCACTTCCAATTGAGTTCTCCAGTGAGCAAGTATTGGAAATAATTCATAACTCCCTTAGAATATATTTGGGTGTTTCTAGAGACACAATGGAAAGAAACACAAAATTTTATGCTATATTATGTGTGGAAATGGATCTCAACCAACCATTGTCGATAGAGGTTGAACTCAAAATCACATACATATCCTAGATTCAACAACTAGATTATAAGGCATTGCCCTTCAAGTGTAGATTTTACCACAATTATGGGCATTTGGCTTGGTTCTACCCAAACAATATGAACATAAAAATAGAGGTGAAGAAGCATAAGGAGATGGTTTTGAACAACCCAAAAGAAAGAGAAGACAAAAGAAACAAGTTGACAAAGAGCAAATCCAACTCAAGCCGTCAAATAGGTATGAAATCTTCAAGACACTAGTGGAGTAGGAAGAAGAACGATTCATGGAAGTAGTTTTTGGGATTAATGAAAACAATAACCATGTTCAAGATCCTCTTTCACCTTCTATCCTAGAGCAAGTAATAGAGTGCAATGAGTTACCACAATCATAGATTATAGGGGCATTGATACTGCATAACCAAGAGAAATCAATAATTAAGGATGTTATCATGTGTATAGTTGAAAAAAACAGAGAAAATCCAAATCTAGGGATAACTTAGGTGAAAAAGAGATTAAATAATATCAGCTCTCTTGAAGCAAGTAGAAAATAAAATAAGGAATTGATAGCATTTCAAAGAGATAAATTGGTCGCTAGGGGATTGGTGAGCCCAATAGACTCTTACTGATCTCAAGGTAACCAATGATTATACAATCATGGAATGTTAGGTGTTTAAATAAAAGTACCCATCAATATGTTATTCAAAGACTCTTAGAAAAAAGTAAAACATATTTTTGTTTATCCAAGAGATAAAAATATCATTGGATATTATGTTTAAAAAATAAAATAGACTTTGGAAGGGCATTGTTCATATGGAAGTGGCTGCCCAATGGACCCTAGGGGGATAGTTAGACTAGATTTATGTCCTCACGTCATATTTTAGGAACAATGTGATAGCTAAGCATATTTTAATCACAAATTTTTATGGGGCATAAAACATAAATGGTTATATTCGTTAATGTAAAGTAGTGCATAATATGAGAGTCTCAAGGGAATAGTTAGACTGAATTGTTGTTGGGAATTTTAATGCTAAATTATCATCTAGAGATCAAGTAGGGGGAATCCAAATTTTTGATCCAGGGGATCGACTTATGATTGCCCAAGTCTATTCATTACACTTGGTGGATATTAAATGTCTTGGAATTAACTATACTTGGACTAATAATAGGAGGGAGCCACATAGAAAGAAGGTGAAGTTAGACCATATTTTGGTTTTAGAGGAGACACTTGTGAAATGGAATCTAAAATTCTATATTTTGTAGAGTCGAGTTTGGGATCATATCCTAATTTTGTTTTATGGGGATCAAGACAGGGCAACATCACAAACTATTTAGATTCTAAAATGTTTGGTTATAAAAATTGGAACTTCAAAATAAAATACCATAGTGATGGGAAGAGGAATGTCTGACATATGGGATGGTAATTTATAGATTCCACAAGCAACTTCATTATGTCAAAGATCAACTGAAACAATGGAGGTAAGCTAAAAATACAAAATTTAAAGTCTAAAGAGCTCCATTGATGACTGGATGGGATGAGGCTCAAAATAACTTAAAGAAATGAATAATTACATAGCAATTCAAAGAAGAGGATGATTAATTGTGTAAATTTGTTGAGAACATTGACAACCAAGAGGATATCTACTAGAAAAACAAAAGCAATAACCACTTGGTTATAAGGTGATAAAAATATCATTTTTTTCCATAAAACTGCTTGTGCTAAGAGATAGACGAACAATATGGAAGCTCTTCAAGATGAGAACAGGTACTCCTTTGATAGAATCCCAGGTATGCATTTCTATTCAATGGATTATTTTACTAGATTGTTTAAGAAAATTATGGTGCAATATGTAGAGGCTCAAAAATAAGTTCTTGCTATCATACCCTCTATTATATCTAAATAAGAATTTTAGTCCCTACTTAAACACATTGATAGAAGGGAATTGAAGAAAGTAGTCTTTGGAATGAGTATTGCAAAAACACCAGGTCCTAATGGTTTTCCAATTATGTTTTTTTAGACCTTTTGGGACAACTTGGAGGAGGATGCAATGGTTGTTATAGAGGAGTCCAGATATAGTAAAATAATGCTTAAAGCATTAAATCATACATTAATTACCTTAATTTTAATGGGGAGGAGGGGATGCATATTTCATATTATAGACCTATTATCTTATGCAATGGCATATATAAAATAATCACAAAGGTAATTTCTGAGTGGCTAAAACCTCTCCTACATAGTCTTATCTCCTCGGAGCAAGGGGGTTTTATAGAGGACAATAAAATATTGGATGGTGTTATTGTAGCTTAGGAGGTAATCTACTCAATGTAAAAATTTGATAATAGGGGGATGTTAATAAAATTAGACATGTCAAAGGCTTATTATAGGGTGGAGTGGAGCTTCTTGTTAAGGATGATGGCAACCTTTGGTTTCTCTACATATTGGATAGAATGGGTCATGAGTTGTGTTTCCAATCCAACATACTCATTGTTAATCAAAGGCCTTTCATTGCAACCACATGGAGCTACTTGAGACCTTTTTCAAGGAGATCATTATTCCCCTTATCTTTTTATGACATTGGTTGAAGGCTTGGGTAGACTCATCTTGAGGAGAAGACAACAAGATTTGCTAATAGGTTTCAAGTTGGGTGAGGATGTTTTGACTCACTTACAATTTGTGGATGATATGGGATTGGTGGGAGTGGCCAGCTTCAAGGAGCCAAGAATGATTTGAGATACTTTTAATGTTTACCATAGGGCCACAAACCAATTCATCCATAATAAAAATTCCAAGATGACTTTTTCAATCTTGATAAAATGCTTTAGGACACAATTTTAGATATGATGGGATTCACGAGGACTTCTCTCCCAATGCTATATTTGGGGGTCCCTTTACATTTTAAAAAACTCAAAATAGATATTTGGAGAAATAGTTTGGATTGTATCAAAGAAATAATTAATCATTGGTCTCACAAATGGTTAAGCTATGGGGGTAGATTAAATTTTTTATTATCAATAATTTAAGCCATTTTGATTTATAAATTTTCTATCCTTGCTTTCCCACATACTATATAGAAATAGTTAGACAAGATGTCTAGAAAATATTTATAAGGGGAAGTAAAATAAGAGAGGAAATAGACCTTAGTAGGTTAGCAGAAAGTAAGCCAAACCAAGGTAAAGGTAGGTTTGGGACTAAGGAGATCAGAGTTAAATAATAAATCTTTAATTGGAGAGCTTTTTTAAAGAGAGGTAATATTATATTATAGAACTTATAGCTTGGAGGGATGTCCTCACATCATATTTTAGGAACAATGTGATAGCTAAGCATATTTTAATCATAAATTTGTATAGGGAAAAAAACATAAATGGTTATATTCGTTAATGGAAAGTAATGCATAATATGAGAGTCTCAAGGGAGTAGTTAGACTGGATTGCTGTTGGGGATTTTAATGCTAAATTATCATCTAGATATCAAGTAGGGTGAATCCAAATTTTTGATCCAGGGGATCGACTTATGATTGCCCAAGTCTATTCATTACACTTGATGGATATTAAAAGTCCTGGAAGTAACTATACTTGGACTAATAATAGGAGGGAGCCACATAGAAAGAAGGTGAAGTTAAACCATTTTTTAGTTTTAGAGGAGACACTTTTGAAATGGAATCTAAAATTCCATATTTTGGAGGGTCGAGTTTGCGATCACATCCTAATTTTGTTTTATGGGGACCAAGACAGGGCAACATCACAAACTATTTAGATTTGAAAATGTTTGGTTATAAAATTGGAACTTCAAAAGAAAAATCCATAGTGATGGGAAGAGGAATGTCTGGCATATGGGATGGCAAATTTTAGATTCCACAAGCAACTTCATTATGTCAAGGATCAACTGAAACAACGAAGGTAAGCTAACAAGACATACTTTCAAGTCTAAAGAGCTTCATTGATGACTGGATGGGATGAGGCTCAAAAATACTTAAAGAAATGAATAATTACAGAGCAATTCAAATAAGAGGATGATTCATTGTGTAAAGTTGTTGAGAAAATTGACAACCAAGAGGAGATCTACTGAAAAAAAATAGCAAGAACCACTTGGTTATTAGGTGATAAAAATACCATTTTTTCCATAAAATTGCTTATGCTAATAGATAGACAAACAATATGGAAGCGATTCAAGATGAGAACAGGTACTCCTTTGATACAATCCCAGGTATGCATTTCCATTCAATTGATTATTTTACTAGATTGTTTAAGAGAATTATGGTGCAAGACGCAGAGGCTCAAAAAAAAGTTCTTTCTATCATACCCTCTATTATATCTAAAGAAGAAATTTAGTCCCTACTTAAACCCATTGATAGAGAGGAATTGAATAAAGTAGTCTTTGCATTGAGTATTGGAAAAACACCAGGTCCTAATGGTTTTCCAACTATATTTTTTTAAACATTTTGGGACAAATTGGAGGAGGATGCAATGGTTATTATAGAGGAGTCAAGATATAGTAAAATAATGCTTAAAGCATTAAATCATACATTCATTGCCTTAATTTTAATGGGAAGGAGGGGATGCATATTTCATATTATAGACCTATTATCTTATGCAATGTCGTATATAAAATAATCACAAAGGTAATGGATGAGTGGCTAAAACCTCTCCTACATAGCCTTATATCTTCGGAGCAAGGGGGTTTTATAGAGGACAAGCAAATATTTTATGGTGTGATTGTAGCTTAGGAGGTAATCTACTCAATACAAAAATCTGATAATAGGGAGATGTTCATAAAATTAGACATGTCAAAGGCTTATGATGGGGTGGAGTGGAGCTTCTTATCAAGGATGATGGAAACCTTTTGTTTCTCTCAATATTGGAGAGAATGGGTCATGAGTTATGTTTATAATCCAACATACTTATTGTTAATCAAAGACCTTTCATTGCAACCACATGGAGCTACTTGAGGCTTTTGTCAAGGAGATCATTAATCCCCTTAGTTTTTTATCACATTGGTTGAAAGCTTGGGTAGACTCATCTTGAGGATAATACAACAAGATTTTCTAACAGGTTTCAAGTTGGGTGAGGAAGGTTTGACTCATTTATAGTTTTTGGATGATATAGGATTGGTAGGAGTGGCCAGATTCAAGGAACCAAGAATGATTCGAGATACTTTTAATGTTTACCTTAGGGCCACAAACCAAGTCATCCATAATAAAAATTCCAAGTGGACTTTTCCAATCTTTATAAAAGGCTTTAGGACAAAATTTTAGAGATGATGGGATTCATGGGCACTTATCTCCCAGTGCTATATTTGGGGGTCCCTTTACATTTTAAAAAACTCAAAATAGATATCTGGAGAAATAGTTTGGATTGTATAAAAGAAATAATTAATCATTGGTCTCACAAATGGTTAATATATGAGGGTAGATTAAATTTTTTATATTCAACCATTCAAGCCATTCTGATTTATAAATTTTCTATCCTTCATTTCCCACATACTGTATAGAAATAGTTAGACAAGATGTCTAGAAAATATTTATGAGGGGAAGTAAAAGAAGAGAGGAAATGGACCTTAGTAGGTTGGGAGAAAGTAAGCCAACCCAAGGTAAAGGTAGGTTTGGGACCGAGGAGATTAGATTTAATTAATAAAGCTTTAATTGGAAAGCTTTGTTAAAGAGAGGTAATATTATATTATAGAACTTATAGCTTGGAGGGACGTCCTCACATCATATTTTAGGAACAATGTGATAGCTAGGAAAATTTTAATCACAAATTTTTATGGGGCACAAAACATAAATGGTTATATATTCATTAATGGAAATTAGTGCAAAATATGAGAGTATCAAGGGAGTAGTTAGATTTGATTGTTTTTGGGGATTTTAATGCTAAATTATCATCTAGAGATCGAGAGGAATCCAAATTTTTGATCTAGGGGATCGACTTATGATTACCCAAGTCTATTCATTACACTTGGTGGATATTAAAAGTCATGGAATTAACTATACTTGGACTAATAATAGGAGGGAGCCACATAGAAAGAAGGCGAAGTTAGACCATTTTCTAGTTTTAGAGGAGACACTTGTGAAATGGAATCCAAAATTCCATATTTTGGAGGGTCCAATTTGGGATCACATACTAATTTTTTTTGATGGGGATCAATATAGGGCAACATAAAAAACTATTTAGATTTGAAAATGTTTGGTTATAAAAATTGGAACTTCAAAAGAAAATTCCATAGTGATGGGAAGAGGAATGCCTGACATATGGGATAGTAATTTTTAGCCACAAGCAACTTCATTATGTCAAGGATCAACTAAAACAATGGATGTAAGCTAAAAAGATAGAATTTCAATTCTAAAGAGCTCCATTGGTGACTGGATGGGATGAGTCTCAAAAACACTTAAAGAAATAAATAATTACAAAGCAAGTCAAAGAACAGGATGATTCATTGTGTAAAGTTGTTGAGAACATTAACAACCAAGAGGAGATCTACTGGAAAAAAAAAGCAAGAACCACTTGGTTATTAGGTGATAAAAATACCATTTTTTTCCATCAAAATGCTTGTGCTAAGAGATAGACAAACAAGATGGAAGATCTTCAAGATGAGAACAGGTACTCCTTTGATACAAACCCAGGTATGCATTTCCATTCAATGGATTAGTTTACTAGATTGTTTAAGAAAATTATGGTGCAAGATGTAGAGGCTCAAAAAGAAGTTCTTGCTATGATACCCTCTATTATATCTAAAGAAGAAATTTAGTCCCTACTTAAACCCATTGATAGAGAGGAATTGAAGGAAGTTGTTTTTGGAATGAGTATTAGAAAAATACTAGGTTCTAATGGTTTTCCAATTATATTTTTTAGACCTTTTGGGACAACTTGGAGGAGGATGTAATGGTTTTTATAGAGGAGTCCGGATATAGTAAAATAATTCTTAAAGCATTAAATCATACATTCATTGCTTTAATTTTTAATTGGGAGGAGAGGATGCATATTTTATATTATAGACCTATTGTCTTATGCAATGTCGTATATAAGATAATCATAAAGCTAATGGCTGAGTGGCTAAAACCTCTCCTACATATCCTTATATCCTCAGAGCAAGGGGGTTTTATAGAGGACAAGAAAATATTGGATGGTGTGATTGTAGCTTAGGAGGTAATCTACTCAATGCAAAAATATGATAATAGGAGGATGTTCATAAATTAGACATGTCAAAGGCTTATGATAGGGTGGAGTGGAGCTTCTTGTCAAGGATGATGGCAACCTTTGGTTTCTCTCAAGATTGGTGAGAATGGGTCATGAGTTGTGTTTCTAATCCAACATACTCATTGTTAATCAAAGGCCTTTCATTGCAACCACATGGAGCTACTTGAGAACTTTGTCAAGGAGATCATTGTTTCCCTTATATTTTTATCACATTGGTTGAAGGCTTGGGTAGACTCATCTTGAGGAGAAGACAACAAGATTTTCTAACAGGTTTCAAGTTGGGTGGGGAAGTTTTAAATCACTTACATTTTGTGGATGATATAGGATTGGTAGGAGTGGCCAGCTTCAAGGAACCAATAATGATTCGAGATACTTTTAATGTTTACCTTAGGGCCAAAAACCAAGTAATCCATAATAAAAATTCCAAGTGGATTTTTCCAATATTTATAAAATGCTTTAGGACACATTTTTAGAGATGATGGGATTCACGAGGACTTCTCTCCTAGTGCTATATTTGGGGGTCCCTTTACATATTAAAAAACTCAAAATAGATACTTGGAGAAATAGTTTAGATTGTATCAAATAAATAATGAATCATTGGTCTCACAAATGGTTAAGCTATGGCGGTAGATTAACTTTTTTATAGTCAATCATTCAAGCCATTCTGATTTATAAATTTTCTATCCTTGCTTCCCCACATACTGTGTAGAAATAGTTAGACAAGATGTCTAGAAAATATTTATGAGGGGAAGTAAAAGAAGAGAGGAAATGGACCTTAATATGTTAGGATAAAGTAAGCCAACCCAAGGTAAAGGTAGGTTTGGGACTAAGGAGATCATAGTTAAATAATAAAGCTTTAATTGGAAAGCTTTACTAGAGGTGGATTTTCCAACCAACTTTTTTATTTAGTAGAATTTTAATTAGTAAATATTTAGGATAGGTGAACCTGAATGAGGTGATTCATTTCCCTTTGGATGGTAATGGGTCCTTACTGTGGAAAGATCTAATTTTAAGATCTCAAGTAGGGAAATATGGATTATTTTGGAAAGGGGGAAGAGGGGAGAAAGCATGATTTTAGATATATTCATGGGATCAACACCCACTTATAATTATTAAATTTCAAGAACCATGACTAGTAATAAAACCACAGAAAGTAGGGGTTGGATCCATATTGAAAGTTATTTTAACACTAGTTAGTTGGGGCATTGTAAGTTTAAGCAATTTAAGAAGTTGGATGAGTGGCCAATTTTAATCCCTTTGGAATCGACACCCATAATGACTAAAATCTTGGCAAAAATATTTCTTATAGGTATAGATGAGGAGGATGAATTAGCTTAGGGATATGGGAGCCTTGGAGTATACATAGTAAAGGATGGATATGATAAGATCCTTCCAGAATATCCTGCTCATGCATATCAAGTTAAGGATTGGACTCTTGGAGAGATATTTGGCAATTCAAGGGTTGGTCAAAAGTAAACTTCTTTTTCTAACAATTCATGCACAATGGAATTCTTACTTTTGATAATCTTGTTGGAATATATTACATTATTTTGTACATGCCAATGTACCAACATGGGTACATCTATATATTAGGAAAGAGTGTCTTATATTAGGATGAAAGTATTTACTTTATGCAATGTAATAAATGCACAAGTGTGTAATGATATTTTGGCAATGTAAATGTGCATAGTTATCCCTATGTACATGTGTCAATAGAGTAGGAAGATGAAGATTCATAGGAAGAGTGAAGGCCAATAATCCTCCATATAAAGATTCATATTCTATTATATATATATATGGATGTATTGATGTAAAATATATAGCAGAGCAAAGAGTCATCTTTGGAAGCAATGGAAGGTGATGTAGTATGATGCATTTTGAGGTATTCATTCAATAATATTTCTTAGTAGTTTTTGAGTATTTTTTATTAGCATTCTTTGAGTTATTATATGATATATTATGATTTTATATGCTTGATTGATTAGCATTATAATATCTTTTATATTTAAATTATATTATTGATCTTGAGGTAATATTATTTTGAGTATTCACTCATCAAAAGCTAACAGTGGTATCAGAGCCACAAGGGACCATCCTAGTTTCCACCATTCATCCCTCACTACATATTTGCAAACCAGATCTATCATTGTGCGATGTTGCATGCAAACATTGTCGTATCAGGATTGTTTGATAAAATTCCCAATATAAGATCAAAAGGAAAGAATATTCCTACTAGTTAAGAAGAGACTAGTAACGATAAAAGAATTACCTCTAGAAAGAGAAACCAAAGAAGATAGATAAATTACCTATGGAATTATCTCAAATAGTTTATCCAAAATTCAAAATACAATGAGCTAACGACATTCGTACAAATTCAAGGTACAAATGATTTTTGACTTCCCAGTATGTGCTTGATTGACGATATGAATATTTCTTTTGTATATTTTTTTTAATACAAGAATGATAAAAAATATTATGGTATGCTACTATGCAGAATACCTTGTCGATCCTAATATGCCGCAACTTGAAGATATTCCCCAACAATATATGCTTTTTAATGAAAATCCTATTGAAAATGACATCTAAAAAATACTTGAGGACAACCTTTGAAGTGGCACTACAATTGAAAATGAAAGTGATAAATCAAAATCATTACAAGCTTCATATGAATCTTTAAGCAAAGGTCTAAAAAATTAAAAGCATCCAACTAGAAAATTGGAAGGGTATTTAAGAATGAATGGGCAGAAATATTTCTCTAGCTTGAGCCTATCATGAATAAGGATAACCAAATCAATGAAAAATGTAGATGAAAAATTTACAATCGGAGACTTGGTAAGGATCATAGGTTGCAAAATAATATTGATACAATTGGAAAACATGTTGGCAAAGCTTATCTAAAAGTTATAAAAAGTAACGGTGAAGTTAGTAAAAAAGTTAAGTGGAAGGATACATCAGAATGTATGCATTTAAGATATGCTATAGAATATGACAATCACTTAAAGCAACAACACTCTCTTGTTGATAAAGGTGGAACAATTATAGCCCAATTTCATGAAATTCAGAAAACCATCTTAGCTTCAAAAAGTATGTAGTTTGTCGTTGTTTTTAGTATTCTTGAGAAAGGTAGACCAATATCATATTTTATTGATTATAAGTAGTTGTTACACCTATTTAATGCACAACACCTTCCTAATTACCATTGGTTAGATCGAAGTGGTTGGTAAATGGTAAAATGTCTATCTTTAGTTGAGAAAGATGAAGTAAGGGAGAAAATAAAACTTGTCAGATTCATTTCACTTTTTATTGATGTAGTAACGATTGTGGAAAACACATCCTGGATTTGTATGCATGTGTACACATTTCAAAATCATATAAGGAGGCCTATTTTTTTGAGAATACATAAGATGTTGGAAAGTTCAAATACAGATAATATTTACAATATTGTTGTCAATAGTTTAAATAATATTGTGGAAATGAATGATATAAACATAGCAACAATGTTAATTTGCATTGGAGTTGATGGTGCTACTATTATGCAAGTACACAGGTCTAGTCTTTGTGTTTGACTCAACACCACAGTTACCCCATATACAATTCCTATTAATTATATGGATCATAGAGTGAATGTTGCATATAAAATCGTGAGCACTTTTGCAAATGTTGCTAGAGTGGAAGACCTTATTCCTAAAATTTATTCTTATTTCTCATTCAACACAAAAAGGTTTACAAAGTTTCAATAGTTTGCACTAGGAGTTATAGAAGGAAAAAATTATTAAAAGATGTGGATACAAGATGGATTTCACTGTATCAACCCACTCTAAGAGTTTTTTGTAGAATATCAATAATTGATGGGGTTTATGCATGCAAATTGTAGGATAGTTGATAAGGCAAAAGATATGCTATTCTGTTTGACTGACTTGGAAACACTTTTGACATTATGTGGTATTCTTCCAATGTTACAAGAAATGAACAGATTAATTAAACTTGCATAAGAGATATCCATATATATCGTTGATTTTATAAGGATGAGAAAACAAATATGTGTTCTTATTGATACATTATATGTGTCTAAAGTGGATTTTATAGAACCTTTGTTTGATAGTTGGAATACATTGATAAACGTGAACAATCCAAAAATATTTTTGAAAATTGAAATCAATGATCATATTTGTACTAATTTTCATGGAAATATGGTAGCACTTTATTATTTTGAAATGCAATCAATTATAGTTGTGGGATATTTTGATGAAGTTCTTGTAACACACAATAGAAATCATATTACTGTACAAAAAAATAAGTGTAATTTTTCAAAAATAGAAAAATATTTGACAGGTGAAATAAGAGAACGATTTTAGAGAGATGAGTTGCTCGAGGCCATGAGTGTGGTTAAGTACTGAATATATTTCTACAAATGAGTTGTTTATTAAATATATGGATAACCTCATTAATCATTTCAGTAAGAGTGTGGAAGTCAATGATGTTGAAATTAGAGATATACTCAACAGTGATCTTTTGAAACAATAGTCATCGCATTTTGGAATAACAATGGCTATGCAAGCATCACTTATGATAGGTGTCCATGAGATTGGTTCCAATGCACATTTGTGGTAAAAATTGTATCCAAGTACTATCTTACAAGATACAATAAGTGAATACTTTCATTTATATTAATTATGTGAAGCAATGATTTTGGGTTCAATCAAATATGAAAGAGTTTTCAATGCACTTTCTATTGTTAAATATAAGCTCCACAAAAGACTAGAAAAAATTTAGAAAATTGTTTAAGAATTTATATTTCTTCATATCAGTTGGATAATTTTTTGTATGATAGATCTTTGGCACACTGGAGTTCCCTAGTAGACAGAAGAAGTACGGTGAATATGATTGATATCAATGATGATTATACTTTCAGTGATCATATGGTGGAGACACAAATTTTTGCTATGCTTCATAATGATTCTAGACAAGCTGATATGTTTTAGCTACCTTAATGATAATTATTCCATGATTTCATTGACATTTATAAACACAAATTGATTTTATGGTAGATTTCACAATATTGTTCTAGATTTATAAGATTTCAAAGAATTTTTTATTTACATCACATTATTGTTTTAAAAATTACATGTCTTATATCTTGTTGTGGTTTTTAAAATTGTATGTCTATGTCTTAGTGTCTCAACTCTCTTCATTGATAAATCTTTATGTTTCATGTTTTAAATCTTATTATTGGTATATTATTGCTGATCTATAATGTTATATATAATGCTTTTGTTGTTTGATATGAACATAGTGAATAATATTAACCAGAAATAAACTAAAATAGCAACACAAATTTATAAATGCAAGTAAACTATGAATAATAGAAAACACAATATGATAAAATATCATTTTTATTAGTTCAAATAGAAATATATTACATCATACAAAATTGTTGACTATGGTCAACATGATTTTATTAGTGCTTTGGTGCTTTGATGCTTCACATTAAATTGACTTAGATTCAAGTTTCAATGGGTAAACATGGCTATTATGTGTAGCATATTCTTAACCTTAAGTGATTCATCTTTATCTTCTTATAAAATAAAATATTTATGATCTAAAAACTTAGATCTTACATTTACATCTCAATCCAATCAATGAACCTTAACATTTAAACCATTTATATGTGAGACAAATGGTTGAAATAAGAAATTTCACACATTAACCCATGTTACTAGATCCATGGGTTAACCTTCATATTTTTCCATTAAGTTTGAGGAAAATAGTAAGTAGAAAAATTGCATGTCATAAACCTAGGTTGAAATATCATGGGGTAAAATTTTAGTGTGTAATCCAAGGAGGAATTCGTGAGTAAAGTGTTTTAGTTTATAATATAATATTCTAATATCTTAAAACCCACATGTGTTATTCTATAGTAATCCAATTAATATATTAATAATTTTATAGAATTGTACAACTAGCCATCTCGTGCATACAATTGAGGCTCTTTATATTATACTGACTTCGTCATTACTTCTTGTAATGGCAATGACATGAAAAATACGAATAAGAAATAGAAACCATCAACTAATTCATGTTAAATTGTAAATGGAAATGAATATTTTATTATCCCTCATTTGATTGAAGGCACTCCACCTAAAAACATGATAAATTTTCCACCAAGAAAGTTGGTTGTAGTTCCCACCCATCAGACTAAAAATTCACATAGTTTTTTCATTATAACACCGAGTGTCCCCAAATATAGAAAGCATAAATACCCCTATTTTCCAAAAAATGGGCCATGAATAAACTTTAATATTCTCTCTAGAGAAACTGCCACTGGTCTCATCAGGGAAGGAGCCAACCATGTTTGAAAATTTGAATTTCAAATTATAATTGAAGAGGAAAAATGCCTTTGTGGATTTTTCGGTCTCCCATACAACTAAAAGGAGCTACCAAATAATTAATACATATATCTCAAAATTTATATTGCATCAAAAAAGTTAATTCTTGAGGAAATTCCTACCTTCAAATTCTCAGACCATGTTGTTGCAATCCTAGGTTTTCTAGGAAATCTTCATCTTTGTTACCTTATTTGAGGTTATGCTCAAAACTAATGAATCAAGAGCTTCCAATAATATTAATGTTTCACCCCTCATATTATTCACTCTCTAGTTTACACCTTTATAACCTTACAATATTTTAACTATGCTTAAATAGTCTCCTTCAAATATGCATTTTCTTTTCTAGAAGAATTTAAGGACCACACCTTGAAACACTACCCTAGCTTCAGTAAAATAGTTCGACTAGAGACCCAAATTTTTGGTAAATGATCAAATTATCTCCCCATTTTTATTTCTTAAAATACCTCCCACTCCTGTCAGCCCCGAATTTGCTTTTTACGCTCCATCAATGTTGAATTTGAGCCAACCTGTTGGAGGGGGTTTCCACTTAATTTGATCTCTTGATCTTAAAGGACCTAAAGGAACATCACCACTCAGAATTTCCAAGCTATAATCCAAAAAACATATATTTATTAGATTCTTTGTCTTTTGGAAGAGATAAATAGGAGATATTTTCTTTTACAACACATATAATTTTATTACTAATAGAGATGACATCTTCCAAAGATTTTTTAAAATCTCTTCTATTTCTATATTTCCAAATCCCCCATATAAAATGAGGAAGGAGGAAATCCTAGAAGGTTTTATAATGTTTGCTATAGAATGGGGTCATCCATTGCTTAAAGAAATTAGTTAAATAATGAGGGAAAACCCAAGAGATGTTTAAAGGTTGTAGTAAAATACACAAAACTTCATAAGACATGGAATAATTTAACAGAAGATGAGCTAAATTTTCTTCATATTTCTAACATAAATAGCACCTTTTTATAAGGATTATACCTTTATTTTTTTATGGTTCTCAATGGTTAAAATATTATGCTAAACAACCAACCAAAGAAAGAAATTTACTCTTGGAGTTAAGGATTTGTACCAAATTTGCCTACTAGAGATTAAATAAACTTTATTTTTAGATATAATTTTATAAGAAAAATTAACATAAAAACTCACCATTACTTTTTGGAGCCCATATCATAGAACCTTCAACCTACTCCTAGGGAATAACTTGCATTGTCATCTTGTGTCATAAATTCTAAAGAGTGGGTCTTATCCTTTCATTAGAATTGGGAAGCATAATATCTTTCTAGTTTTCCCTCCATTTGCTGTTTCCATATAATTAGAACCTTTGACCCAAAATGTCTCTACCAAAGTTTTTAGGCAAGTAAACTCCAAATATTTAAAAGAGGAGACTCCATTAGCCAGGGATCATTCCAAAATTCAATTGAATGCCCATTGCCTAATTTCCATCTAAGACATTTTTGGACAAGCTCCTTTGCATACATAAGACTTCACCAAAAGAATAAAATAGAGGGGGGATTGAGATATTTCAAAAAAGAAAGACCTCTATTGAGGTATTTGCCTTCAATAATTTTGGTTCAGTTGGAGCTTTCTGGAAGTGAGAAGATGCCAACCTTGCTTGGCTAGAAGGGTAAGACTCATAATTCTTACCTTCTTTAAATGCATACCACCTTTATTTTTATTGGAGAAAATGTGGTCCCAAGATATCATATGCAATCTCCACTTATTTTCAACTCCAAACAAAAAAAAAACATTTTTGAATTTGTTCATTTTTACTTGGTATTTTCGATGGAATTCTAAAAGCAAACATAAAATAGATGGTAGGATTTGGAGAAAATACATAACTAATATTACCTTACCGACATAGCTCATCAAAGCTCTCTTCCACCTAGACAACTTCCTCTAAAACCTTTCAAGGATAGGAAACCATAATTTATCTTTAGCAATACCTGAGAACAAGGAAACCCCAAATATGTGGTGGGGAGAAAATCAATCAAATAGCCGAGAATGCTCATAATAGATATTTATCTTTTCAAGGAAGTATTAATAAAAATATTTTACTCTTTCTAAGATTAATTTTTGAACTCATTGCTAGCTCATACAATTTTATAATATGCTTCAAGAGTCTAGCTTGAAAAATAAAAGCTTTAATGGAAAGCAGGGTATCATCTGTGAATTGGTAGAACACAAATGGCTATGTGCCATTATCTAATATGATTACTAAAATCATATGCATCTCATAGCATATGAAATATTTCTAACTAGAGCCACAGCTAATATTATGAATAAATAAGGGGAAAGGAGGTCCCCTTGCCTTAATCTCCCTAATATTTTGAAGAAAATTGCAGGAGACCCATTAACTAAAATAGAAAATCTAGGAGAAGAGAATCATTGACTTAAGATGCCAGCTCATCTCTCATGAAATATGAATTTAAGCCTCACCTTCTCTAGGAATGGTCAGACAACCCTGTTGTAAGATTTATTCATGTCCAATTTAATGAACATGCTTGGATTTCCACTCTTCTATGCTAATTGAATCAGTTCATGCACAATAATTATACCATCCAAAATTTGTCTCTTCGAAAAAAACTCCTTGATTTATACCAATTATTTTTGACAAAACTCTTTTAATGCAGTTAGCCAAATTTTTAAAGAAAATTTTATATAAGATATTGCACAACCTAATTGGCTGAAATTGTTTTAGATCGTTTACCCCTAAAACCTTGGGAATGAGAACTATGAAATTAGAATTTATGTCAGTTGGTAAAGAGCAATTTCTCTAGGCTTCACATAAAACTTCTTTGACTTCCTATCGAATAATGTGCCATTTTTTTTTTTAAATGGTATGGAAACCATCTAGTCCCAGAGCTTTTTATTCAGCTAGAGAAAAAATGACACTCCTCATATCTTGACTATCAAAGGGAGATAATAGAAGATTATTATCTTTAGTAGAAATAATCGAAGGAATACTCTTAAGGAGAAAATGTGAACAGGGTGAGTTGGAAACTCAGTGAAAGGTATGAATGTGGGTAAGTTGTTAGAGAAGGAGGTTCAAGTAAATCTCATGACTATGAGCCATTTCAGAATTTCCCTTTTGATCTTGGGGTTGATCTATCATTTTAGATGTGTGTTTCCTAGAATATATGATCCTTATTTTTGAAATCAATAGCCTATCAAATATCACTTGAATTAGTTAACTACCAACTCTTCTATTCTTCCACATATATTTGTCACCTCTGATATCAACATCCAACAACTCATCAATATTCATAAAACTTGTAAATCCATCCATACCTTTAGACCATAGGATACTACCTCCTTTTTTAGGAGTATTAAAGTCTCCAACAAGGATCCAACATTACTATTTGAATTGATCTCTCATTCGACTTAAAATATCCCAGAATTTCTCTCTGTTCAAAATAAAATTAGGAGAATAAATATTAGAGATAACTCGCCTTCTAGTCTTAGAATATTTGCAAAAAATCCTATCTAAAGATGAAATTATTGATCCTTCAATAGAGGAATAATCCCAAAGATAGAGAAGCCTTACCAAGTCTCCAATAGAATGGCTTATAGAAAAATTAGACTCTTTCCAAAAGGATTTTTTAATCCTATTAATATTATCTACATCAATTTTGATTTCTTGCAACAAGATAATTATAGGCAACACTTATTTTTACAAAGTGGCTATAATCCTTTGCTTAGGGTGGCCATTCAGGTCTCTAAAATTCCATGAGATGATGTTCATTTAATTGAGAAGTCTCTTTCTGCTCCCAAAGGGAAAAACTATGAATTTCATGGGTCAAAAAGGAATCCTTTATGGGTTGTAAATATTGATATAGAGATGCTTGTTTTCCATCAACAGCTTCATTATTAGTTAAATTCAGAAAAACCTCTAGTTTAGATGGACGTCCACTCTCCTCTACCCCACATTTGAAGGAGTAGGATTCTTCTTGGATTTAGAATCTCCCCCATAATTTCTTGTGTGTTTCTCAAACTCCACAATATTTGAATTATTTAGAGGATAAATTTAGATTTTTCTCAAATGGGTACATACGATAGGATGGGGAATTTATCTTAGAAATATATTAAGGACTGTGACATACCTTTTTATCTAAATAAACATTGGTCTTCCTTCTAAAATTTGGTTTTACCTCAGCTTTCACCAGATTATCAAAATTAGTTGACATCCTCTTGATTATGGAATCTTCAGGCTTTGTACCCATATTTTAAGATACACTGGTCTCCTTGCATACCCACTTCTTTTACACATTTACATATTTAGTTAGATCTTTGTCCTGCTTGACAATCATCTAGGGGCTAAAAATCTCCACTAGTTAAAATATAGTACCCAAGTGAGTGGTTAACTTGATTAAACGAGGAATTTTCAACTTGAAATGGATGTATTTCATCAACCATCATTTTGGTTTTGTTTCGATTTAAACCATCTATTAGAATAAGGTTTACAAATATTTTTGCTATTCCCCGTAAAATGTCCACATGCCAAATAGTAAACCCAGGAGAGTAATCCAGATAAGAGCATAGTCAATTTTTTTATTCTCTAGATCAAAATCCACCCCCTATTTTTTCAAAAATAGGCTCTTTGCATTGAAAAACAAGGATCCCCACCTAGAATGTGCATCATATCAACTTCCTCAAAAAGCTTGATGAGGAAAAAGTTTTTCGACATGGCAACAATCTCTAGAACACCACAAGGAGACCATGTAAAAGAAGCCTATTCCATAATTGAATCCAAATTTGGTCAAGAACCCACAAAATTTACTATCAAAAAAATTTATATTCAACTATAGAGGAACGAACCAACTCGAAGGGGACAGAAAAATATAGCCACCTTGACACATGTTTCTCCTGGTCAAAGCATGACAAATTATTACCTTAATATTTTAACTTTTTTATACTTATTTAATTATTTATATATAGAGAGTTAAACAACTTACTTTAAAATATGTACACCTTAAAAGCACTATAGAGAAGCCTAAAATTAAAATCTAAAATATCAAAAATAGTAGTCTTAGATTGTAAAACTTCAATGTTTTTGTATATTAGTATAAATGATTATTTTGGGCTTTCTTTGAGGATACCAAGGTTCAAACCACCTTGGGACGTGGTGTGTGTGAGTGAGCTTGTGTGCCCAAAAAAATAACTAATTACTATCTATTTAATTTTCAAAAAGATGTTAATGTTTACTTGGAGTTATAATCCTTGTGAATATACACTAAAATATGATGATGTTAGAATTTGTCTTTGTTGCTACATTGGGTAATTTATACTTATATATTGTTATCTCCCACATATCTAAGTGTTTGATTTTGAATATTGTTATTATAACTTCTATTCACTCTTGAAAACTACTCACCCTCAAATGAAATTAATATGAGTAGAGCTAGTGACCCCAAAGGGGTTGATTCGAGTCTACATGCTAATATTTATTTTAGAATGTTAGTCACAAATATATTTCAAGAAGAAAAGAACTTAAATACTAATGTATTAAATGTGTATTTTATGCACTTCTTCCATTATTATAATATTCCTCAATTTGAATATTATTATTATAACTTCTTTTCACTCTTGACAACTACTCACCCTCAAATGAAATTAATATGAGTAGGACTAGTAACCCCAAAGGGGTTGATTCGAATCTACGTGCTAATATTTATTTTAGAATGTTAATAACAAATATATTTCAAGAAGAAATGAACTTAAATACTAATGTATTAAATGTACATTTTATGCACTTCTTCTATCATTATAATATTCCTCAATTTGAAAAATATTTAAACAATAAGTGAAGGAAAATAAGTAGTTTTATACTATAAGCTACAATTCTAATTTCATAGGCAATCCTTACTCTTTTGCCTATTGAAATTTAGGCAAGCAATGAGAAGCAAAGAGTCTCGTATTATAAACTAAGGTTCCAGTCCCCCGGATGAACCTTAATATTTAAACCTATTGTATTTGGAAAAAAGGTAGAAGTAAGAGATTTCACATGATAAGTCAAGGTTTTAATCCCATGGGGTGAACCCTCAATGTTTAATCCCATTAAGGCAGGGCATTGGAGAGTAAATAATTTTAATTTTTTAAGCTAAGGTTCCAATGTCTTAGGTGAACCTAAAATACTTACATTACCAAAATGAGGGTGAGTTCTTGAGATGAGTGATATCTCATTAAATTCACTTAGATTCAATTTTCAATGGGTAAAAATGCTTATTATGTGTAGCATATTCTTAACCTCAAGTGATTGATCTTGATCTTCTTATGAAATAAAATCTTTATGACCTAAAAATTTAGATCTTACATTTACATCTCAATCCAATCAATGAATCTAACTATTTAAACCTTTTATGAGTGAGACAAATGGTTGAATAAGAAATTTCACACATTAACCTATATTCTTAGATCCATGGGTTAACCTTCATATATTCCCATTAAGTTTGAGGAAAATAGTAAGTAGAGAAAATTTCTTGTCCTAAACCAAGGTTGAAATCTGATGGGGTGAAATTTTAGTGTGTAATCTAAGGAGTAATTCATGAGTAAAGTGTTTTAGTTTATAATATAATATTCTAATATCTTAAAACCCCATGTGTTATTCTATAGTAATGTAATTAAGATCTTAATATTTTTATAGAATTGTACAACTAGCCAAATGCATGACAAAATGATGATTTTAGAAAGGTTTTTATGAATGCTTTTCAACATCAAGTTGGATGAGATATTAACATGCTAAAGAAGCATTCTTATTACCTAGTCTTCAAATAAATTAGGAGATATCCATACACTTCTTTCATCAATGTAGTCTCAAGTATTTAACATATTTAAACAATAAGATCAAGAAATTTGGAACAATAAGCTTCATATCACAAGCCAATAATATAATATCATAGATGTTCCCTAACTTTTTTCCATTGAGATTGAGGTCAACAAGGAAAAGGAAAGAACTTTAGATTGTAATACAACATTCCAATTGTATATATGGATGTTAATGCTTAAACCTACTATATATTGTATAAATGGTGGGAGGAAGAAATTATACACATTAATCCACTCAACAAAACATATCTTAATAGTATTATAAAGTAATTAAAAACAATGTGTTTCAAGTGCCACAAACCAAAAATCTAATCTCGTGGATGGTACTTAACATGTTATCCATTAGTTTGAAATAAAACATGGGGTTTAAAGAGTGGCACATTATAAGCCAATGTCTAATCCTATATATGAACCCTAATGTTTAAACCTACTATATTTAATGCAAATGGAAGAGGCAAAAAATTTATAGGTCAAGGCAGATTCAAATCCCATGGAAAAACATATCTAAACAATAGTATTAAGTGATGAGTAATAATAAGTTTTATACCATAATCAAGGATCTAATATCATTGATGATCTTACATATCTTTTCTATTTAGTTTGAGGCAAGTAATGGGAAGCAAGGCGGCCCTACAAGGGGTTTTTCACTTTTTAAAAAAAAAAAATTACGATAAGATTGATTTTAATAAAATATAAAAATAGTATAAATAATTTTGAGAAAATTGCAAGTTTAATCAATTGTTGTTAAAATAAAATAACATTTAAAAAACATATAAAATTTTAAAATTATACCTATTGTATGTTTAAAGTCTTTAAATTTCTTTCTTGTTTGTCAAATGGTTTACATAGTTATATGTTATTAAAAATATATTTATTTATTTAAAAAATAATACATTTTTAAAATACCTAAAATAATATTTTGTAAAAAATATTTTACAAATTTATTAAATTTTGAATGATTCTCACTACAATTTAAGTAAAATCTTTCTTAGAAAATCCAAGCTTTTTAGAATTTTTAGAGAGGCGATGATCAAACACAAACAGCTAGATAAAAGCCCACTTTGTCGTCTTTGCCTTCGTCTTTGTTTGGTAGAGAGGAGATTACACTATAGTTGGCTGCCACAAGCATAACTGAGACCTTTAGAGTTGTCTGGCGGTCTTCACTTGGATTCTCACGATCTCCTGAGCTGCCTTGTCAGGTGAGCTACTTCGTGGAACGCTCTACGCAAATAACCCCACGGTTTCTCGAGATAGAACAATAGTATACTCCGCGGAGACATCCGACTCCTCTACATAACGTCCTCGTTGGCGTCTACACGAACGGTTGCCATGCCATGCCGTGTTCCATTCTCTCAAGAGAATTTGTCATTGTTGGCATGGGCTTCTTTACTCTTTACTCCTGCTGCTCTCAAGAGAAGTATTTTTCGACCTTTAATGTTAGGAGTGAATTTGCCATTTAGAAAAGAGTAGCTCCTGTAAAGAATAAATGTCCGTGTACATTTAGCTCAAGTAGGAGAACCTGGAGTAAATTGTTATTTATTATGCAACGAATACCACTCACATATTAGTCATTTTTAAAGCATGAGAAAGCCAAGAATAAAGAGCATGTTAACCATTTCTAAAGGATGGGGAACTTTAAAAAAATTAAAAATAAAATTCTTGGTTATGTTTGGAATTTTAAACATAAAAAGCATGGTGCTTTCGAGTTTTCATATGCGTACAGCGAAAACATTATTCATATATTATAAAAATGAAAATTTCCAAAATAAAATGTTAGAACAATGTTTTTGTTATTTCTCTTGTGAAGAGATATTAATTATTGAAACATACTTATAACAATATTAAAATTTTCAGAAAAAGAATGTGAAAAAAATAAAAGTAGGAAGCTCAAAGATAAAATTAGGGTATCATCTAGGTAGCCGAAGCGATTTTTGGTTGTTACAAAATTGGAGGCAAGATTGTTGTCTTAGGAGGGCCCAATGGAGACACCTTCAGACAAAATTATTTTCCAGATTTGTTAAAGGAAAAATCTCCAGTGCAGAAGCACAAAATATTGCATAAAAAATGTTCTTCATGTCTGCTAGAAAAAGATCAACAAGCCAATGGATGCTTGCCATAGTTAGAATCAAGGCCAAATATCGTCATTGAGCAAAGGATGGTAGAATAAAAAGTATTATATAGAGTCAATCATTATCTGATCTATAAATTCATGGTATTCGTCCTATCCTGAATTTTTTGCATTCTTGGGTTCAACAAAACTGAGAGTCTCTTGGTGAATATTCTTTGTGGTTTATAAGTAATGGATATTTTATTGGTAGTTTTTTTTACTTGGCGATAGAAATAGGGTTTTTGAATTCAAAAAGAGGAATCATGGTCCGATAGGATTATTTGTTCCAACTTGAAGAGTGGGATTTGATCTCTGAATTGAACCCATTATTGTCTCAGTTTGGATCTGTTTGTATGCACTTCCAATGGAGTTCTTGAGTGAGTAAGTATTAGAAACCATCAATAATTCCCTTAGAAGATATTTGGATGTTTCTAGAGACACAATGGAAAGAAACTCAAAATTTTATGCTAGATTATGTGTGGAAATGAATCCCAGTCAGTATTTGTCAGTAGAGGTTGAACTCAAACTTGCAGATATATCCTAGATTCAGCAGGTGGATTATAAGGTGTTACTCTTCAAGTGTTGATTTTACCAATATTATGGGTATTTGGATTTGTCCTACCCAAACAATATGAACACAAAAATGGAGGTAAAGAAGCATAAGGAGATGGTTTTGAACAATACAAAAGGAGAAGGCAAAAGAAACAAGTTAGAAAAGAGGAAACCCAACTCAAGCCGTCAAATAGGTATGATATATTCAAGATACAAGTGGACTATAAAGAAGAACAATTCATGGAAGGAGTGTATGGGAATAATAAAACTAATAACAACTATGCTCAAGCTCCTCTTTCACCTCCTATCCTAGAGCAAGTAATTGAGTGCAATGAGTTGCCACAATCTGAGATTATAGAGGCATTGATAGTGCATAACCAAGAGCAATCAATAAGTAAGGATGTTATCATGGGTATAGTTGAAAATAACAGAGAAAAGCTAACTCTAGGGATAACTTAGGTGGAAAAGAGATCAAAGAATATCAACTCTCTTGAAGCAAGTAGAAAATAAAATAAAGAATTGATAGCAGTTCAAAGAGACAAATTGGTCACTAGGAAATTGGTGAGGCCAATAGAATCTTAGTAGTCTCAAGGTAACCAATGATTATACAATTTTGGAATTTTAGGGTTTTAAATAGTAGAACCCATCAATATGTTGTTCAAAAACTCTTTAAAAAAAGTAAAACATATTTTTGCTTATCCAAGAGATAAAGATATCATTGGATCTTATGTGTAAAATAATAAATAGACTTTGGAAGGGTACTGGTCATATGGAAGTGGTTGTCCAAAGGGCCCTAGGGAGGATAGTTACCTTTTGAAACTCTTTTGAATGAATGACAATAGAACTTATAGCTTGGAAGGATGTCCTCACATCATATTTTAGGAACAATGTGATAGCTAAGTAGGTTTTAATCACAATTTTTTATGGGGCACAAAACATAAATGGTCATATTCATCAATGGAAAGTAGTGCATAATATGAGAGTCTCAAAGGAGTAGTTAGACTAGATTGTTGTTGGGGATTTTAATGCTAAATTAGCATCTAGAGATCAAGATGGAGGAACACAAATTTTGGATCTAGGGGATAGACTTATGATTGCCCAAGTCTATTAGATTCACTTGGTGGATATTAAAATTCATGGAATTAACTATACTTGGACTAATAAGAGGAGGGAGCCACATAGCAAGGGGGTGAACTTAGACCATTTTTTGGTTTTAGAGGAGGCACTTGTAAAATGGAATTTAAAATTTCATATTTTGGAGGGTTCAATTTCAGATCACTTCCTAATTTGTTTTTAAGGTGATCAAGACAAGGCAACATCATAAACCATTTAGATTTGATAATGTTTGGTTATAAAAATAGGAACTTCAAAAGAAAATTCCATAGTGATGGGAAGAGGGATGCCTAACATATAGGACAACAATGTTTAGATTCCACAAGCAACTTCATTATGTCAAGGATCAATTGAAACAATGGAGGTGAGCTAACAAGACAAAATTCTAGGTCCAAAGAGCTCTATTGGTGGCTATATGGGATGAGACTCAAAAACACTTATAGGAAGGAACAATTACATAGAAATTCAAAGAAGAGGATGATTCATTGTGTAAAGTGGTTGAGAATATTAACAACAAGAGGGGATCTACTAGAAACAAAGAGCAAGAACCACTTGGTTATTAGGTGACAAAAATATAATTTTTTCCATCAAACTACTTGCTAAGAGATGGACAAAAAATATGGAAGCTCTTCAAGATGAGAATAGGTACTCCTTTGATACAATCCCAAGTATGCATTTCCATTCAATGGATTATTTTTCTAGATTGTTTAAAAATATTATGGTGCAAGATGCAGAGGCTCAAAAATAAGTTCTTCCTATCATACCCTCTATTATATCTAAAGAAGAAAATTGGTCCCTACTTAAACCCATTGATATAGAAGAACTAAAGAAAATAGTCTTCGGAATGAGTATTGAAAAAACACCAGGTCCATATGGCTTTCCAATTATGTTTTGTTAGACCTTTTGGGACAACATGGAGGAGGATGTAATGGTTTTTATAGAGGAGACTAGATGTAGAAAAATAATGCTTAAAGTATTAAATCATACATTCATTGCCTTAATTTTTAATGGGGAGGAGGGGATGAATATTTCATATTATAGACTTATTGTCTTATGCAATGTCGTATATAAAATAATCACAAAGGTAACGGTTGAGTGTCTATAACCTCTCCTACATAGCCTTATCTCCTTGAATCAAGGTGGTTTTATAGAGGACAATAAAATATTATATGGTGTGGTTGTAGCTTAGGAGGTAATCTACTCAAAGCAAAAATATGACAATACGGTAATGTTCATAAAATTGGATATGTCAAAGGCTTATGATAGGGTGGAGTGGAGATTCTTGTCAAGGATGATGGCAACCTTTGGTTTCTCTCAAGATTGGATAGAATGGGTCATGAGTTGTGTTTCTACTCCAACATACTCATTGTTAATCAAAGGCCTTTCATTGCAACCACATGGAGCTACTTGAGGCCTTTGTCAAGGATATCATCGTTCCCCTTATATTTTTCTTGTATTGGTTGAAGGCTTCCATAGACTCATATTAAGGATAATACAATAAGATTTTGTAACAAATTTCAAGTTGGGTGAGGAATGTTTGACTCACTTACAATTTATGGATGATATAGGATTGGTAGGAGTGGCCAGCTTCAAGGAACCAAGAATAATTCGAGATACTCTTAATTTTTACCTTAGGGTCACAAACCAAGTCATCCATAATAAAAATTCCAAGTGGACTTTTCCAATATTGATCAAAGGCTTTAGGACACAATTTTAGATATGATGGGGTTCATGGGGACTTCTCTCCCAATGCTATATTTAGGGGTCCCTTTACATTTTAAAAAACTCAAAATATATATTTGGAGGAATAGTTTAGATTGTATCAAAGAAATAATTAATCATTGGTCTCACAAATGGTTAAGCTATGGGGGTAGATTAATTTTTTTGCAGTCAATCATTCAAGCCATTCCAATTTATAAATTTTATATCCTTGCTTCCCTACATACCATACAAGATGTCCAAAAAATATTTATGGGGAGGAAGTAAAAGAAGAGAGGAAATGGATCTTAGTAGGTTGGGAGAAAGTAAGCCAACCCAATGTAAAGGTAGGTTTGGGACTGAGGAAATCAGAGTTAAATAATAAAGCTTTGATTGGAAATATTTACTAGGGATGGATTTTCCAATCAAATTTTTTATTTAGTAGAGTTTTAATTAGTAAATATCTAGGACAAGTGAACCTGAATGAGGTGAGTCATTTTCCTTTGAATGGTAATGGGTCATTATTATGGCAAGATCTAATGTTAGGATCTCAGGTAGTGAAATATGGATTATTTTGGAAAGTGAGGAGAGGGGAGAAAGCATGATTTTGGATAGATTCATGGGATCAACACCCACCTATAATTTTTGAATTCCAAGAACCACAACTAGTAAGAAAACCATGGAAAGAAGAGGTTGGATCCATATCGAAAGTTATTTCAACACTAGTTAGTTGGGGCATTGCAAGTTTAAGTGATTTAAGAATTTGGATGATTGGCCAATTCCAATCCCTCTGGAATCAACACCCATCATGACTAAAATATTGGCAAAATTATTTCTCATAGGTAGAAATGAGGAGCATGAATTAGCTTAGGGCTATGGGAGCCTTGAAGTCTACACAGTGAAGGATGGATATGATAATATCCTCCTCATGCATATCAGGTTAAGAATTGGACTCCTGGAGAAATATTTGGCAATTCAAGGGTTGGTCGAAAGTAAACTTTTTTGCCTGACAATTCATGCACAATGGAATTCTTACTTTTGATAATTTTATTGGAATATATTACATTATTTGGCACATGCTAATGTACCAACATGGGTATATATATAGATTAGAAAAGAGTATCTTAGATTATGATGAAATTATTTACTTATGCAATGTAATAAATCTACAAGTGTGTAATGATATTTTGGCAATGTGAATGTGATATTTGTTAGAAAAAGCAAAAATAGATTAATGGAATAGCTCCTCCATGGTGGGAACATGAGCAATGATAGAAATTTGTTGTTTCTCCATTTATGTGGTATTGTCAATGTCCATCTCCACTCGCACCAGGAAAAACTGCCTCTCTACGAATAAAATACATAGTAATAGGGGCCAGAAGCCTCTGCGCATGCTGCTGCATGTCTGGGCATAAAAATGCTAACAGTCGAACGTTGCCACCTCCTTTGCACTTGCAATAAAAAAAAGTCTATGATTTTAGTGGTGGGCACTGCAACACAAAATAGATGCTCCATATTACCACAGAGCTGTGAGATTCGACATTAAACCACCACATTGGAACTAACATTATCGTGCTGGAATGAATAGAGAACCAAAAAACCCGCATAAAAAATATTTTTTCCATTAAAATACAAGGATCCTTTCTGATAAACCATATCTGTTTAAAATGGCAATTTTAGAGCATAGTTAGATTTTGCATTGAAAAGAAAAAATAATGAAAAAAAATTAGGGGGGATTTCCATGATGGAAATCCCCCCATGATGAAAAGCTCCTTAGGCTCACAGGGCATGGAAAGCCCACTCTGATACCATGTTAGAAAAGTGGAAACCCCCCATGAGGAAAATCTCCTCAGGCTCATAGGGTAGGGAAAGCCCACTCTGATACCATGTTAGAAAAGTGAATACTTGATTGATTTATTTCATGGATCAACTTTGTATAAATAGCAAAGTTGATCATTGAGAGTTGTTGGATTACAACAACTCATCAAATCTAAACTAGGATAAATTGAGAGTTCACCTGACTCATGGAAGAGTGGTAACTCAAGTAAGTCTATCCTAGTAGAACTTAAGAGAATAATTATTTATTCTAACAATTGGTCACTCTACCAAAACTGTTGTCCAAAAACCTTGTTCAGGAATGTGAACGCCATGATAGAAAAATATGATCCAAGTTTTTTTTAGAAGCATATTTTTGTCATGTATGAAATATGGCTATTTTAACATTTATCTTATACAACTTATTGGATGGCCATTTTAAAGGGATAGAATGTTTTTATCCACGTGGAAAGTGGATGTCCCACAACCCATATTTCTCCTGTGAGGAAAACTACAAAAAAAAATTTAAATTGTTTTCCGCCATGCTTTCTTTTGGATATTCCCTTATGAGGAAAAGAATAAGACTTGCTATTTTTTTGCAAAATGAAGGCCCTCTTAAAACTAGAATATAGGGACATTTATAGTCATAGAAAGTTTTTCTAAGATGATCACATTGGTGACATCAAATTTCAATTTTGAGGCAGTTAAACCTATATTTTTTGACCTCAAATTTATTGTATCATGGAGTGCATTCTCGGTTGAACCCAACACTCTCAGCATTGGTGCCATTGTTTTGTTGTTTGTCCTCAAATTTAGGACCTCTATCAGCCCATTGTGTTCATATAGGTGGTAACCACTAATCATGCTTGAGGGGTCAATTTGGACTACCCTTGTGATTCTTGTGGTTATTTCCACACTATCTTCACACTATTTTTTGTGAGACACTTTGGTTTCAGGGGCATTTTATTTGGTGACCTTTTTTCATAGTTCACATCCAATAGTTTGGGAGTATAATTTCATTTTTCTGATAAGTCTACTATTTTGAGACATTTGATGGGTCCTTTATAGGCTTCTTGAATAAATTTATCCTTTGGGGGGGTTGAAGAGGACATCTTCCTTCCTATCAATCCTCCATGCACATATTCCTTCTCCTTCTTCTATTCTGGCAAGTGTTTTTCTACCTTCATTCACAAAGATTTTTTTTACCACATATTGTACATGAGTACCTTATTAGGCATTTTTTGTCGGGACTCATACTTGTGGATATGCCACTTGTTTTGTTGTTTGTCCATAAATTTTGGACCTTGTTATCAACCCATTGTGTTCATATAGGTGGAAACCACATACTCATGCTTGTGGAGTCATTTTTGGACTACCCTTGCGATTTTTGTGGTTCTTTCTCCATCCTATCTTCACACTCCTTTTTTGTGAGACACTTTGGTTTTAGGGGACTTTTTCTTTAGTGATATTTATTCTTTTTTATCACATATTGTACATGAGTACCTTATCAGGCCTTGCTTCCAGGACTTATTTCTATGGCTATACCATCTTTATTGTACATGAGTACCTTATCAGGCCTTGTTGTCGGGACTCATCTTCTATGGATATGCCACGTCTTGTTTTTTTCCTTTTTTGAGTATCTTGGTGCATAGAGGTTATCACCTCTCTTATTTTATTGTTCTTTTTCTTCTTGGAAGATGGTTTTTCACCATATCTCCTATATAGAGTACATTGTACATGAGTACCTCATCAGGCCCAATTGCTAGGACTCATTTCTTTTTTGTTCAATGAGGAAAATCTTCGCCATCCGAAGATGTACCTCTTCCTTTTTGAAATAATAGTTTTTCCCATGTGGTTTTTTCACCATCTCTAATTTATGTAATAACATAGCACATGAGTACCTCATCAGGACCAGTTGCCATGACTCATTTTTTTTAGGAAAATCTTCACCATATGAAGACATGCCTCTTCTTTTTTCTTTTTTGATAGATGGTTTTTACCAATGGGGTTTTACCATATCTTCAAAAAGAATCATTGTATATGAGTACCTCATCAGGCCTTATTGCCAAGACTCATTTATTAAATTCACCCCTAGTATCACTTAAGGGGGGATTTATTTTTTTTTCAATGAGGACAATCTTCGCCATCCGAAGACATGCCTCTTCCTATTTGAAAGATGGTTTTTCCCATGTGGTTTTTTCACCATCTCTCATATATGTAATAACGGACATGAGTACCTCATCAGGCCCAGTTTTAGGGACTCATTTTTATTTGAGGACAATATTCGCCATACGAAGACATGCCTCTTATTTTTTATTTTTTGATAGATGGGTTTTTCCCATGGGGTTTTACCATCTCTTCAAAAAGAAAAATTGTACACGAGTACCTCATTAGACCCAATTTTCAGGACTCATTTTTATTTGAGGATAATCTTCACCATATGAAGACATGCCTCTTATTTTTTCTTTTTTGATAGATGTTTTTTTCCCATGGGGTTTTACCATCTCTTCAAAAAGAAACATTGTACATGAGTACCTCATCATGCCCTATTGTTGGGACTCATTTGTTAAATTCACCCCTAGTATCACTCAAGGGGGGTGTTAGAATAAATAATTATTCTCTTAAGTTCTACTAGGATATACTCACTTGAGTTATCACTATTCCATGAGTTAGGTGAACTCTCATTTTATCCTAGTTCATATTTTTTTAGTTGCTATAATCCAATGACTCTCAATGATCAACTTTGCTATTTATACAAAGTTGATCCATGAAATAAATCAATCAAGTATTCACTTTTCTAATAATATTTTGATAAAACTTGAAGATAAAGAAAAGGAACTAGGATAAAATGAAGACTTGCAATATGAAGGAAAAAAGGAAAAAGAATAAGTCTCTACAAGGATCAAATAATAGCACAACATCATCCAAGAGTTTACATGAAGAAGAATATGAACCTGAACAAAATGAAGAGTATCTACAACATGAAGAGCACAAGTTTGAGAAAGAAGATGAATACCATATTGAATACTAAAGTCTTGAATAACCAAATAATTTGATACAAGGGGGATGTTGGAATATATTACATTATTGTTACATGCCAATGTACCAACATGGGTACATCTATAGATTAGGAAATAGTATCTTAGATTAGGATGAAATTATTTACTTTATGCAATGTAATAAATGCACAAGTGTGTAATGATATTTTGGCAATGTAAATGTGCATAGTTGTCTCTATGTACATGTGTCAATAGAGTAGGAAGATGAATAGTCATAGGAAGAGTGAGGGCCAAGAATACTCCATATGAAGAGTCATATTTCATTATATATATATGGATGTATTGATGTAAACAATATAGCAGAGCAGAGAGAGTCATATTTGAAAGCAACGAAAGGTGATGTAGTATGATGTATTTTGATTTTATATGCTTGATTGCTTAGCATTATCATATCTTTCATATTGCAATTGTATTATTGATCTTGAGGTAATATTATTTTGAGTATTCACTCATCAAAATCTAATAGTGGTATCAAAGCCACAAGGGACCATCCTAGTTTCCACTATTCATCTCTCACTGCATATTTGTAAACTGGATCCATTATTGTGCATTGTTGCATGAAAACATCATCATATTAGGATTGTTTGATAAAAATTCCAATATAGATCAAAATAAAAGAATATTTCTACTGGTTAAGAAGAGACTAGTAATGATAAAAGAATTACCTTTGGAAAGAGAAACCAAAGAAGATAAAGGAATTACCTCTAGAAAGATAAACCAGAGAAGATAAAGGAATTACCTATGGAAAGAGAAACTAGAGAAGATAAAGGAATTACCTCTGGAAAAAGAAACCAGAGAAGATAGCATTTCTCATTGTGTTAAAGGAAAACTAGTGATATTTAAGGAAATACCTATTCCAAGAGCAAAATTTGAATAAGATATTGAAATATCTTGAAGATAGACCTTATCATAAAAGATATCAAGATATCCTTAGAATAGGTCCTATTGATAAGCTTAATAAGAGAGAAAATATTCTAGATTATTATTTTGCTATAATCTTTTCACATGATTGAAGGAAAACTCGTGAAGACTAGGATTCAATATAGATTTGATCCCACTAGTTTTTAAGATATCTAGTGAAGAATATTAATTTTGGAACTTTGAAGACATGATTATTATTGTCTAATTTGTGTTGTAGAATATTTATTGATAGAAGTTGAGAAGCTTCATACAACATATAGAGAAGAATTTCATCTTTGATTGCCTACAAGAATATGTGCTTTACTAGTGTAGGGATTAACATTTTTTTGTAGAAAAGTAGACATTAAAGGAGGTCCAATAAGGTGACCTTATTTAATATTGAGAAGAACAAAAAAAATGTATCTCATTGTAAGATTGCATATTGAATATAAAGATCCAAGAAGATGTCACATTGAAGAACTTCCAAGGTTCGGAAGATTGAAGATTGAAGTTTGAAGATAAAGACCCAAGAAGAGGTCATATTGAAGAACTTTCAAGTTCTGTAAGATTGAAGATAGAGGCCCAAGAAGAGGACATATTGAAGAACTTCCAAGTTTTGGAATATTTAAGACTGAATATTGAAGATAGCAACCCAAGTAGGGTTATGCATAGCGATGAAAATTTGCCATTGGGGTGAAAAGTAGTATTTTTAAAAATTCAAATTTGTGAAATTTGGGGGACCCAAACATCGGCCATTTAGCTGAATATTTTTAAGACAAATAATTTTTAGATGTTAGTTTGTTGTGCTTTGATAAGAGTATTATGGTTATTTTAAAAAAATTGCAAGCAATCCTGCCTAAATAGAGTACCCTTTTCACCCTAAATTTTAAAACTTCTAAATTTTCCCACCCAACTCATCTAGTATACCTCTATATATAATTAAAATCCTAGGGATACATTTTCATTTTTGGACCTAGTTCTACACAAGATCAAAACCATTTCAACACTAGACTGGAACCTTTATAGATTAAGGTAGAACCTGATCCATTTTTATACTACATCGAAACCTATTCTGTAACTGGTTGATACCAGTTATATAACCATCCGATAACAATTCTATAATCGATAATACTTAGTACAGGTAACTTATTACTTGTATATCAAGGTTACCTCTGACTCTGTATCTATCACATTTATCCCTCTGAGTGGGAGGTTCCCCTATATTTTCCAATCAGATTTTGTAGTTTCTTATGGTCACTTCACTCTACTTTGGTAGTTTGTAGTGTCTTTGCTAGTCGAGTGGCCTTTCTGCTTCATTCTGGATCTCTTGTGTGTGTGGTAAGCCATTGTAGATATGGTTAAGGTACCTAAGTGGGATAGAGCTACTTTCTGGACCAACCAACAAGGGTGATTCATAGCCTTTGTTGTAGTTTAGAATGTTCTAGTTGGTGGTCCTCTATTTGGCACTTGACCTATGTTTTTTCTTGGTGAGTTTCAAGCTTGGGTTTGTTGTTAGTTGGGATTTTTGTCAATTGGCTCTACATCTATTATGGATTTGATATACCACTAAATATATGGTCGAGGTCCTTGAGAAAGATTGGGCCAAAGGCCAACTCAAACTTGTTGGTGGTGATTTTGGGGTGTTGTTGTAGTTGTTGGCCGCTCTCCTTAGCTAGCATTGAGCTAGGGTTTCAAGTGCTCAGGTGGTGCGGTTGGTGTTTGTGGCTGCAGAGTATTATTTTCTAGATATTTTTGTGGTAGTGTCGTCACCATGGTTTCCCATTTGGACAGGGTGTTGGTGATGGGGCCATCTAGTCCTCTGGCCATCTGCTTTTTCCTCTTGCGTAGTTGGGTCCATTAGAGTGTGGGGATTTATTAATTTATTATTTGGGTGGATGGTTTGCTCCTGTGTGAGCTATTGTGTTTGGACTCTATTTTTAGATGTATCATAAGGGACCTTTGGGTTGTTGTTTGGTCCTAATTTTTGGGTTGAGCAAGGTCATTTTCTATTTTTTATTTAAATATTTGTTGCTCTTCCCTCTTTTGTTGTTGGCTCCACCGTCGCTTGGGTTTTACTGAAGTGGTTGGTAAGATCCTGTGTTAGCTAGTTGAAGTGGACATGGTTTTCAATAGTGATGCAAAGGAACTTGGTTTTGTTGGTTTTTTTCCTCATATGAGGTCTCAACTTCCAATTTCCCACTTTTTCAAAGATGTCAGTTTTTTCTCGTTTCATGCTTGAAATGTTCTAGTGGGTTTGATATTTGGTTATAAACCCATGGTGCTATAGGGGTTTGTTTTCTATTGTTCTGGATTATGGTTTCAAGGGCTGGTAGTTTTTTCTTGAAGTTGTTTTTAGTTTTATTTTGGATGGTTTTGCTTTGAATCTGTTGTGGGTTTCTTTTGCAGAGTGCCTTTATTGTTCCTTGAGGATCATTCAGATTTAGGTTTGGGCACTTCATTACCTTAATTATGGCCAGTTGGCCTAGCTCTTTGAATGTTTTATTTTTTAAACTATCAAATGGACATTGGGCAGGTTGTTATCCCTCAATATGTCTCTTGTGTGCGTTGGATTTTCAAATTCAGAGATTGGAAATTATGATTTTTTAAACTTTTAAATGGTCACTGGGCGAGAAGTTTTTCCTTAATATCTCTCTCTTGAGCATTGGATTTTTAAATTTTAAGGTTTGAAATTGTGTTTAAGCAAGGCCCATATGCCTTTATGGGGTGTTTAGAGGATTTATTTTCCCACATGGGTTGTCATCTAGTTTTTAGATTCAATTCCATGGTTTGTTCTGGGAGTTCATGAGGTCCTAAGTGGTTTGGTCTGGAATTTTATGAGGTTCCAAGTGGTTTTGTTTGGGATTTCATAAGGTCCCATGTTTGGAATTTTTCTTGATGGTTTCCTTTGTTGTTGGTAGAGTTTGAGTTCTTTGGTTCACATTCTTGTGAAGTCATTGTAAAAGGTTGTGGGGCCCCTTTCAAAACCCTCTTCTCTTAATAGTATAAAAAAAATGTAATTGACCAGAACCATTTTTGCAGTCAATTTTTTTTTGCAACTAACACCTATTGTGCAACCGATAAGAACCATTTTGCAACAAGAACATGTTCTAAAATTTGTAGGAACCACTTTTGCAACCAACCAAATCCATTTTGCAAGCAGACCCTGATCTACAACTAGTTGGAACCATTTCTACAACTAGCTAAAACTATTTTGCAGGTGAACCTTACTCTACAATTGATAGGAACCACTTTTTCAATCGATCGAAACTATTTTTAAAGTGAAACCTTCTTTGCAACTGTTTGGAACCACTTATGCAATCTATTAGGATCATTTTGCAAGTGGACCTTGCTCTAAAACTAGTCAAAACCACTTTTGCAACCGTCTAGCACATGTTCTATAAATGGCTAGAACCTTTTTGCATGCAAGAACTATTCTACAACCAGCCATAACCACTTTTGCAATTAGAACTTGTTCTATAATCAAAACCTTTTCTGCAACCGGATCTTGTTCAGCATTAGATCAACGAGCCTCTTTTTACACCAAGTCAAATTTCAAACCATATTCTACATCTGCACCTCATTCTACACTAGGTTCTCTATCACTGCTATGTTTACCATATTTTTTTCTATTTTTCCATGTTATGCATTCTATCCACTATTTTTTCTCTTTCTATTAAAACTCTTTGATTCTTTATGAATTTGTGAATCGAAGACATTGTGATTATCTATTTCTAGTCCATTTTGTACCATAATATTTTATTTTTCGATGTGTATATTTAATTATTTTTTAATATTGTTGTGCACCACACTATTAGCCGAGGCCTCTTCTGCATCTGGATGGTCATTGATCTATTCCTATATTTTATTTGTTTTGCCCTATTCTACATGTTTTAAAACTCTTTGATTCTTAGTTTCTATTCAGATATTTTTTTCCTTGCTAAGATTATACATGTGTAAATACTTTGGTTCTCTAAAGACATGTTAATGCTATATTTCTTCGAAGACATTTTTATTCTCTGTTTCTAGATCATTTTATACCATAATATTATATTTTTTGATGTGTATCTTTAGTGATTTTTTATCCTATTCTATACCACACCAATATCCAAGCCCTCTTCTATATCCAGATGGTCATTCCTCTATGCCCATGTTTTCTCTATTTTGTCTTATTCTACATGTTTTAAAACTCTTTGATTCTTTATTTCTATTCAGATATTTTTTCCTTACTAAGATTATATATGTTTAAATGCTTTGGTTCTCTAAAGACACATTGATTCTTTGTTTCTTTGAAGATATTTTGATTCTCTATTTCTAGCCCATTTTGAGCTATAATATTATATTTTTTGACATACGTATCTCCAATTATTTTTTGCATAAATAATATTTTCTTAAATTGATTTCATTTTGAATGTTATGTGCTCTTGTTAGTTAAAGTGCTTTCACCAAAAAATGAACCAGTGGCATAAATTGATAAAATCATAATAAAGTATAGTAGGAAATAAGTACGTATAATCTACCACCCAACCATTTGTTTATTCTATTTACAATATTATCTTAAGGCTTACAAAAAGTACAACCTCTTTAACATTTTATTACTCTACTAAATTGAAAAACCATTTTTTACAAGTAAAATGTGACCCAGTGATGGAAACAAGGGCAATAAATCTTTTGCTGAAAATAGTATCCTCAAATATTTTAGCCAAATTTTGAAATGCAATGAGCCAATGAAATCCATGTAAATTCAAGGTACAAATGATTTTTGACTTCCTAGTATGTGCTTGATTGACGATATGAATATTTTTTCTATATATTTTTTAATCCAAGAATGATAAAAAATATTATGGTATGCTACTATGCAGAATACCCTATCACTCCTGATATACCTCCACTTGAAGATATTACCCAATAAGATATGCCTTCTAATGAAAATCCTCTTGACAATGACATCTAGAAAATAATTGAAGATAACCCTCGAAATATTATTATAATTAAAAATGAAAGTGATATATCAAAATCATTACAAGCTTCATATGAATCTTAAAGCAAAAACATCTAAAAAATAAAAGCATCCAACTGGATAATTGGAAGATGATTTAAAAATGAATGGATAGAAATATTTTTTTGGCTTGAGCCTATCCTAACTGAGGATAACCAAATCTATGAAAAATAATGTAGATGCAAAATTTGATATTGGAGACTTGGTAAGGATCATAGGCTGCAAAATAAGATTGATACAATTGAAAAACATGCTAGCAAAGCTTATGTAAAAGTTATAAAAAGTAACGGTGAAGTTAGTAAAAAAGTTAAGTGGAATGATGCATCAGAATATATGCATTTAAGATATGCTATAGAATATGACAATCACTTAAAGCAACAACAATCTCTTGTTCAGAAAGGTGGAACAATTGTTGCCCAATTTTATAAAATTTAGAAGACCATCTTAGCTTCAAAATGTATGCAATTTGTTGTTTTTAGTATTCTCAAGAAAGGTAGACCAATGTTCGATTTTATTGATTATAAGAAACTATTACACATATTTAATATGCAAAACCTTCTTAATTCTCATTGGTCAAATTGAAGTGGTTGGGAAATGACAAAATGCCTATCTTTAGTTGAGAAAGATGATCTAAGGGAGCAAATAAAACTTGCCAGATTTATTTCACTTTCTATTAATAAAGTAACGACTGTGGAAAACACGTCTTGGATTTGCATTCATGTGTAAACATTTAAAAATTATATAAGGAAGCCTATTTTTTTGGGAATATATAAAATATTTGAAATTTCAAATGCATAAAATATTTATAATGTTGTTGTCAATAGTTTAAATAATATTGTAGGAATGAATGATATATACATAGCAATAAAGTTAATTTTTATTGGAGCTGATGGTGCTACTATTATGCAAGGGCATAGGTATGGTCTTTGTATTCAACTCAAAACCACAATTATCCCATATATGATTCACATTTATTGTATAGCTCATAAAGTGAATCTTGCATATAAAATCATGAGCACATTTGTAAATATTTCTAGAGTGGAAGACTTTATTTGTGAAATTCATTCTTATTTCTCAATCATCCCAAAAAGTTTTACAAAGTTTCAACAATTTGCACTAGGAGTTACAAAAGGGAAAAAATGTTAAAATATGTGGATACAAGATGGATTTCACTATATCAACCTGCTCAGAGATATTTTCTAAAATATCAATCATTGACAGGGTTTATGCATGCAAATCATAGGATAGTTGATAAGGCAAAAGATATGCTATTCTATTTGACTGACTTGGAAACACTTTTGATCTTATGTGGTATTATTCCAATGTTACAAGAAATGACCAAATTAATTAAACTTGCACAAGAGAGATACATATATATCATTTATTTCATGAGGATGAGAAAACAAATATGTGTGCTTATTGATATAATATATGTGTCTAAAGTATATTTTATAGAACCTTTTTTTGATAATTGGAATATATTGATAAACATGAACAATCTAAAAACTTTTTGAAGTTTGACATCAATGATCATTTTTGTATTAATGTTCATAGAAATATGGTACCACTTTATTATTTTGAAATGCAATCAAGTATAGTTGTGGAATATTTTGATGAAGTTCCTATAACACACAATAGATTTCATGTTATTGTATAGAAAACTAAGTGTAATTTGTCAAAAATAGTAAAATATTTGACAAGTGATATAAAGAATAGTTTCAGAGAGATGAGTTACTCGAGGCCATGGGTGTGGTGAAGTACTGAATACAATTTTACAAATGTGTTATTTATTAAATATATGGGTAACTTCATTAACCATTTCAGTAAGAGTGTGGAAGTTAATGGTGATGAAATTAGAGGTATACTCAATAGTGATCTTTTCAAACTACAGTCATCACATTTTGGAAGAACAATGGTTGTGCAAACATAACTTATAACATGTGTCCATGAGATTGGTTCTCCTGCATGTTTGTGGTAAAAATTGTATTAAAGTATTGTCTTACATGATACAATAAGTGAATACTTTAATTTATATGAATTATGTGAAACAATAATTTTGGATTCAGTTGAAGATGAAAGAGTTTTCAATGCACTTTATTTTTTTAAATCTAATCTCCACGATAGAATCAAAAAAAAATTAGAAAATTGTTTAAGAATTTATGTGTCTTTGTATCAGTTGGATAAATTTTTGTATTACAGATCTTTGGTACACTAGAGTTCCCTTGTAGACAAAATAAGTATAGTGAATATAATTGATAATGACGATGATGATACTTTCAGTGATCAAATGGTGGAGAAACAAATCTATGTTATGCTTCATAACGATTCTGGACAAGCTGATATGTTTTAACTACCTTAATGATAATTATTATTTGATTTCATTTACATTGATAAACACGAATTGATTTGATAGCATATTTCACAATATTATTCCAAATTTATAATATTTCAAGGAATTGTTGGTTTATATCATATTATTGTTTTAAAAATTACATGTCTTATATCTTATTGCAATTTTTAAAATTGTATATTTATGACTTAGTGTCTCAACTCTCTTCATTGATAAATATTTATGCTTCATGTTTTAAACCTTATTATTGGTATATTATTGTTGATCTATAATGTTATCTATAATTCTTTTGTTGTTTGAGATGAACATAGTAAACACTATTAGCAAGAAATAAACTAAAATAGCAACACAAATTTATAAATGCAAATAAACTATGAATGATGGAAAACACAATATGAGAAAATATTTTTTTGATTAGTTCGAATAGAAATATATTACATCATACAAAATCGTTGACTACAGTCAACTTGACAGCATATTACATTGTCAAGCATTTGATTTGTGCTTTGGTGCTTTGATGCTTCACATTAGATTAGCTTAGATTCAAGTTTCAATAGGTAAAAATGAAATAAAATATTTTTGATCTAAAAATTTAGATCTTACATTTACATTTCAATCCAATCAATGAACCTTAACATTTAAACCTTTTATGTGTGAGACAAATGGTTGAAATAAAAAAATTCACACATTAACCCATGTTCCTAGATCCATGGGTTAACCTTCATATTTTCCCATTAATTTTGAGGAAAATAGTAAGTAGAGAAAATTTCATGTCGTAAATCAAGGTTGAAATCTCATGGGATGAAATTTTAGTGTGTAATCCAAGGAGTAATTCATGAGTAAAGTGTTTTAGTTTATAATATAATATTCTAATATCTTAAAACCCCCATGTGTTATTCTATAGTAATGTAATTAAGATATTAATACTTTTATAGAATTGTACAACTAGCGAAATGCATGACAAAATAGTGATTTTAGAAAGTTTTTTATGAATGCTTTTCAATAGCAAGTTGGATGAGATCTTATCATGCTAAAGATGCATTCTTGTTGCCTCTTATTCAAATAAATTAGGAGATATTCCATACACTTATTTCATCAATGTAGTCTCAAGTATTTAACATATTTAAACAATAAGATCAAGCAATGTGGAACAATAAGCTTCATATCACAAGCCAATAATATAATCTCGTAGATGTTCCTTAACTTTTTTTCTATTGATTTTGAGGTCAACAAGAGGAAGGAAAGAGCTTTAGATTGTAATACAATATTCCAATTGTATATATGGATGTTAATGCTTAAACCTACTATATATTGTAAAAATAGTGGAAGGAATAAATTATACACATTAATCCAATCTCACTGAAACATATCTTAATAGTATTATAAATTAACTAAGAACAATGTGTTTCAAGTGCCAAAAATCTAATCTCATGAATGATACTTAACATATTTTCCATTAAGTTTGATGTAAAACATGGGATTTAAAGAGTCTCACATTATAAGTGAACGTCTAATCCTAGGTATGAACCCTCATGTTTAAACCTAGTATATCTAATGCAAATGGAGGAGGTAAAAAAACATTGTAGGTCAAGGCAGATTCCAATCCCATGGAAAAAAACTCATATATGTAAGCAAAGTTCGATTTCATAAGCCAGGGATCTAATTTCATTGATGATCTTACATATTTTTTCTATTTATTTTTAGGCAAGTAATGGGGAGTAAAAACTCATATACTAAAAGTAAAGGTTCCAATCACATATATGTACGCAAAGGAAGGATTACAATCAATATTGTACTTTAATTAATTTATGAAAATTAATTATAAAGATATAATTACGGCTGAAATTTAAAAATATATATTCTACTTATCTCAAATTGAAATAACAATTATTATCACAATTATAGCTATTAAATTAAATGATTATCATTTTAAATTTCTTAATTATTTATGATTAAATTGATTTTAATAAAATATAAAAAATAATAAAAAAAATTGAAAAATTTGCAAGTTTAATCAAATTATTGTTAAAATAAAATAACATTTAAAAAGAATATAATTTTTTTAAATTATATCATTGTATATTTAAAAGGCTTTGAGTTTCTTTCTTGTTTATCAAATGGTTTACATAGATATTTATTTATTAAAAAAATATTTATTTATTAAAAAAATATTTATTTATTTAAAAATCAAAAAAAATAAATAATATATTTTTAAAATACTTATAATAATATTTTGAAAAAATAGTTTACACATTTATTAAATTTTGAATGATTGTGACTACAAATTAGAGTAAAATCTCTCTTGTAAAATCCAATTTTTTTAGACTTTTTAGAGAGGCAATGATCAAACACAAACAACTCGATAAAAGCCCACTTTGTCTTTGTTTGGTAGAGAGGAGATTATAGTATAGTTGCCTACCACAAGGATAACTAAGACCTTTAGAGTTGTCGGAGGTCTTCACTTGGATTCTCAGGATCTCCTTCTATTGTGAGATTCCTTGTCAGGTGAGCTACTTTGGGGAACACTCTACGCAAATAACCCCATGGTTTCTCCAGATATAACAATACTATTGGTAGCTAGAGTCCAATAAGCTTATCATATAAATATTTGGATTGGCCTCAAGCTATCATTGTGATATCACCAAATCTAAAGAGAAATTTTTAAGTACTGACCTTTAAATCTTGGATCCAAAGCTAACATATGCTTCATCAAATTTTCAATAGAATTCCATTGTAAAAACCTAGTCAGACACATAGAAAGGAAGAAGATATAGGCTTTTTATAAAGCCATAGATCCTGATAATAGTATCACTCTACAAAAATACCAATCTTCTAACTCACACATGTTTCCACGTAGCTTAGCTCCAGATTTCAAATTCAACCAAGGAATTCTCTCATGAATGTAAGCTAGCATAGGCCCCAAAAATTATCTATTGAACTCTAAAAAATAGTTGCTTTTTCTAAGAATAGGAGTACAATAAATCATAGGGAGAGATGCTCTATTATCTACATGCATTCTAATTTGTATACCTGGCATATTACCCACCATGAAATATAAGAATAGCCAAACCAAATCTAAGGGATAACAAAAAATTTTGCTCTCTTTAAGCTTTAGGTAAACTAATTGATCATAAATTTAAGAGATCAAAAATCTAGACCAATCAAATAAGAGGGGGAAATTTATCAATACCATCATAGTTTTGTATATTAATTACTACTAGGCTAAGGCTACTTGTGAAGAGATATACCCATACTTATTCCAAAATAATAATGGAGAATTAAATAATTGAGAATAAAATAACAACTCACAAAATACATGCACATAGAACACAAGAGATTTATCCTAGTTCACCCGATATGGGCTGCTCCAACAAAAAAGAGCCACACCTCCTTTTTCTATTATTGTTTTCCTTACCCGTAATGGGACATTACAATAAATATAAAGGAAACTCTTACAACCCTAAACTACAATATGGTATTATTATACCGTGGGTACAATACCATGGGCTAAAATCACCCATATCCACCAATCACGAGAATCCCAAAAATCGCTCTAAAAATTGCTTCAAAAAATAAGATGGTTTCATTGTTGGATGGGTGGTATTTGACTCTATGTTTGTGTATCTGACCCTATGTAGGAGGCATATGGTTGGTTATGTACAACTTTATTGGGCATAATTATGGTCTATTGAGACTCTCCTCTGATATGATCATTGGGAGGATGGGCATCAAGGTAGGGGTAGTACCATGCATTGGGGTCATCCATTTAAATTTTCTATATGGTGACTATATATCTAACATGTTTAGGGAGAATCTATTATAATGGGAGCTAAGTAGGTACTATTTACTAGTTTGATACTTGAGTTTAGCATGTGCACCTATTGGATTGGAAGTGTGAGTCGTAATATCCATTTGGATGAGGTCTATAGCCTTAGTTGTTCTACTGGAAAGGATATGTTAGATTAATCTCATACTAAACCCTTTAGGCATTTTGTTGTCTCCTAAGAGTTATGACTTTGTTGGTGGCTATCCTCCATAACTTATTTATTCCATCTAGTTCATTAGGGGAGTAAGGACTTATGGAGAGGTTTTATGGAGCAAGGAGATAACTTGAAGCCTTGGTAGGAGTGGTTTGGAAAGTGGTAGGTTATACTACTAGAGGTGGTTGATATGGTAGGTAAATATTTAGAAATAGGGGCATAGGAATTTTAGGAGCTATCCTTCCTATTTGAATTAAATTATTTTTAGATTGAATAGCTATCCCATAGGTTGCTCATAAAGAGTTATCCTCCTTCGATTTAATCATCATGGTTATTTTTGAATTAATAACTTTTATATAGTAAATGAAATCCCTACCCATGAGGGACCAAAATTAATTAGGGATTCCATGTTAGGTTTCATGAAACCAGGTATTTAAGTCATTATGGTCTCCATGGATTATCGTTTAATCATTGTTAGTTGTTCCAATGGGAACACACCATTGGTATTTCTATTAATTTATCTAATGGTAGGTCTATGAGTTATTCCTAGCTTACAATTGAATGTGGGATAAGGCATAGGTACCACTCTCATGACTTCTCTCTAAAAGAGGTAACTAGTATTCTAAGGGTCATGTTATGCTCCTCCATATTGTGTGGCATGCATAGGGTTACCATGTGATGTAGGTTATCTATTGGCATGGTGGCATCCTCACTAGTAAACATCAAATTCATTAATCATCCTCACATGTAGATTCCTTAATCATCAAAAGTATATCAAGTTCATTAATATTCTAGAGTATTTGTACCGCTTGATCGAGTTGCTTATTTCTAGTGTAAGAGAAGAAAAATATTTCCATCTAAAGCACCAAGGGATTCACTTGATGATATTCAAGCATATGATACAATATAAAACCTAAAACCCAGTCTTGTCCATTGCAGATAGAGTTTATGATCATCTTGTTTCTTCTACACCTAGACTGGGATCTCCCCAGGGGAAGGAGTCAAGTGACTACAAATCAGAGTTGGAGTCTACTACCTCAGGTAAGGTGTACAAGAAGAAGTTGGTTTTTTCATCTAAAACCACCCCTTCCCCATGCCACCGCTCATCCATAAATAAGTCAACAGGTTACAAACACAAAGGTACCATCATCTTGGATCAGGACATCCTTGTCATTTATTCTCCTCATTCGAGCTGCAAGAAATAGAGTCACAAGGTTATCCCCAAGAACATTCTCTCTCATGGTGGAACCTCTTCTCAGGTGCCCTCGACTAATTATTCTGACCTTATGTCTAATCTATATGATCTTTTTAGTTTGGCCTCTTCCTTGCTCACTCAATCAAGGAAATTCATCAATAGAATTATGAATCCCAATATGGTGGTCCAGGCCTCGAAGGTAACCCAAAATTATGACAACAATGAGAAAGATAATATTGCTACTTAGGGGTAATCCCAATGTGGTTTTATTTTTTCTAATGTTTCCTTTTTTCTACTATTGTTGTCTCTTTCAAGGTTGTTTGGGTTCCAACCTCTTTTACCTTTGTTTTCATTTTTTATATATATGCTAAGGATTTTTTACTTCATATTCCCCATTTTTTATCTTGGATTTTAAAAGGTTTGGGGTCCCTTTAAAACTCTCTTTTATCAATAAAAAAATATGTCAATGGTAACATTAAAGATTAAACTTATCTTGTTTATAAAATCATAATGATTGATTAATGTGTTGCAATCAAAATATTATATGTTATAACGAATTGGGTTGGTATGTGTTGACTAATTTCTATTGATGATATCTTTATTTTATTATATTGAATTTTCAAATTTATGTTATAGAAATATGGAATTTGTTTATCTAATGTGTCAACATCGATTACTATGATTATGATTTGTTATCAATTATATATTATTGATTAGTGTAAAGTACAACATAATTATAAATTATAATTGATGGTTTAGTATACGTGGCTCTGGTTCGAAGTCTTATATTGTCGTTTATTTCCTACCCTATGATTATCAACTAACCTCAAATTACTAAGATGACTAGGAGCCATGTTATCTGACATGTGACTATCCCCATTAGTATTTGTGGTATTTCCAAGAAGCATCCACCAAGACTGACAACTCGGATAATTTTTATTGTGAGTCCATTTCAAAAAAGAGATGGAAATACTCATAGCCTTTGAACTTACAGTGCATTCCCTATTGGTAAATTTGACTATCATTCTTGGCATTCTTGTTGAATAAGCTCCTCTACTTCGCTCGGGACACCGTGTTCCAATTTGAAAAGTCTATCACCATTGACACCCAAATTGGCCAGCTTATCAACAACTTTGTTAGCTTCCCGAAAGACATGTTAGGCTTTTTTGTCCTGTCTTCCCTGGAAAAGGATCCTAGCCTCTTCAACAATTGTTTTAATCCTCCAAGGAGGTGTTTTCCAATTATTGAGGAGATTTATAACATGCATAGAGTCTCCTTCTATGATCAAATTGCCTTCTAAGTCTTGAGTCATTTGAAGGCCTCTCCACATAGCTCTAGCTTTAGCTTCGTTGTTCTTCCTTGTTCCCAAATATTTGAAAAATACAAGAATCATATTCCCATTATGATCTCGCATAATGTTACCAATGCCTACTCTACAAGAATTGTCCTTAGCCACTCCATAAAAATTAAGCTTAAAACAACCCGTAGTAGGTGAGTACCACTTAACATTGGCTCTGGGGTTGACTACCCTAGGTACAAACTCATCTAACAAGGTTAATCTTAAATATTGAGAAATCATGGTCTCCTATAGATGAGGTTTATGGCTATCAAAAGGTATAAGGTTCACATTCTTTTTGGAAAAGGATAGGATTATAGCAATGATAGTTTTATGATCATGGATAGACTCATTAAAGACTCTATTGTTCATTTCTAACCACACCTGCCAAAGATAGTGATTGATACAATTTTTCCACATGTATCTAAGTCTTTGGCTTGAAAATGGGTAAGGCCACTGGATGAACAAATCAAGTATGATGGCTGGTTTAACCCAGGAAATATTGAAGGCTTGAAAAACCCCACTTAGGATAGTCAAGGAAAATGTGATAAATGGTCTCCCAATTAGCCCTACATAGATAACTGTGATTAGTGATACAAATGCCTTTACACATCATATTATCAATGGTTAGAATTCTTCCTTGGATAACCAGCCATGAAAAGACTATAATTTTTGGAATTAAATTTTTTATCCAAACTAAGTCCTTTTGGAGGACAAAATCCTCGTCATCAATCAGAAGCTTGTAAGCTTATTTAATAGTGAACTACCCATTTTATGTAGGAGCCCAGGTCACTTGATCTTACTTGGGTCTCATGGGGATAAACTATTGCCTGAGAATGTTACAAAGATTATTTGATTATGCTTGAAATCCTTGAATCCTTATTTGTTTCCACTTCATTATGCCTCTGTCCTCAACCATATAATCGAAGACTTTTATGTCAATGAGTTCTTCCATGATATCTCTGATTCGAGCTAAGTTAGGATATTGTGTCAGTGGTTCGTCCTTAGCCCACCTATAATTCCAGCAATTTATCCTCTCACCATTACCTAAAACCCATCTTAAACTTTTTTTGATGATTTTATTACAATTGAGAATTGCTTTCCAAAAAGCAAAACCTCTGATTGGAACTGATTCACTTAGAAATTCCATATTTTGAAGATACTTTCATTTGATGATAGTTGTCCATTCATTTTCTTCACCAAAAATGAGGTGCCATGTCTGCTTAGCTAGTAAAGCTAAATTCATAATTACTATGGGATAAATTATTGAATGATAGTTAAGGGATAAATTATGACATCATTCCATGTGACCTATGAATTTATTAATGAAATTAGGCAAGGAATCCTCTTTATGGAAAATTGTATGCATGTGAAGTTTATGATATTATTGTTGGGTAGATATCCAATGGGACTATTGTCTAAGAATATTTTTTATATGATGCCTCTTATGGTGTTTCTTCATTGGAATCTATAATTACCATACCATATTGTCCTAAAATTTTTATTTTTCCACCTATTCATTCTTTGGAGCATATGATTTGCTATAGTTGGGATGATTTGAGTATCCAGGATCATATGAGTTATAGCCTTAAAATATATTGAGGTCCAATAATATTTAGCTCGTGACTCCCCTACTAGATCTTCTTTTCTTGGTATTATGAATCTTGCACAAAACTATGTCTATTCTTGTCAATCCTACACTAAGTTATCACTATAATGATGAATCTAAAATGTATGTATTGTAAAAGCTATAAATAGCTTAATTTTCCTTAGTAGAGGGGTCAATAATTTGAGTGTTTACCTATTGTAAACTATGCAAATTTTGCTCTATTGTTTAATAAACAATATTTTTTTTACCTCTATCAATAAATATATTGAAGACAATAACATGTAAGTGATCTTTGCACATGCAGTTATTTCTATTAATGCTTGGCATGGGAAATATTGTTTTACAAAAAAAAAAATAGGCTTGAATTGTTATTTGGATTATTGTTGGGATTTTCTCTTACAAAGTAGTTGGAGTGGTAGAATGCATGATATGAGCTAGATAAAAAAATTATAATGCTTTTATTTGGTAGTTTTTCTGTTAGGCTTTGTATTTAGCTAAGTTACAGGATATTTGCATAGTGAGCAACAATGTTGTTAGCTTTATTTTAGTCACCCTTTGACAAATTCTCTATTTATTTTTCCTCTCTCTAACCCTCTATTTCTATCTTTAGTCTTTATACCATTTCTTTTATGTGCACTATCAAGGAATTAGTCTTTCTCTAAGGTTAACTTAGAAGCAATTCTTAGTCATCCAATATTAGATACGATCTAGGGCACAAATCATACCACAAACCAAAACTAACTATTAGATAATTTGTGTGTCTTTGACTCATTATCATATATTATATCTTACATATTTATCCAAGGATAATCACTCTAGAGCATTTTTATCTTGTAGGATTTGGTGCCTATCTACATTCTTTGCTAGATAGGTTGGTATCATGCCTTCTTGTGGCATTAGACTTTAGAATAGTACAAGCCTAACTTATTGCATTGTAACCTCCATGGGTCCAACCTTCCTCTAGCACCAACTTTGTTGCCACTAATAATCAAAGATAAATAGACTTGTGTTGACTCCATGTGTCACTACCACACATCAAAATCATAGAGGATATTCATTTCATTCCTATTGATAGATATACATATATAGTATAATATGCATATCTTAAAAAAAATTCAACAATGGAGAAAGAATAAAGGACAATTTTATTGCTATTCCTAAAATTGCTTCTTGATTAATTAGAGACTAAACTATTTCGCCTTCTAATTGCCTTGAAATTATTGTATATCCCTTTTTACCCTTTATATCAATTTTATATTGCTTCGATTTTCTTTCAAATTCTTTTACATTGTAATATAGTGCCTTCCAACTTATAATATATTACACCTCATATATTAAATATTATAGTGTTGTTATTCTAGCTACATGAGCCTTGTATTTTGAAGTGTTTCTATATTTTCAACATTTATAAATAAATTTATGTTCTTGAATGAGAAATATTTTTTTGTGCTTGATTTTATATATCACAACTCTAAATCATAACTTTCATGCATTACAAGCTAGTTCTAGAAGTTGTCCTCTCTACCACCACATCGTAGACCCTATGGTATCAATCAAGTTGTATCAAAGTTGTGCCACACTCTCTTGATTTCCTTCATTCCATTTTATCTTATTTACACTATTTCTTATCAAAAATAGATCCTTTAGTATACTTTATTATTGAATATCTACTCACACATGTTTGTGGTTCAAGAAGAAAGGCATCACACTAGGTTCCATATCTAAGTGCCTTGAGGATTTTTGGTCTTGCAAAAAATGTTAGATATGGAGAATAAATCATCACAATTAGAGACCAAGATGTGGGATGTCAAAAATTGAATTCAACATAACATAGAAGAATACAAAAATACACTTTTCAAGCAATTCTAACATCTCTTGATAAATATGGGATCCTCATCCATAAATACTAATCCTATCCATTTTTAGAGGCATAACCTACTCAAGGTATAGATCATTATTGTTGTTCAAGTCTTCTCATGATGGATCAATACCAAATATTTGGGCATGCAACTTCAATTTAAATTCTATTATATTGTCAATTGGTTCTTTGGCTCTTATAATATTGAATTTAAGTTTTAAATATGTTATTGATTATTTTTTGGTGGGAAATAGCTAGCTATCACAACCTAGGAAATATTTATGAAGCTAATACATGATAGATGATATCCTTTGTATCACTATGAATATGGGTATATGTGTTTCTAATAATTGTGCCAACATAGAGATTCATTTATCCAATAGTATATTAATGATTCTAATAATTTTATATGTTGCCTACACATGAATAATAATGAGAAGCATTAGGTCATAAAATATGCTAGTAAACTCCAATACAACCTCTATTCATAAACAGAGTTCCTTCTAGTGGACTTCTTGCCATAAGCATTTTGATTTTCATCCAAGATAAAAAAAATCATGAGAAAAATAAAATAGATGAATATTAGACCCATAAATTTTTTTATCACCAAATGCAAAGTGAATAATTTTTATACCCCATATGGTTCCAAAACTAAAGGGTTACTCAATACCATCTAATCCTAAAAATTCTTTGGGAGCATAGGATAATAAAAATAAAATATGGGCATCAAGTGGTGTAGCTATCATAAGAATCTCTCTCACAATGATGTTAAGTATCAAATTCATTAGAATGTTAGTGTTTTAGCCAGAGGTTAATGATTATTCCTCTTCAAGAGATAGAAATTAGGAGATAGGCACCACATATTTTACTGCAAAAACTCAATAGGATACTAATTCTTCAATGTTATATCCCTCTAAAGAGTCAAATAAAACACATAAATCTAGATGAAGTATGACTCTCTATATCATTATTAACATAGGTATCCAAATAAAAATCATCGCATAGGACACAATCAAGTAACTTGGATTCTAAACAATGAAAACCCCATAACCTTACTCATTATATTGGCTTCACCTAGGTAAATTATGTGAGATTCAATACCAATGCACCCTTGATTATGGAATCGAGTTAATGCATAAGTTAGTCACTTATGGCATAGCACCATTGAACATCTATGTTTTCTTGCTAGGAAGAACTTACCACTTTGATTCCCAAGTGACTACCAAGTATACCCATGAAAATGGTTGATATGCATTAGATGGATGACATACAATACACTAGAGTTCTTATCATGAAAGGAGGTGATGTTGGGATTAGAAAAAGTATAATAAGCATGTTTCTCATGCATAAAAGTTTATTTGTGATTTTTTGACCTAAAAATCATATCACCAATAATTTCATCCTTATAGCACTAGTTGTAGCTTATCCCCTATAAACTAGACTTCCTTATTCACCCATACTCTATTTTTTCTAAGATCATAAGAGAGGTCCACTAAATTTCTTAGTGAAGCATTATATTTACTCGGTACCTAGATATTCATTTATTAATAGTACACTCTATTATTGATTAATCTAGGACAATGAGAGGATCTGATGGTAAATTTAGGAGTTGATTGATTAAGGCAATATGTAACAAATTTCATCACCTTGTGATAGTTCCATTGTGCTAGTTCTAAATATGGATGGAACATGGAACTTTTATATTAACTAAATGGTATTGATAAAGATCACATGAATAATATGTACCCTTTGCCATGAGTTAATGATCTATTGGACCAACTTCAAGAGGCTTGATACCTCACCAATATTGACCTTCAGTTAGGTTATCATCAATCATTAGTCAACTCTAAAGACATCTATAGAAATACTAAATAAGATTTTGGTTATGTCTTCTAGCTTAAGCAATTCTCTAACTATATTTACTATGATGAACAACATGCTATGACCATTTATAAGGTCCTTCAACATAGTATACTTGGATGGCATCCTCTTGGTTATCAAAATATAGGAGGACAATCTTTAGCATATGTTCTAACTTGTGGATATTACACCAAAAAATTCTTCAAGTCAACCTAGGTAAGTATAAATTAATTATCATAAATATTTCATATATGATCTACATCATCATCCAAAAGGGCATACATGTAGATTTAAACAAGATCCATATCATCCAAGAGTGTCCAACCCCAAAGAATATGATAAAACTTAGGATTTTTCTAGGTTTTGTTAATTTTAACTATAAATTTATTTTGGGATTCTCACATTATCATATCCTCTAAACCAAGTCATGCATGGTAAGGTGAAGTTTTACTAGACTTTGTAGCAACAGATAATATTTACAGAACTAAATTAGTACCACTAGACTTTATAGTAGTACATAATATTTGAAGATCGAAATTAGTACCTCTATTCAATGATGATGAGGTCTAGAATTTGACTATAATATGTAGTTTATTCCTACATTTCAGTTGCAACCTTCATGATATATATGTGCATTTTGATCAAAAATGTGTATGTTTTAGTATGATCTTTAGATAAATGTTATTTGTAGGCTTATGTTTTAAATGATTGTAATTTTACATAAATCATGTGAAAGTATTGTGTTGTTAATAGGTAAAAGCTATAGGTATTCATAGAAACTGCTACAAATGAATATGGTTAAAATAGCCTATGGTAGAACGTGTCTGAATCAGCCTACAGGTGTAGTTGAGAGAAACCATCTACGAAAGGGCACTATTGAAACTATCTAAAAAATAAGGAAATTGAAAGTGGCTTACTGATATAGATTATAGAAACCAGATTATTTTCAACAAATTTCTTTCCTATGTAATAAGACCACGCATATTGCTAGCTCAATCAATGTTGTGTAAGCTATTGGAACAGTTAGGAATGAATAATTTATTATTCTTTAGTTGACCTTATAAGAATTTGTTATATAATTTATTATATGGTTATGATTATGCATTGTAATAAATTTGTCCTTTCCTAAAGAAAAGGACAAAGTTATTTGTAATAGTCCAAAGTAGTTATTAGACTATTTAAATTATAGATTATTTTGTTATGTATTTTTAGTGGCCAATATGAGTCCATTCAACATGTAACAAAAAGAGGTTGAAAACTTCTATTGAAAGGAATGATGTAAAATTATATATTACAAAGTCAAGACCTTGAAAAAGGTCTAGTCCATACAGATACATAGCGATTATTGTAAACATGTTACATTGTACAAGTTGGTATGAATATTGGAATAAAAGAATAAATTAGCATCAACATATTTCTTCTATGAGTGTGGTAATGAAATTCTGTATTTTCTTCATGCTTTGATTGTAGTAGTTGTAGCTTCATTTCTTTTCCTGCAAGTATGAATTAGAAAACTTTAAATTAGTTTAATGAATATAAATTACTAAAAGTAAAGTAAGATAAAAAAGAGAGAATATTAATACCGACCTCAAGTTGGCAAGGCCCACTCCAAAAGGTTATTCCCTAGATCTCTTACTCCTAAAGTATAGTAGGTATAGTTAGAACGTAGAATAAACTTAGAATATAAATTTAAATAATTGCTTATTTTAGAATTACAAAACATATTAATATAGATAATGCATCATTAAAATCATAACTGGATCTAAAAAACCTAGCATAGTTCATAACTACATCCTTTAAATTAAGCATATTTTTAGTATTTTAAGTTATTGCAAACTTTATTTTATGCAAGAAACTAAGAAAAATGAATTAAAATATCAATGATCATAATTATGGATATCTATACGGGATAACTATTCTTTAAATCTAATCCTAGTTTGATAATTAAGTGTGAGATATTACAACTCGACATTTTGGTGTCGTTGCCTAGGAGAATAGTGCCATAAGTTCTAGTTGGAGACTACTAGATTGCATGAGAAGAAGGCTTTACCTGCATGCAGGTTAGGAGTGGCACAAGAAGTTCCACTGAGTGTCTTCATTTCAACATTACCAGGTTCCACTTTCTTGGTTTCAATTTTACTATTTTTCTAGTTAGCATTTAATTTTAGCATGTTATTTCCAGAATTTATAATAGTCACATATTTGGTTTAGAAATTTTACTTACATGCAAGTCAGTGGTGCAACAAGATCATATCGAGTGTTTCATAAACTAAATTAGTGATAACATTAGTTAGTATTTATTTTAGCATTTTAATTTCTGCAAATTATTTTATGGTTGTTACATATTTGTTTGAGAAACTTTACTTGCATGCAAGCCAGGGGTGCGACAAGATCATACTGAGTGTTTTTAAAACTAAATTAGTGGTAACATTAGTTAGAGTTTATTTTTAGCATCTTAATGTCAGAATTTTATGGTTCTAACACCTTTATTTTAGAAACTTTACTTGCATGCAAGTCAATGGTGCAACAAGATCATACCGAGTGTTTCATAAACCAAAATAGTGGCAACATTCCTTAAGTTAGTGTTTATTTCATCAATTTTGTGGTTGTTATATATTTTGTTTGGGAAGATTTACTTGCATGCAAGTCAATGGTCTGACAAGATCATGTCGAGTGTTTCTTAAAATAATGTAGTAGCAACATTTTTATTTCCCTTGCTACATTAAAATTTACTATTGTAATTAAGATATGATTTTAATAGCAGTAAGATTACTTCTTTTGAAAAGTAAAATTTAGTTTCTGTGAATTGCATTTTTCTTAAAAAGAAAAAGAAAACTAAATGTTGAAAACTAAAAAAAAAAAAGTATACATTGTTAATGGTAGAAAATTTTATTAGTCGGTTTGCATAAATAGACCTCGGGAGAATATATCTAGAACAATAAATCAACCTACTTTATGAAAAATACATAGGTCCATATTGGGAAAAATAGAACCATTTGTGGGAACACCTTGATGTTATTAGGCAAAGGTCATAAGAGTTGCAAAAATTTAAAAGGATCAATATAATTAATGCCCTAGGTACAAATTATCACTCATCCTACTTTGACCTATTGAGAAAGTATGGACGTTGGTTAGGGGATTGAAGAGCAAGATTAAACTCATATACATATCCTTGGGAGCATTACTTTGAGTATTCTCTTACTATCCACAATTTCTTAATAGATATAGAAAATAGGGAGGTGAGTCTAGAATATAGTAAAAGATACAATAAAGCACCTAGGAGTATACACTCTAGCTACTTCGATGCTCTTGAGATCCAGCAAAATCATCAACCAGATGCATGTGTAGAAAACTAGCATCCCTATGGAGGACGATCCCAAGGAGGACAAATATTACATCTCGAAATGAGGAGGTGTTATCGAGTTTTCCCCTTTTGTTATTGAATTGTCCCTCTTTATTTTTGGGTTGTCCTTTTGTGTCTAAAGTATTTTATTCTTTGTTTTGTTTATGCTTGTGGGCCATAATCAATATGTATTTCTATGTTTCTATTTATTTTGTGTGGCCACAACAATTGGACCCTTTTTGGCTTACTCCGTATTGATTCAAACCTTCACAGGATCCTCTCTATGGAATGTATAGAAGGTTTTGGGTCCCTTTTAAAACCCGTTACCAATAAAAAAAATCTAGGATTATACACTTTAGAGAGTTGTGTCAAGACTTAAAGTTATAAAATCCTACCACTATACAAGTATAAGATTTTATTACCCAATTGATTCATCTTTTAAAGCAAAATTTAATATTTGAAGAAGAGCATTATATGACCCCTGAACAATTAGATAAAATCAAAGACATTCATAAACTGTTCAATAAGGATGAATTATTTTAATACACTTAAACCTGTTTGCAAAAATTAGTAGCATTGTTTCATAAATTTATGAATAGGCCTAGAGACTCGAAAGGAATATTTATTAACATGTATGAAGAGAAAAAAGAATCTAGTGAAAAGCTTAACATTGCTAAATTAAAAGAGACTGAGATTGTAGCAACTAAATATTCTTCAAAAGAGCAAACCATGTTTCCATTATCTCTACTAGATCAAAATCCTAAAATAATTCTATTGCCTAAACCTGAATTTTGAAGAACATGTTCTTATACTGATAGGGGGGGTGAATAGTATACAATAAAAAATTTTGATTTTTAATCCAAATAATAACATCAAAATTACTAAAGAATTAAACATCACATAAAGCATCACACACATGAGAGACATGATTTTTACGTGGTTCACCCAAATATGGCTACCTCCACAGAGAAAATGTTTCTTATATTTTTTTCTCAAATAAATTCTCTTGGGAATCCTTTCCCTACAATGTTTATGGACCTCTTTCCAAAGGGGATTTTGATACCCTAACTCAATTTCATGGATCTCTATCCATAGGATAACTCCTTATCCTCCGGTCTAGCTCGTGATCCTCTAGAAGACTTGTGCCTCCACTACACTGGCTTGTGGATCTCTCTCCACTGAAGACTCTTGTCCCAATTCAGAAGACCTATCCTCACTACCCTGTTTGATGGATAAATATCCACTGGAGACTACTGTCTTTATGCTCTTTCACCTCCAAAGATCTATCTCAAATTTGTACTAAACTTTGCTCCACAAGTCCACACATAACTTGCTCAAATCTACTCAATAATTTTACATAGAATTTGATCAAATATGCTTAACAAGTCCACTCAAAACCTACTCAAATTTTCCCAACAAGTCCACTCAGAACTTGTCCAATTTGTTCAAAAAGTCCACACAGAACTTGTCCAATATTCTCAACAAGTCCACATAGAACTTGTCCAAATCTTCTCAACAAGTCCACACAGAACTTGTCCAAATATGTTCAACAAGTCCACACAGAACTTGTCCAAAATATCATAGAAACATAAAGATAATTGTTAGAGACCTAATATGTTTCAACTCAATACTCAATCACTTTCTCAATTCAAATCAGAATATAAAATAGTTTGTTTTATAGAACTTGAACAATCACTTCACACATCCACTTGACTAGGCTCAATAAACTCTACTCAACCAATCACTCAATAAAACACCTCTTTCTCACAAACCCTAGTCCAAGTATATAACCACAAACTCAAAATGTTTCCAACAATGCTCAAAAAAAAATCTCACATAACAATGATACTCATGTTCTTTTCAAACCCTAGTTCAAGTTCTTCACACAACCAATGGCTTCAACAATAATGCTTATCAAACAAGGTTTTAACAACTCTTTATTCCAAAAAACCTTGAAGCATTAACTCAAACACTCTCAAAAGGAAACCCTAATCAAGTCCTTTTCACTCCAAACTTATTTTTTAGAAAACCAATCAATCAACTCAACTTATGGAAGAATGCTCTCATACCTTTCTCATAAATCTATCACAACCACAAACACTTCTATGCCAAGCTCAAAAATGTTAGAAGATAAATATTTCTCGCAATATAATGTAAATACTCAATTATACCTTATCACTCCATATTTCAAAAATAACCATCAAAATACATTAAATATTTATCCAATAACACCTTATAAAATCCCAACTAAAATAAACTTAACATCCACAAACATTAACTCAAAACTCTTTAAATTAATTTAATGGCAAGAGAAACTTTGATAAAAATCAAATCTACTTTCTTTATAATTCCAATGATATAAATTACTCATCAACAAAAAAACCTCTCATTAACCCTTATTACTCCATAATAATAGAAACTAATTTTCAAATAAACAACCTTTCATAAACCCTTATAACTCCAAAATAATTTAAATCAAACTAAACAACTATTCACAAACCCTTATAACTCTACATTACCCTTTATGAAACCTTAGGCAAATAAATATTTAATTATCAAAAATTACCTTTGCCACTAGTGGGTTTCGAACCCTCAATATCTACCTTCGTGAGCGCTCTAGCCGTGGATTTGACCATCGCGTGTGCTAGATGCACGTTTGAGAGCCTGGACATATTCATCCCCTTTGTCCTAGGCTAGTGCTCAAAACAAGCATGTGCAAAATATTTCCCTTGGTGCTCAATACAAACACCACTCTGTGTGAATTAATCACGAGCTCCTCAACTTCCAACACCTTCACAAAACATGCACTACCAATAGACCATTGTTTCCTTTTTGAATCAACAAAAATGATCTTCCCTTTATGTCTTCCACTTGGTGCTAAAGACAAGTGAATCCCTTGTCTTCTTCCTCAATTATCAATGAATACATGAAAAAATTTTAAATTTGTCGCATGAATTAAAAATTTTGAGGGGTAAGTTTTGAATGCCTCCTTGGCATTAATTTATACATGAATTCTCTCTGTTGATTAGACATCAATGCTCCCACCTTTTTGATGACATCGGTGCTCCCACCTTTATAATTTATAAATTATTTAAATTCTAAGGAATTTAAATTTTATAAATTATATTTATAAACTTTAGATTTAAGGAGATTAAAGCCTTCCTTGGTTTTAAACTTAAACCTTTAATTTTTAAATTATTCTGCCATTGTGGGTCTTTTAAAATCTTCACTGCCATCTCAATGTGTGAGGATGCTTTTATATCCTCATAATTATTTTAATAAAACCATTTAATCTTCCACCATGAGTTTACCATAAACCCTCATAAAACCTTCTCATCTTGACATCAATGACAACTCAATGAGCTCAAAATGTCCAAAAATCTCCCCCTTTTTCATTTATGGCAATCCAATTTTATTTTATCGAAAACTTCACTTTTCCTTTGTTCTACTCCCCCTGGGACATTGCTCCCCCTAGCTCAATGCTCTCTCAAATACCAAATCTCTCTCCTTATTCAAATATCTCCCCCTTTTACATCAATGGCAAAGGGTCACCTTTGGGTATCGGGGCTACGAATGAGCCTCTTAGCTTAGCCCCTCCCCCACCTTATTTTAATGTGGTTAATTTTGGGGTGGGAGTCTCACTCCCAATTTTTCTCGAAGATACTCAAAATTTTCCTTTGAAAGTGGCTTAGTGAAAATATATGCTATCTATTCCTTTGTAGTGACATATTCCAATATGACCTATTTATTTGTCACGTGTTCTCTTAGAAAATAATACTTAATCAGAATGTGCTTTGTCCTGGAGTGCATTACTATATTTTTTGAGATACTTATGGCACTAGTATTATCACATAAGAATGGTATGATCATGCTTTATCTTGAAGCCTTCTAGAGTTCTCTTCATCCATAACACCCGTGTACAACTGGCTACTTCTGCAATGTATTATGCTTCTATTTTAGATAAATATATTGAAACCTACTTTACTTAACCAAGAGACTAGTCATTCTCCAAGAAAGAATGCTCCTCCACTTGTGTTTTTTATGTCATCAATTTTGTCGATCCAATCTGCATATTTATATGTTGTTAGTGTGAAACTATCACTTTTGGGATACCAAAGCCCAAAATCCATAGTCCATTTTAGATACCTGAAAATTATTTTTATTGCTGCCACATGTGTTTCCTTAGGTACTGCCTGAAACCTTTCCACTGATCCCACTGACTGTACTATGTCTAGTCTTGTAGTTGTAACATATAATAAGCTACCAATCATAGATCTGTATAATCTCTAATCTTCCTTTAGAGATTCATCATCCTTACTCAACTTGCATCCTGTGACCATGGGAGTACTTACCGGTTTACAATATTCTAACCTAAATTTATTTAACATTTCCTTTATATGCTTGGCTTGTGAGAGAAACACTCCCCTTTCTAATTGTGAAATATGAAGTCCAATAAATAAGGACAATTCACCAAGCATAGACATCTCAAATTCATTTTTCATGTTCTTAGCAAATTCCTTACACATCTTATAATTGTTTCCCCAAAAATTATGTCATCAACACAAACAACCACTATTAGAAGATCACTCCCTTAATTTTTTATATATAAATTATTGTCTGCTATTCCTTTTCTGAATCCCTGTTCCTAAATATACTTATCCAATCTTGAGTACCATGCTCTAGGAGCCTGCTTTAAACCATACAATGCCTTTTTCAATATGCATACCTGATATGGTTTATCTGCTACTATGAATCCCTCTGGCTGTTCAATATAAACCTCTTCTTCTAGAACCTCATTTAGAAATGATGACTTGACATCCATCTGATATACCTTAAAGTTCTTGAAACTTGAGAAGGCTAAAAACAATAGCTTCAAGTCATGCAACTGGAGCAAAATTCTCATCAAATTCAATTCCTTCTACCTATGCATAACCTTTGTATACTAACCTTACTTTATTTCTGACCACTTGTTCGTCTTCATTTAATTTATTTTTGAATACCCATTTTGTGCCAATCACATTTATATTCTTTGGTCATGGAACAAGTTCCCAAGTTTTGCACTTCTCTATTTGATACAATTCCTCATTCATTGCCTTAATCCAATTTTCATCCTCACTTGCCTGAGTGAAGTCTTTTGGCTTAATATTAGATAGCAAAGAAAAATTTGCTTGTTGATATGGTTTTATTATTATTCTCCTTATCTCTATTTCATCTAGATTTTCGATGATCTTCTCTTTTGGATGATGTTTCTATACATACCTGGATGGAGTTTTGGGAAGAATCCTTCGTGTTTCTTCTTCTTCTTTATCTGATTCCTCACAAAATTCTTCTTGACAACATCCATCTTCTTGATACACAATTTATTGAATTGGTTCTCTTGAATCTATCTTCTCATCAATTGTTACATTTATACTTTCCACAATAGTGCATGGTCTTTTGTTGAAGCATCTATAGGATTTAATCCTTGTGTAATAACCAATAAAAATTCCCTCATCACATCTTGGATCAAACTTGCCTAAGTTTGGTCTTCTCGTCTTATGTATCATTTGCTTCCAAAAATTTTGAAGTGTTTTACAGTGGTAGGTCTTTCCAAATTTCATATGGATTCTTATGATGATTTAACCTCATTTGATCCCTAGTGATTATGTATACTGCTATTTTTACAGCTTCTCTCCAAAAACCATATGATAACTTAGATTCATTCAACATAGCTCTAGCCATGTTTTCAACGGTCCTATTTTTCCTTTCAACTCCCCTATTTTGTTGAGGATTTCTTGCTACTGAGTACTCTCTCTTGATTCCATGTTGTTCACAAAACTCTAAAAATTTATTTGAATTAAATTCTCCTCCTCTATCAGATCTCAAACACTTAATCCTTTTGCTAGTTTCATTTTCAACCAATTCCTTGAATGCTTTGAATTTTTCAAAGGCTTCTGACTTCTCTTTTAGGAAGGCTACCTAAACCATTATGTAATAATCATACATAAACGACATAAAGTAGCTCTCATCTATAATTATTTGTGTTTTGGTAGGACCACACAAATTAGTATGTATTAGTCTCAATTGCTCAGATGACATATATCCTTTTGACTTAAATGTTGTCCTAGTTTTCTTTCTATGTTGACAGGGTGCACAAATTATGTTTTGAGGTCTTCTTATTTTGGGTAAATCTCTAACTACATATTTATTGCTTATATTGACTATGTTTTCAAATTTCAAGTGATCTAATATTCTATGCCATAACCAACTCTCATATTCTTGTGATATAAAACACTTTTCCTCTTTGATCGCATTGAGCATGTATAATTTGTTTTGGGTTCTTCTTGCCTTGGCAATGGTTTTTCTAGTTTCTGATTTTCTTATCTCACATATATTTGGATGGAAAGTAACCATGTATCCTTTATCACAAAGTTGACTTATACTCAGTAGATTGTGTTTTAACCCTTTAACATACAAAACATTCTCTATTTTTGTTTTCCCATTGTCTAAACTTAGATTTTCTCTTCCACCAATCCTTGTTGATCCATTATCACCAAAACTTACTGATCCTCTATTTGTTTCTTTCAGTACAATGAATTTTTTTTTCTCCTATCATGTGACTAGAGAAACCACTATCAAGATACCATTGTTCTTCTTTATCTTGAGCTTGAAGGGTTGTTTGCACTAAAATTGATCTAGCCTTAACATTTTCCCTTTCATATTTCTTAGTTGTTGAAATTGTTTTTCTAGACTCAAGAAGTATCATTTTACACCATCTAGTCTTGTGCCCAAAATTATTGCATTTGTAATGTATAACATCATCTTCCATGAGAGGTGCAAAGGAATTGAAATTTCTATTGTATATTGCATGATGAATATAGTGTACAACTCTATGACCATATTTATTGTAATAAAATCAATGACCATGAAAGAAATTATGTAACGTGTTTGGATGTCTTGGAATTTATGGAGAAGTCATCTTCCTCTTGTGATTAAATCTTATCTAGGGTTCTCCTTTGCTTTCCTCATTTATTATATCCTTTGCTTGCTTATCCTTGCTTGAGGTTTCTACTTTCTGAAGACTTTAGTCCTCTTTCTATTTCTCATATTATGTATCTTGTAGTACCTTGGTCCTTTCAACTTTATTCCTTAGGTGAACAATTTCTACTTCCAATATTTCACATTCTATTTCCTTGGCTCTCAATATATCTGTCATGCCTTGCTCAACCTTATTTCCTTCTTCCACCCTAATCTTGAGTTCTATGAGATTTTTTATAAGTTACATCCTTGCTTCGTCATCTTCTTGAACTTGTTCCTTCAAGGTTGAATTTTTCTCTCTAAGTCTTTCCAATTTTTTGGGAGCAGCAAATAAAATAATTCTTCTTTTATGTCAAACATAGTCTCTTATTCATTTTCTAAAGTCATGTGTGCTACTTATGGATCCTCTTCCAAGTTGTTAGTCTTTTCACGGAGATACCTGCTTTGATACCAATTGAAGAACATGTGCTTATATTGAGAGGTGGGGTGAACAGTATACAATATAACTTTTTTATTTTTAATCCAAATAATAGAATTAGCATTACTAAAGTATTAAACATCACATAAATCATCAAGCACATGAGATACATGATTTTTACATGGTTCACCCAAAGATGGCTACCTCCACGAAGAAAATATTTCTTATAATTTTTTCTCAAATACATTTTCTTGGGAATCCTTTCCATAAAATGTTTATGGACCTCTATCCAAAGGGTATGCTGATACCCTAACTCAAGTTCATGGATATATATCCATAGGATAACTCCTTCTCCTCTGCTCTGGTTGGTGATCCTCTAGAAGACTATTGCCTCCACTACATTGGCTTGTGGATCACTCTCCACGAAATACTTGTCCCCACTCAGAAGACCTATCATCACTACCTTAGTTGATGCATCTATATCCACTTGAGACTATTTTCCTCTCTGCTCTTTCACCTCCAAAGCTCTATCTTAAATTTGCACTAAACTCTGCTTCATAAGTCTACACATAACTTGCTCAAATTTGCTCAACAAGTTCACACAAAACTTGCTCAAATCTGCTCAAAAAGTCCACTCAGAACCTGCTCAAATCTACCCAACAAGTCCACTCAGAACTTGTCCAATATACTCAACAAGTCCACACAAAACTTATCCAATATTCTCAATAAGTCCACACAGAACTTATCCAAGTCTACTCAACAAGTCCACACAGAACTTGTCCAAATCTATTCAACAAGTCCACACAGAACTTGTCAAAATATCATAGAAACATAAAGAGAATTGTTAGAGACCTAATATGTTTCAACTCAATACTCAATCACTTTCTCAAATCAAATCATAATATAGAATAGTTTGTTTTATAGAACTTGAAAAATCACTTCACACATCCACTTGACTAGGCTCAATCAACTCTACTCAACCAATCACTCAATGAAACACCTCTTTCTCACAAACCCTAGTCCAAATATATAACCACCAACTTAAAATGTTTCCAACAATGCTCAACAAAAAATATCACATAATAATGATACTCATGTTCTTTTCAAACCCTAGTTCAAGTTCTTCACACAACCAATGGCTTCAACAACAATGCTTATCAAACAAGGTTTTAACAACTCTTTATTCTAGAAAACCTTGAAGCATTTACTCAAACACTCAAAAGGAAACCCTAATCAAGTCCTTTTCACTCTAAACTTATTTTTCATAAAACCAATCAATCAACTCAACTTATGGAAGAATGTGCTCATACATTTTGTTGAAGATGAAGGGATCTAATAAGTATTTCACAACCACAAACACTTCTATGCCAATATCAAAGAGGTTAGAAGATAAATCTTTCTCAAAATATAATGTAAATACTCAATTACACCTTATCACTCCATATTTCAAGAAAAACATCAACATACATAAAATATTTATCCAATAACACCTTATAAACTCCCAACTAAAATAAACTTAACATCCACCAAAATTAACTCAAACCTCTTTAAATTTAATTTAATGGCAAGAGAAACTTTGATAAAAATCAAATCTACTTTCTTTATAATTCCAATGATATAAATCACTCATCAATAAAACAACCTATCATTAATCCTTATTACTCCACAATAATAGAAATCAATTATCAAATAAACAACATTTCACAAACCCTTATAACTCCAAAATAATTTAAATCAAACTAAACAACTTTTCACAAACCCTTATAACTCCACATTACCCTTTATGAAACCTTAGGCAAATAAAGATTTAATTATCAAAAATTACCTTTACCACTGGTGGGTTTCGAACCCTCAATTTTGCTTCCACAAGCGCTCTAGTTGTGGCTTTGACTACCGCATGTGCTAGATGCATGTTTGAGAGCTTGGACCTCTTCATACCCTTTGTCCTAGGTTGGTGCTCAAAAAGAGCATGTGTAAAAAACTTACCTTGGTGCTCAATACAAACACCACTCCACATGATTCAATTACGGGCTTCTCAACTCCCAATGCCTTTGTAAAATGTGCACTGCCAATGGACCACCATGTCCTTTTTGACTCAACAAAAATGATCTTCCCTTTATATCTTCCACTTAGCACTAAAAACAAGCGAATCCCTTGTCTTATTCCTTAATGATCAACGAATGCATGGAAACGTTTTAACTTTGTCGTATGAATTAAAAATTTTGAGGGGTAAGTTTTGAATACCTCCTTGGCATTAATTTATACACGAATTCTCTTTGTTGCTTAGACATCAGTGCTCCTACCTTTTTGATGATGTCAACGCTCCCACCTTTATAATTTATAAATTATTTAAATTCTAAGGAATTTAAATTTTATAAATTATAAATAAGATGCAGAAATATCAAAGGAACTTTTCCTAAAAGGGTTAAAAGAAGATGTCCTTGACATATTAAATCTTATGGCTAAGGGGGATATCCACCAAATGGGATTTGAAGAAATTGTAAACCTTTGCAAAAATTACTCAAGAAATAAACCACTTAGAAGCAACAAATACCCATCAATAGGAGGAGGAGTGACAAGAACAAAAATTGGTAACATGTTGGAAAGTCTGAAAACTGATTTGTTGAGCACATTAACTACATCTCTTGACCTCATGGAAAAGAAACCTAAAGAGCAAGATATTGAAGAAATATATTATCATAGATGTAGGAAAAGGCACAATCTAAGAGAATGTCCTCTTAACATCACAAATATTTCCAACATTTTTGCTACCTGTAAAATTTGTGATAAGAATCATAGTACTAAAAATTGTAAGTATATCTCAGCTATAAAATATGCTATAAAAGAGCCTAAAGTTGAGGAAGCAGAGGATGTTTATTTTGTAGCCCAAAGAAGAAGTAACCCATTCAATGGTCCATCTAATTGGTCCAATTCTAATTATTCCAACCAACAAAGACCTAACTATTGGTCAAATGCACCAAACTAGACAAACTAGAATCCATCTACTCAAGAATGGAATATGCCTCCATGGGCTCAATTTATGTCCAACCCTTATGGGAGTCCACCTTCATGGACTCAAGGAATGTCAGGATAAAATCAGAATGTGCCTAATTGGAACATGAATTACCAATATAATCAAGGGGGACCTAGTTGGTCTCAAGGTCCACCCCAACAATAAAATTTTCAAAATCAATTCAGGGGACAAGCTCCTCAAAAACCACAAAATAGACTCCTCCCACCTCCAAATAATGTGAACAATCCTCCTAAGCAGCCACCCTTTCTAGCTCAACCGGTACCCAATCCTAATAACAACAAAATGGTTCAACAGGTATATGAAGCCAATGAAACATGTTCAATAACTGTGGTACCTTGCCAACAGATCCATTTAAGGTCTAGAAAGGTGTTGGATAATAATAAGGTGACCTTCACAAAAATTGAGGAACCTATCCAAAAATCATTTGAAAAGAGAGACAAAGATGAAAATTTGGAAGATGAGATAGAAACTCTACCAGATAATGTTCTAGCAAAACAAAAAGAAACTCAAATTCTTCAAAGGAAAGAAGTGGAAATCCCATTTCCTGAAATATTGGCAATAACTAAAGAACCCTCCAAACCAACTTTCAATTTCCTTCAAGAACTAGAGAATGTTACCATTAAGATTCCTCTTTTACAAGCTATCAAGGATATTCCTATTTACTCCAAATTAATAAAGAGTATGTGCACAACAAATCCAGGGAGGAAAAAGAAAAATGAACCTCAAACTATCCAAGTTATTGGGCAGTTATCTAAAATAATGACTAGAGGGAGATTGTTGCCAAAATATGCAGATCCTGGAGTACCTATACTCACAGTCCACATTGGTAAAATAGCCTTGCAAAATGTATTAGTGGACCTAGGGGCTACCATCAATGTTATGACCAAGGAAACAGTAAAATATTTAGGGGTATATACATTACAACCAACCTCTATAGTGCTTCAACTTGCAGATAGATCTACCATTAAACTAGAAGGAAAGTTAGAAGATATTATAGTTTTTATAAGTTCATGGGAGTATCCTGTAGACTTTGTGGTTCTACAACCAAAGAAGAAATTAGGGGGACATCCCTTAATCCTAGGATACCCATGGCTTGCAATAGTTGATGCCTACATCAGTTGTAGGTCTAGAAATATGACTATTTCCAATGGTAAGCACACTAAAGATCTTAGCCTATTTCTTGAGTCAACATTGGATGAAGGTTTTTCAAAACAACTTTGGTATGATTTTCCTGATGACTTGGATGATATTCAAACTCTATCAGTTAATGTACTAAGTGAACATTTACAACAAGATATTGAAGGACCACTACCACTACTGCTAGATGATCAAAAGGAAGACCAAGACCAAGATACTATTTGTCCACCTAAATCTACCATGTCTAATGATGAAGTAGGTACAAGTCAATCTCATCAATTGGTGCCCTATAACTACCAATTAAATGTTCTTATGCATAAAATAATGGGAATAGATGCAAACACTAAAAACTATAAATAAATAGACATTACACATGGAAAAACTTTAAACATTAACAATGCACTCACAAACATACAAGAGTCACAATTGGTAGATGTACTTAGGCAACATCAAACAACATTTGCATGGAACTATGAGGATATGAAAGGAATACATCCAAATATTTGTACCCATCGTATATTCATCCAAGAAGGTTGCCATCTAGTGAGACAACCTCAAAGAAGGTTGAATCCAACCATGAAGGACATAGTTCAAGAAGAGATTATTAAGCTATTGAATGCAGGATTTATATACCCAATATTTGATAGCCAATGGGTATCACCACTTGTGATAGTTCCAAAAAATAATGGAAAATGGAGAATTTGTGTGGATTATAGGGAATTAAACAAGGTGACAAAGAAGGATTATTTTCCTTTACCCTTCATTGATCAAGTCCTTGACACCTTGGCTGGAAAGAAGTACTTTTGCTTCTTAGATGGTTTTAGTGGGTACAATCAAGTCTCAATAGTAGAAGAAGATCAAGAGAAGATAACCTTTACATGTCTCATAGGTACCTATGCTTACAAAGTTCTACCCTTTAGACTATGCAATGCACCTACCACTTTTCAAAGGGTTGTGTTGGTTATTTTTGTTGATTTAATCAATGAATGTGTAGAAGTCTATATGGATGACTTCACAATTTATGGTAACACCTTTGAAGAAACTTTGTTGAGCTTACAAAAAGTTCTTGTTAGATGCCAAGAACAAAATCTCTCCTTGAGCCATGAAAAATGCTTCATGATGATGAGAGGAGGTATCATCTTAGGACATTATATATCTGAGGAAGGTGTTAAAGTAGATCCTACAAAGATCCAGGTCATCAAATCCCTCCAACCTCCAAAGACACAAACTGAGGTAAGGAGATTTTTAGGACATGTTGGATATTATCATAGGTTCATTAAGGATTTCAGCAAGATTACCTCTCCTATGCTTAAGCTCTTAACAAAATAAAGTGAGTTTAATTGGACAGAGGAATGTCAAAAAGCCTTTGAAATTATAAAAGATAAATTGACTACCTCTCCCATTTTAAGGGGACCAAATTGGGAATTACCCTTCCATATACATTGTGATGCTTCAAGTTATGCAATAGGGGTAGTACTACAACAAATTGAGAACAAAATACCTTATGCCATCTATTATGTGAGAAAAAACTTGCATGGGGTAGAACTCAACTATACAATTACTAAAAAATAATTCTTAGTTGTAGTTCATGCCATTAATAAATTCAAACATTATATAATAGGGTATAAAGTATTTGTCCATACTGACCATTCTACCATTAAATATCTAATGAACAAAACCATAGTTGGGGGAAGAGTGGTTAGATGGTTGCTCTTATTGCAAGAATTTAATGTTACAATTGTAGATAAAGTAGGTAAAGATAATGTCATTGCAGATCATTTATCTTGTATGCATATATTTGATGATGATGAATTGATTCCTAATAATTTTCTAGATGAACATTTGTTTGCTCTTTCAGTTTTCACTCCTTGGTATGCCGATATTGTAAATTATTTGGTAACAGGAAATATGCCACAAAGTTTTACATTGTATGAGCATAGGAAGTTAGTACATCAAAGTATCCCTTATATGTGGATCAATGGAGCATTGTTTAAATCTTACCCTAACCATGTGATTAGGAGATGTGTGCAAGAAGATGATGTATATGACATCATTCGGGCAGCACATGAAGAACCTTGTGGAGGCCATTATGTCGCTCAAAGGATAGTTAGTAAAATACTTCAAATAGGTTATTTTTGGCCTACTATGCATAGGGATGCCCATAGGTTTGTTGATCGATGTGATGCTTGTCAAAGGGCTAGCAAACCTACACCCACAATGGAGATGCCTTTAGTACCACAAATAATGTTTGAACCATTCAAGAAATGGGGAATTGAATTTGTTGGCCCAATAGATCCTCCAAGTAAAGGCAATAAATATATACTTGTGTGCATAGATTATGTCACCAAGTGGGCTGAAGTAAAAGCCTTACCACGAGCACAAGCTGAGCCCATAGTTGATTTCCTTTATTCACACATCATGCAATATTTTGGAGCACCTAGAGAATTGGTTTCAGACCATGGGTCTCAATTCATCTCCAAAGTGATTGAGCATTTTGTTAAAATATATCAAATCAAACATAGGAAGACATCACCATATCATCCTCAAGCTAATGGGCAAGTAGAGGTTACAAATAGAGAGCTTGAAAATATTATAACAAAAATTGTAGCCACCAATAGGGTTGATTGGGTAGAAATATTAAAAGAAGCTACATGGGCCTATAACACAACTTGGAAAACCACCACAGGACTATCACCTTATGAAATGGTCTATGGTAAGCAAGCCATTATGCCTATTGAGTTTGAAATTGAAACTCTTCACATAGCAATAAAACTTGACATGGATTTGGATCAAGCACAAAAGGCTAGGTTGGAACAATTAAATATTCTAGATGAAAGAAGATTAGAGGCACTACATAGGATAGAACTAATGCAAGTACAAAGAAAAAATGGCATGATAAACATATTGTACCATGAATATTTCAACCAGGAGATTGGGCCTTGCTATTTGACTCCCACTTCCAAGATTTCCAAGGAAAGCTAAGGATGTGATGGCTTGGACCCTATGAGGTTGAAGAAATATTTGGGAATGGTACAGTTAAACTTAAGCCCATTGATGATTCAACATGAAGGTTATTGGTTAATGGACATAGGCTTAAGCTCTATAGGAAGCCATTATCTAAAGCAAAATTTTTAAACCACCTTAAGCAACAAGTTGATTTGCAGTTCATTTCTGAAATGCAATCAACTACTATTAAATAAGAACTTCTCTTTCTCTATCTAAAGCAACAAAACATCATTAAAATAATAAATAAATTGTTGCTCTATAATCTAGTATATACTAAGCAAATAAGTGCAATCATTAAAATAATGTAGTCTAATCAGTCCTCTTGTTTGGATGTATAAGTACCAGTAGATAAGATGGATGGCAAAAATATTTACACTACTTGACCAATGAAAGAAGATTATCATGGAACAATAATATTTCTTGAAAATGAACTAGAAGGTCACACTATGTTCTTTAAATATGCTTCCTTTATTTCATGATGGAGTTCTAACATAAAATATTTTTATTCATCTTATCATTCATCACTTTTCAATCACAATACTAGGTCTTAAGGAAGAAGTTAGATTCAGTGTGTGAAGATATATTCTTACCTTACGGAAGGGAGGTCATATAGTCATGATGGTATCACAAATTAATAAAACAAGGTAGTAAAATACTTTGTTTCTTATAGCCCACAAGTAATAAAGGGAAGAAAAGGATAATAAGGATAGGATTACATTTCCATCCAGATGGTTATGTAGTTTGATTCCCCAAAGTTCTAATTCCTTCCCCAAATAAAAGAGAGGGTAGTAAGGATAGGATTACATTTCCATCCAAATGGTTATGTAGTCCAATTCCCCAAAGCCTTAACTCTTCTTACTCAGGGAGTAGAGTAGTAAGGATAGGGTGACAATTCCCATCAGGACTTTGATAGAGTGGTTGGGAATCCGATTCCCCAAAGCTTTGCACCCCTAAAAAATTAATCTATATGTATGTGAAAAATGGGCAATAAAATGGTAAAACAAAGATGATACCAGAATGACTATCTTACTTTCTTCTTCCAAAGCAGGTTTTGAATGTGTCCAACCATTGATAAGACCTATTTTTACAAACCAAAGTATTGTTGATTGACATTGATTTAATCTTCTTATCATTTTTTTGAGGAACTCCATAATGATGATAGAGAAAGTAGAACATAGGAACTGATTTCTCTAGGACATTAGAAAATTTTGTTATGTAACCCATGGGATCTTTTATCAAGGGTCAAGGAAGACATCAATATTTTTGTAGAACATCTTTACTATTGGGAACAAACAGTTCCATTCCAAGAAGATTTATTATCCTACAATCTTGTTTAAATGGCTTAGCTTAAATAAGTATCTGATATAAGTAAACACCCCCATATTCTTAAATAAATAATATAAAAATATATTCTTTATTATAATTAAGATTTTTATTAGTAGAAAGGGTTTTGAAAGGGTCCCTAAACCTTTTACAAATCGAAGAAGGGAGAAAACCCACTGGTCAAAAAACCAAAACAGGCAAGAGAAAAAGAGCAACAAACACCACCAAACAGAAACAACTCAGGTAGAACAAACCCAAGCACACGGACAACAACAAACAAAAATAGACTCAAAAGGGAGAATCACTCCACCATTTCCATCATGTTATTAGGGAAAAATATTTTTATTTTCCAAATCTCTATCATGATAGTATTGTTCAAATGCAAGGCAACCTTCCATGAGGGCTTACAGAGTAAGTTGTGGTTGGAAAAACTAAAAGAGGTGATGCCTCTTGATGGAATGCAATTCTTCAAGCGACCCAAGATTACAAGAAGCAAATATCATCAACATGATTGGTCGTCTTGAGGTGCTACAAAAAATCTATCTGCCACACATGGAGGGTCTCTTCTCTGACACCTATGTTGGCCAACCAATCGGTTGCCTTATTCCCTTCTCTATAAACATGTTGGATAATGATATTGGAATACTTGCTTATAAGTCTTCTGCATTCACCAATGATGTTGCACAAATTCCATGATGGGGATTGGGTGGCTTTGAGGCAATTGATGATGAATAATGAGTCTCCTTCAACAATGATATTGTCAACATTGAAACCATCCAGAATAAGCAATCCTTGGTAAAGGGCTCTTGCTTCAGCCATATTGTTCATTTCAAAGCCAATATTTTTAGCATAGGCAAAGATAATTCTCCCATAATCATTTTTGACTATGCCTCCACCACCCACTGCTCTAGGATTTCCTTTAGCCACCCCATAAAAATTAAACTTGATCCACTCTACAGGGGGAGGGGTCCACCTGATACTAGACCTATCAACAACAGAATTAGTTATGCCAACTAACATGTTAGTGAGTTTAAAGTGAGCAAACAATCGAGACTCAAGACTATGTTTGGGGGCATCAGTAGATGAGATGAGTTGGGTATTCTCAACAACAAAGGTGGTAATTCATAGGACAACAGAGCTCGGGTCTTTAGCAATCCCATTGAAAATCCTATTGTTTTGCTCAAGCCAAATTTACCACAGGTAGTGGTGTAAGCAAGAGGTCCAAAGAAAATTGAGTTGGGTATTGGTAAAGGGCTTGGGCCATTGCTAGAATAGGAGAGTAAGCGATGAAGGATGGGCCCAAGCAATATTAACAAGCTCAAACAGGGAATTCAAGATTGACAACGATATGGGGTATTCCAAGAAAAGGTGGAAAGTTGATTCCCAGTTTGATTTGTAGAGGACAACAATTAGGAATGTACAGGCCTCTGGTAATTAGGTTATCCATGGTTAGGATTCTATTTTGGGAAGCAAGCCATGAGAAAAAGCCAATTTTAGGTATTAAGTGTTTAAGCCAAACAAACTTAGCTAAGACCCAGGATGCAGTAGGTTGGTCTTGGGAATAATATGCAGATTTGATAGTGAAAATACCTTTCTCAGTCAGTTTCCAGAAAGGGGAATCCAATATTTGATTGTTTGGGATAACACAGATTCTTAAGAGATTTTGAATAATTTTGGTCGCTTCATTAATCTCATTGTTGGGGTTGTTGGTAGGAAGGAGTTTCCACTGCCAACAATTGGAAATTTGGGTAATAAAATTGACAACTTTGCTGCCAAAGATACGATCAGTAATAGGTTTGAGAATAACTAGGTTTGGCTCATTGATGAGGGGTTGATCCCTCAACCAAGCATCTTCCCAAAACCTTATAACTCTACCACACCCAAGACTCCATATCAGACCTTTCTTGATGATGTCCCTGGTTTGGATGATTGAATTCCAGAAGTAGGACCCGCTGGGAAGGGGTTGCTCATCCATGAAAGAAGATCGTTGGAGATATTTTCCTTTAACTATGTCTATCCAAGTAGCTTTCTCATCATTGATAATTCTCCAAGCTTGTTTGGCCATGAGAGCCAGGTTCATCTTGTGGACTTTCCTGAAGCCTAATCCACCCTGATATTTTTTGGAACAAACCCTATCCCACGCTACCAGCGAAAACTTGTTGTGGTTCTCATTTCTAGACCAAAGAAATATTCTTTGGATTTGCTCAAATTTTTGCCCTATGGAAGAAGGAACCTTGAAAATTGACATGAAAAACATAGGTATGCTCTGCAAACAAGCCTGAACTAGGGTGGCTTTGGTTGCTTGACTCAACATTGATTTTTTCCATCCTGCTAGTTTCTTGGTAACACACTCAATGACCATATTCCACATGTTTACAGAAGATTTCCCATGGAAAAGTGGGAGGCCAAGGTAGGTGGAAGGTAAATCGGATATGGTACAACCAAGAATCCTTGCAATTTTGATTTTCCTATGGATAGGGGTGTTCATAAAGAAAATTTTACTTTTCTCAAAATTGACTTTCTGTCTTGCAACCTCTTCATAGAAGTTAAGAATAGTTTTTATTATTTTGGCTTCAGGAATTGAGGATAAAGTGGTAAGAATGGTATCATCCATGAATTTTTGATGAGTGGCTAGCCTAGAAATAGAAGAGGGTTTAATTCCTGATAGAAGGCCCAGAGAGCAGGCTTCATTAAGATATATTCCAAGGGATTCAACCATGATGATGAAGAGGAAAGGGGATAGAGGGTCACCTTGCCTAACACCTCTAAAACTCTTGAAATACCCAGCAGGTGAACCATTGACAATAATAGAGAACCAGGCAGAGGAAATGCATTCTTTAATAAGAGCTATCCAATCCTCATGAAACCCAAATTTGGCTAAAACTGCAAAGAGAAAATCCTAGGAAATTCTATCAAAGGCTTTGTTCATATCAAGCTTCAGGAATAGGCTAGGTTTTTTGTTTTTGGCTATTGAATGCATAAGTTCATGAATAGTAATTATGTCATCTGTTATGAATCTACCTTTAACTGAGCTACCTTGGCAGTGGTCAATGATGGATGGAAGAATGTCCTTAAGCCTATTAGCCATGACCTTGGTGATGAGCTTATAAATTACATTACAGAGGCTAATGGTTCTTTTTGGTCATCAAACCTACCTAGGAAAGGATTTTGGGTAGGTGTATGCGCCCTAGACCTGGACCAACATTGAAAGGCCGAAGGGAAGAGATGCCCCTCGTGCCAATATTTTGAGAAAGGTTGGATCCTATGCTAAACTACTTTGGTGTTTTGAGATAAGGGATGCAGGAAAGAGATAAAAGAGTTAGGGTTAGAGAAAGAAATAAAAAAGGGTAAGGGAAGAGAGATTGATGATTCAAAGTGGGAGAGAATAGGAAGCACGATCACTAACTGACAACTTGAATAAAACACAAAGAATAAATGAAAGAAATGCCACATTAACTTTCTTATGTATCCTCTAAGGGAGCTCCAGGGATTCTCCTTCTCCCTTTCATCGAAATTCAAGGTTCAAAGTAAATACGATTAGGACAAGCGAATGTAATAGAAACCACAACCCACCAGGTAGCATAAAAGAAAACCAATATGGCATTTTTCCTCTCCTATGTATCCTTCAGGAAAATTTTAGGGTACAGTCCCCAATCACACACCGTATTTAGGATTCAGAGTCTCAGTATGCAAATGAAAACAGACAAAAGAAATAAACACAAAAGGTAGCATAAAAGAGATAAATTGAGCCCAAAGCTCTTTAGTATTAATCACAGGACATCAAGTTATAGTAGCTTTCTAGAAGAAAGTTCCCCCTTTTGTACATTACAATGCCTGGGTTTTTATAGAGGACCAGACCCTCTAAGTCATTATTACTCAAAATGGCGAAGTACATCCTTGAAATCTGAGAAGTCAGCCCTTCGCGGCTCTCGTGACTGAGCTTTCATATCTTTTGCCAAAACTAGCAGCTGCGACCGGGTCAATCAGGGAAATACGCATTAATAAGCCACCTAAGCATCCTTAGATTTTGGGTGCAGTGCTCGAGTGGCTGCCATGCTTGCCTAGCTCTCCTTTTGGAACTGATACTTCATTTCCAATTGCCAAAAATGAGCAATGGTTTTACCAAGCACGTAAAAAATGCATTTATGAGGCAATTGATCACCTCAAGAAAATACCCAACTTGGAATGCGTGCCCTTGAAGCACTTCACAAGGTGTTCATCTACAACTTTGCTTCGCAATGGACTTGTGTTGAAGCAATAACTTCTCCAAAATGGAGCTTCGCAAAACTGCTTCGGGAGCGTGAGTGCCGAAGCATATTTCCTTCGCAAAATGGGCTTTTTCATTCCTCGCCGCTTCGCTGACAAAATTGCTTTGTTGAGGCCTTGGAGAAATGCTTCACTACGATCCTCTTTTAAGACTGTGGTTCGAGAAATTTTTGGCTGAAGCAATTGCCTTCAAAAGATGTTGCATTCTATATGGCCATCACTACTTCGAATGAAAGTACTTCGCATGAAATATTGCCGAAGCAGATGCTTCGCAATGACTTTCAACGAAGTAGAAATGGTTCGCTGGCGCTAGGAGCCGAAGTGGATGCTTTGGCAGCTTTTTGACAAAGTGTTTTAAGTGTTGTGCTCCTTCAAATTCTGCTTCGCAAAACTTTTGCCCGAAGTAGCCTTTTGAAATGCTTCGGGTGTGAAGTAGTTTTCATTCTTCTTCTTTTGCATTTTTCCTTCGACAAAACTGCTTCACAAAAATCTCGCCCGAAGTAGCTACTTGAAATGTTTCGGGCCTGAAGTAGTTTTCTTGCCTTAGCTAATTCAGACCGCGATTTTCCTTCGGTGAAGATGCTGCTTTGAATGTCACTTCGCAAAACTTCTGCCTGAAGTAGCTTTTGGAAATGCTTTAGGTGCAAAGCTCTTTTTTTTAATTCTTCTTCAATGATGCCACTTCACAAAAATCTCGCCCAAAGTAGCTTCTTGAAGTGTTTTGGGGCCGAAGTAGATCCCATCCTTAGTGATTTCCTTTGCGAATCTATCTTCTTTAACTTACTCGATAGCGAAGCTCTTTATTTTTCCTTTTTATGTACAAGGGGGTGGCAGGGAAAGCCAAAATTGCTGCAACACTTGAAAATATTGTTTCTAAAGCAAGGGAAAAAATACATGAATTTAAAGAAATACTTTACAAAGAAAGACTGTACAAAATTTTGATTTCTTTTTTTCTACCCCTTGTGCAATGTCACAAAATTATCAACAACTCTATAATCAAATATGGAGTTGTAAACTTGATATTTAGGGATGAGGGATAGAAAAGTGGAATTGAAATCCCTTGGTAGAAACTTAGTTTGTTGGAATTATTGCACATCTTCTATAACCTCTTGACCAACAATATCCCAAAAGTGTTGAAAAAAATGGGGAGGAAAACCATCAGGTCCTAGAGCTTTATCGGGGCTCATGGAAAACATGGCTTCTTTAATTTCATCATTTGTGAATTTTTTGAGGAGACCTAAATTTAGGTCCTGAGACACAAGACGAGGAATTTTTTGCAGGAGAGCATTGCTAGCTTGGATGGAACATGGTGGGTTGGGACCCAAAATATTTTCAAAATGGGAAATGACTTCAGACCTAATTTCTTGGATGTCGATGGTATTTGAACCATTACTTCTTGAAATATCTCTAATTTTGTTGGTGCTTCTATACCTAAGCATTGATGCATGAAAAAATTTTGTGTTAGACTCCCCTTATTTCAACCACAAAGCACAAGAATTTTACCTCCAAAAAGTTTCTTCTCTATCCAAAATGTTATGATACTTAGCAAGGAGGTTCTTCTCTTCCCACATTAGATCAAGATCGGTGCCCCCATTCTAAAAGTGGTTTTCAATGATGCTTAGTTATTCAGATACTTTTTTTTACTCCTGAATATATCTCCAAATATTTCTTTTTTCTAAACTTTTAGATTGATTTTAATATATCAATTTTTTTTTCTAGCTGAGATAATTGGGATCTTGAAAATTTCTCTTTCCACCAATCAAATATGTAGTTCCTGATGTTCGGGTGTTGAAGCCACATTAATTCAAACCTAAAGGGAGGTTTGAAAGGATCCATCTGTTGAAAATAGTCAAGGACTAACGGACTGTGGTCCGAACCAATTCTAGGGAGTGATTGCAAGTTAGCATCTCCAAAAAATTGAATAGCTTCCTTAGAAAGCAAAAATCTATCAAGCCTCAACTGGATTAGTTGGTTGCCATATCTCCTATTACTCCATGTAAACTTTGAGCCCTTTAGCTGCATATCCATTAACTCGTTTCCATCTACAAATTCTCCAAAGTCTTCAAAGCACCTAGTTGTAATGGGAGCTCCCCCTTTCTTATCAGACATATAGAGGGGAGTGTTGAAATCATCCAAAAGTATCCAAGGTTCACTTTTGAAGTGGCTCCTTATTTGAGTTAAATTGTTCTAAATATCATGCTGGCCGTATGGATTACTAGGTGCGTAAATGTTGGATAGGATCCATTGATGGTTAGTGTCGGAAAAGAATGTTAATGATTCTTTTTAAGATAGATATGAGTCTACCTTCAGTTGTTTTTGAGTCCCACATACAAAGGAGGACACTAAAAGTTCCCTGAGTTGGACTGTCAATAAAATCATTGTTCTTCCAAATCATCTTACCAATATTTTCGTTGATGTCCCTGTTAGTTTTGGTATCTTGGAGAGGAAAAATGTTGGGTTTGATTTCTTTCCTCATGGATCTGACCAACTATTTTTTGGTTAATCCATTGAGGCCTCTCACGTTCCATGAGAGGATCTTCATCTGATATTTTTGGAAGAAGATTTCTTTCCTCCTCCCCTACCCTGGGATGGAGGTTTGGTTCGGTTCCCTTATTCATTTGGAGGATTGATGTTTGAGAGATCTACAAGTGATGATAGAATGGTAGACTGGAAGCCATTCACTATGTCACATTCACTTTATTTGTGCCTTTTCTCTTGATTGGAAGGTCTACCCCTCTTTTTATCGTTTCCCACATCAGCAAAAAAAAAAATTATTTTTGGTGATCTATTTGGGAGGGCTTGTAAGCTCTACTAAAACAAAGAAAGTGGGCCTGACTTGTTTTGGAGGGCTTGTAAGATCTGCTAGAATAGAGGAAGTGGAGCTAATACTTTGGATGATTTCAACCTAAGAAATAAAATCATAGCTAGGGTTTGAATCCTATTTGGGAGTACTTAGGAGTTCTAAAATAGGGAAGGTGGATCTAATTTTTTGAAATTTTCTAAATTCTACCTGAGGAAGAAGGTCACCATTAGGATTCAAAGATCCATTGAGCTGATGGAGGTGAGAGATCCCAAAACTAGAGGGGGAAGGAGGGATAAATGGCTTGGGTGAACATGAAAGATCTAATCTAGTAGGAGAATCATCGATGGGGCCTAATGTCTCAGCTGATTTAGGAAGAGAATCAGTATCTTCCATGAAAACATCCTCATTGTTTCTAGTATTAAGCCCATTTAAAGTTTGAAAAGGATTAGGATTAACAAAAAAAGACCACACTTGGTTGGTAGAATCCTAATTTTGAGTCTCCTATTGGGAAATTGGTATCTTACCTTTGTCACTCTGGTTATTTTTCTAGAATGCTTGATCCTAGAGGCTAGTAAAAGGATCTTTCTTAGCACGATTTCCATCCTTCTTTGTATATTTTCTTAGAAGAGAGCACTGAACCCTAAGGTGACCTTGTTTCTAACATTCAACATAGAAATATGGTTTATTTTTGTACTCAATCACCTGGTGCCTCTAATAGGAACTTGAAACGAGATCCACATAGTTGGGTAATTCAAAATCCAAATTTACAGTCACACAAATATGAGCATCTATCATGCAGGATTTAGCTTTAGTTGCTAGATCTAAGGCAACCAGTTCACATATGGTTTGAGCAATACCTTTAAGGATTCTAGTATACTATAATTGAGTGGGAATATTGTGAAGTCTAATCCATATGGGTGTCATATTTATGCTTTGGGCCTCTAGATAAAAATCCTCACCCCATCTTTGTAGAAACAGACTTCTTCTACTGAAGAACCAATGGCTTCTAGTTAGGATTTGACTTTTATCTTGAGGATTATTAAGTCTTATCATGAAGAAACCTCTCAATAAAGTGATCAAATCCATGTTACTGGTTGGCCACCACTTTGTGAAATCCCATCTTTGGATTGATTCAATGTCAAGGCAAGCACCAACAAAATTTTAAATCAAAGAAAGGGATTCTTAACAAATTTGAGGCACCATGACTTCTCAGGGGATAGATACTTATCTACTTGAAAAAGTGAGAGGGATTGAATATTGAAAATATGAAAATGTGCCTCCCATTTTTTTATGGATTTTATCTATAAAGGATACAAAACTAACATTCCAAGGTGGGTCTATCGGGACCCCCTCCCTGATACCCATCGAAACCAAATTATCACCCAAAATTTTTGCATCATCTTCATTGGTGTTATCCTCTATACCATTCATAGGGTCCTCATTATCCTCATATCCCCCTAGATATTTTCCTATGAACCCATAAGACTTCCTACCTTTCAAAATTTCAAATTTATGGTTCCCTCCTACTATTTCTCATGTTCCTTCCATGGTGATACAAACTCTTGTGCCCTATCTTTTGTGCGTACGATGGAAAACTCATGTGCTATAGCTTCTACCTCATTATTTTTGGTTCTCTCTCATTGCTTCTCCTACTCCTACCATGGTGATACAAAAATTATGCCCTAGATTCTATGCGTACAATAGAAAACTCTTGTTCCCTAACTCCCATGCCCTATCTTCTGCCTTGTTATTTTTGGTTCTCTCCCATTGCTGCTCTCAAAACATAGAAGGGAACAAAGGAAACCATACTATCATAGAACACCTTGAGCATGCCAAAAATAAAATTGGGGAAGAACATAAACAAAGCAAAATAGGGTAAAATATGATCAATGCAAAAATAATTATTATAATTAAGACTTTCTATAATACAAATCCCTATTAATAAAATTTTACTCCTTATATGTTTTGGCTATATATCTAAAAAATTAGTTTGGGAGAGAAGCAAAAGAATAAGATAATATTTTCTATAATATAGTTTGGGGGAGAAAAGAAAAAAAATGGAAATAATTATTTCTCTTTTGTAATATGTTTCTATAGTATAAATATGTAGTTCATATCTGTAGGATATTTTTGTAGTTTATTTCTATAGGAAAATTTTGTAATTCATTTTTGTAGATCATTTTTGTAGTTCATTTCCGTAGCTTAGTTCTATAGTACTTTTTCATGATGGATTTCTATAAGCATGTCCTCGTAGTAAAATTTCCTAAGTCTATGATTGTAATGAATCTTTATTAAAATACAATGACCTAATCCATGTGTCTTATAACAAGAGAAATAAGACTCTATGGGTGAAGCATCAAGCATCTACAAGATATACATAATTTTCAAATATTAATCATTGAAAATTATTAATATCTTACATGTAATGGGTATGCATGTAATATGTCCCCATAAAGCTTGGTACGGATGTCATAGACATAGGCCCTACCATGAAAGCCTAGCACGGTGTTATGGATGCTCGTTGCTCAGTCTCATAGTCATGGGTTGATATTATAGTCACAATTTAATATCGTGGTCATGGACTATCAAATCGTAAGTGGCATAAGCTTGAATGCATGCCACTTATCCTAAATGTTACAACCTATCATCACAGGTTCACAATTTTAAATATAAGCAAGCCCCTCCATTTTTCTTAGAAGCTATCCAAAGGGTGTGAAGCAAAGAGGAATACATGGATGTCCTTGAGCTAATAATTGGATAGGTGGCCCTTACATAAGGACCTTTAAGGAGCAGCTAAATTGACCTTTGTAAACAATGTGTATGTCATGTGAAGAGCGAGTCCTCAATTTTTCTACCCTATGAGGAAGATGTTGGAAAAATGATAAAGCCTTGACATCATAGACCCGACCACATAAAGTATTGATCCACGCATCTGCTAAATATCCAATGTAGCACATGTGGAGAATTCCATGATGGCAGACACATGTGATTAGGTAGATACGATTTTATGCCATAGTTCATTCATGCTATTTCTAGAGATGATTTCACCTTAACCCTTAAGTTATATTTTCTAGTGAATATCATCATCGATAGTTTTCATGTTCTTTGGATAATCATTGTCATTTTACTATGAAATTTTGTTGCACATGGCCTTATTGGTGAGTGACACATGCATGACCTTTAGTGATAAGGCAAAAGCAAAGGTGGCACTAAAAAGAGTAATCACCTTTGAAGGTGATAATGTAGCTTTGAAGAACAGTTGGTAGATCGCATAATAATATCACTCGTGCACATTAAAATTGATTCTTACCCTCGTGTATCACGTATTATGGAAATGTGGTAGCATAATATGATTAGCATATCATGGCAAGATATCAGTGATGCCACTTAGAAGGGGTGACCACCTACTAAGTTAAGACATCAAGCACAAAAACTTGGCCAACAGAACTATGAAGCGATAAGGAAAAACATCATGGATTAAACATAGAAGTTGTCAATTAAAATAATGATCAATTGCTATGTTTTCAGCCAGAACACACCATAGGATATAGGTGAAACCTTGATTTTTGTGTGCAAACAATTTATTTTCTTCTCTGCAACACTAGGGAAAATTTTTGGCAAATTTGGCATCGATTACACTTTGCAAAACTAATTGAACCATGACTTCACCATGAATTCTGCATGTTTTATTGCAATTGCACCTAAACGTGTGGTGTAGAGGGTGAATTCGAGCAGGAATATTTTATTAAAGGCTATGGTGGAGAAGTTTTAGACATACACCAAAAAGGAGGTGTAGAGTCAACAATTCGATCAAAAACCAACTATAAGTGCCAATTTTTTTTTATTTTTAAAGAATTTTGCAATGGAATGTAATGTAATAATTTTTTTTAAGAATGGAATGTAATATAAATTTTTAAATTTTAATAATTTCCTCTGTATAAATTAGGATTTTCTACAAAATAGTAATAAAATGAATATATATTCAAAACAAAATTATAGAGTATTTATCATCTTCAAAAATGACCATTTGAGGGCATATTGCAAAACCAAACCAAAAATAATATTTTAAATCCCTACCCCTACAGTCATAGTAGAACCCTATAGCCATTATAAAATCTACTTTCAATAAGATAATCAAGCCTTCCTCCATTACTATCCAGATGCCAAGTGATTGTTTAAGAAACCTATTTCATAAGGCAAGATGGTGGGAAGCCCTAAGTCAGTTCCAAGACCATGACCATAGTGTGACCAAGAGGTTTATTGTAAATTATGATCCCTCATCCATGGTTATGCAATTTGGTGGAGTTGAGATAGCAATAACCTCCAACCTAATTTCTAAAGTCCTCCATTTTCCTAAGGTGGGTCAAAAATAATTTAAGTCTAGTGATAAGGAAGTAGCCCAATTGATCAAGAATTTTGGAGAGAAGTGTTTCCTAATACGATACAGGAAATTTTGGATCAAAGGGGTGGTAACCTCCTCCTTCCCACTCAAATAGAAATAATTCATAATCCTAGTGATGAAGTTCTTTACTATTGAAGGGATATTTTCGGTATGTGGAGGCTACCATCTAAAATTATTTCTCAATCTTAAATTCCTTGATCATGAGGATTGTGTAATTAATCTACCATAATTCCAATATAAATCACTGAAATCCATTGTTGAGAAGGTTCAAGAAAGGAAATCTAGAGTTGCACCTAAAAAATATCTTATTACCCATCATGGTTTAATTATCTTGCATAAAACACTTGACACTGAAATGACATGGGATAAAGTGGTAGCGGGGTCTAACCTATCCATATACTCGTCTAAGGAATTATATGATCAGGAATATATCTCTAAGTTTGATGATAGCTAGGAGGAATATGACCCTATTGTGTGTTAAAAGGTCACTTGGGCTAAATCCACCAAGTTTTCAAAATCCTCCTCACCTACACCAATCAAAAATATGTGGTTTGAGGAATTTAACCCAAAAAAATATAGAAAGGGTGAAACATCAAGACAACCTGATAGCCTGCGATTGAGTCTAGTGACCACAAGTCCTTAGTTAAAATCCATTGATGTCTTGACCAAAATTCACACCCAATAGAACTTGTTACAATTTTGGTTGGATAGCTTCTGCAAGGAGTCTACGAAACATGCAACCTTAATGGAGAGTATCATCTCCACCCAAAATGAACTTCTTAGGTAGGTGTCTATGGAATTCAAGGCCAAGGTGACTAAACTAGCTGACCAAGTCTCCCAACCAACTATTTCTAGTGATTCACCTAATAAAAGTTATATGAGAAAGATAAGGCAATTATTCAACTTCATCAAACACTTTGCTCTATCCCACATGCTTGAGGGGGATAGCTCACCCACACTCTCATAATTTAGATTCCATAGATGCACCACTTCACTAGCATGTGGAGCATAAAATATGGACTGAGTTATGGATCTAGATATTCCATTATAAGTTTATACGGTGATCAATTTTATCATCGAATTAGCAGGACAACTATCCCCACCAATAGAAAATACAAAGCTAGAATATCCACACAACACATCAGGTATAGGGGGTGGATAGGAATATGTGGCTTACTTGAATACTGTGGCCATCGAGTGGCCACTAAATCCTACCATATCCAGAGCTCAGGTCTAAAAAATCAAATAGGAAAAGTTGAAGATAGAAGATCATCCTACTCCAGTCCAGGCTTCATCCTGGATTAGAGCTTAAAATGTTTAATTTTTAATATTTTTTGAGAAACATTGTCATAAAACTGCAAACTTATATTATTTTTATTTGTATATGATATGTCCTTCCAGTTTTAGTAGCATTATTTTTGGTGTGTGCATGAGGACATGCACTTCCTTTATTTTGGGGGAAAATGATGAGGTTTGGAATTTGATTGTAATATGTAGTTTATTCTTGCATTTTAGCTACAACCTTCATGATATATATGTGCATTTTGATCAAAAATGTGTATGTTTTAGTATGATCTTTAGATAAATGTTATTTGTAGGCTTATGTTTTGAATGATTGTAATTTTACATAAATCATGTGAAAGTGTTGTGTTCTTAATAGGTAAAAGCTACAGGTGTTCACAAAAACTACTACAAAAGAATATGGATGAAACAACCTATGATAGAATGTAGCTGAAGAAGCCTATGTGTGTAGTTGATAGAAACCGGGTACGAAAGGGCACTATTGAAACTGTCTATAGAAGAAGGTGACTAAAAGTGGCTATGGGTGGATGCTACTAATATAGATTACAAAAACCAGTTTATTTTTAGCAAATTTATTTTTTGTCCAATAAGACCAAGCATATTGCCAGCTCGATCAATGTCATGTGAGCCATTGAAATAGTCAGGCATGAATAATTTATTATTCTTTATTTGGGTTTACCTTATAATAATTTTTTATATAATTTGTTAAATGGTTACGATTATGCATTGTAATAAATTTATTCTTTCCTAAATAAAATGATAAAGTCATTTTTAATAGTCCAAAGTAGTTATTAGACTATTTAAATTATAGAATATTTTGTTATTTATTTTTAGTGGTCAATCTGAGTCTATTCAACATGTAACAAAAAGAGGTTGAAAACTTCTATTGAAAGTATGATGTAATATTATGTATTACAAATACAAGACCTTAAAAAATGTCTAGTTCACACATATACGTAGGGATTATTGTAACCATGTTACATTGTACCAGTTGGTATGAAGATTGGAATAAAAGAATAAATTAGCATCAACATCTTTCTTCTATGAGTGTGGTAATAAAATTATGTATTTTCTTCATGCTTTGATTGTAGTAGTTGTAGTTTTATTTATTTTTCCCACAAGAATGAATCAGAAAACTTTAAATTAGTTTAATGAATATAAATTACTAAAATTAAAGTAAGGTAAAAATGAGAAGAGATTAATACTGACCTCGAGGAGGTAGGGCCCACTCCAAAAGGTTAGTCCCTAGATCTCTTCCTCCTAAAGTATAGTAGATATAGTTAGAACATAGAATAAACTTAGAATATAAATTTAATTAATTACATATTTCAGAATTATAGAACATATTAAGATATATAATGCATCATTAAAATCATAAGTGGATCCACAAAACCTAGCGTAGTTCATAATTGCATCCCAAAAATTGAGCATATTTTCAGTATTTTTAGTTATTACAAAATTTCTTTTACGCAAGAAACTAAGAAAAAATAATAAAAATATCAATGATCATAATTATGAGTATCTATATAGGATAAATATTCTTTAAATCTAATCCTTTTTTGATAATTAAGTGTGAGATATTACAACTCAACAAATAGCAATTCTCACTATGCTAAACATCACTCAACCATTTAAGATGAAGAATGGTGATTCCAACTATGTGCTTTGCACCATATTGATCTAGAATGGACATATAATGGTAATCTTAGACCCTTTCATATATATCTTAGTGCTACTTAATATATCAAAAATATTATATGCTATTTTTTAAGCTATACAATGGTGGTTCCATTACATTATGGGTAAAAAATCCTTGTATATTTTGATCATAGGCATCTACAATTATTACACTTAAAAAATAAGGTAGAAAATACATGCCATATAATACAATGACTTACTTATAGTAATATCACCTTATGATTACACATCATAAGGAAAATAAGAATTATATTAAAATTTGTCTAAGCCAAACACTGGTATAAACTCTATTGAATATTCTAAATTATAGAGGACATTGTACAAATGATTGATAGGTGTTATACCTTGAATATATAGACATTACTAAGATAAAATAAAAATCTTACAAGGGAAATCAGCATCATAGCACCACATTTAGGGTGGGCCATTATGCCTTCTTAGAAATATTTGTGTCATTTGATACAATAAATTAGTCACATATCTAGAAAACATATTAATATAAAATGTATGGATACTTTAGCATCATTAAAACACTTATGGAACTATAATATTCATTTATTGGCCACACATGCACTATGAAGTGGAGCTTTATATGTGATCCTATGTACCTTTCAACATTGCTAAATTAATAAAAATGAAGCTTCGGATCTACACACCTTTATTAGTTCCTTCTAGACCATGGTAATCCATTAGCATATTTTATCTCTTATTCTTACCAACCACCATGAATCATCATGATTACATATTTTTTGTTGTGAATAGGTTTAGCAAGATGGATATCATTGTACCTTGTAAAAAGGGTATAGATACAACTGAGATAACCCATACATTATTTTCATAGCTTTGGATTCACTATGGCCTCATAAACTTGATTGTATCATATATGGATTATGGATTTTGTTCTTATTTGTAGTTTATGGTCCTATCTTTGGAACCAATTGGGAACCAAGCTCTATAATTTGAATACCCTTCATCCATAAATAGATGAATGTCTAGAGGTTGTCAGTAAAATTTTAATGCATCTACTTAGGATGTATAATATTATCACACTTAGACATGGGATGATATTTTGACCTACATATAGCATATAAATGATAAATATTTACATTCCTTTATAGGTCAGTTTATTCTATGCATACTTTGTATTTCATCCTGGCACCCCTATGGTTGTTGCCTTCCATATTTTGACTAGTACCATGATGTTAGCATAGGTCAAGGAAGTTAAAAAGTATAAGAAACTTTTATATCAACTAGAGAACATCAATACTTAGGTATAATAAATCCTTTAATGTCAATAGTATAAATGCAAATAATTCCATGATAAACATAGGACTCCACATAAATTTCAATTTGGAGTTAAGGTTTAACTCCATAAGAAGAAGAAAAACTTCTCTAGAATGCATTAGAAGCTCAAACAATTATATTATGGTCCCTACACCATACAATGTATGTCAAGTGATATTGTTTTTGTTCTTGATTTTCCACCTTGCTTGGGGATACATCCAATATTCTACACAAAACTCTTCAAGCCATAATATCCTCCTATGTTAGATCCTATGAAAGTATAGCATCTAATGAATCTAAAATAGTTCAATTAGAATGTGTAGTAGTATACTATCTAATCAATGTCACCAATAAGTATACTCTCAAAGGGGCATAAAACCTATATAAAGTTGCAAATCAAGGTCAATTTCCTTCACAAGCTAAATTTAACATGCTTGATAAATTGGAGACTAACATAATGGGGATCATTATTTTCTATGGGGAGATGAATGGTCTAAGAAAATCATGAGTGATTGTTTATAGTTTCAAGGATGATGATGCTAAAATACCTTTAGGTTGTAGGACTTAGAAATTATTTGGACTCTTCACCAAATAGGTTATATCTAGTCCTAATTATAGAATTAAAACTTGACATGGCATGAATCCTACTTATAGCATCATGACTGTCACATGCCTACTGCTTGATATTTTTTTATTTGGAAGAATGTGATATTGTGTTGATTTTTTGTGATGTAGACATAGGTTTACGTTTGGAGGCAATAGAGAGTAACCACACCTGATGGAGACTTAGTATGCAAGGTGTCAAGTAGATGGGATATGATGTTGTGTTTCATTTCACCTTGGCTAGTGGATACATGGAATTCCACCATAGAATTTGCATATAAAATCATTTTGATTGTTGATGCATTTGGGCATGTGTGTGATTGAACTTTGTACAAGGTTGCTATTGCATTTCTTACTTATCCTTTGATGTTGTGTGCATTTCTTGTGTGCTCCTTGTTGATGTGCAAATGTCAATGTTAAGTTTATTCAATGGGAAAATATAAAAATAATATAAATATGGATATGTTGCTTGTTGCCTTTGAAGGAAGAAACTCATGTATTGCAAGATAATGTATATATGTGTGTGTGTGTGTGTGTGTGTGTGTGTGTGTGTGTGTGTGTGTGTGTGTGTGTGTGTGTGTGTGTGTGTGTGTGTGTGTGTGTGTCTATATAGGGAATAAAATATATATAAATATAATAAAACATAATTTAAATAATGTGTAATTTTTTAAAAATATATATTTAATAAGAATTTCCTTGATAATTGCTTACATGGAGTTAAATTAACAATATAAACCCATGAGATAGGTGCCTATGAAGTCATTACGTTATATGATGATAACAACCAGTAAGACCACTTTGCTTTCTTTCCATTCGAAGAAGGAAAAAAATAATAATATATATTTGGTTGTGTATGGGGAGATGATTTGGCATAACAATTATGTGAGGCGTCACTTTTGGAGTGGAGTAAGTGCTTTTTAGTAATAATGAGTAAAAGCGGATGGATGTCATTTATCGAGCATTAAGGAAGGAGTAGTTGGATGGGGAATGCATGCGAAGAGAGTTGAAGAAAGAGTGTTGAACAGGGAGAGCAGCGTTGGAGCAAATCTATTGGTGAAAGAAAAATAGTCAGTGGGAAGCTGTATAACCAGGTAGACTTGAGCTCTAATTTAAAACACCTTCTGTGTGTTATGTTTCTTATGATTGAAATTGTTGGAATCATATGTTTTCCCTATTGTTTGTTAAGTGATAAACCACTGCAGTATTGTCGCAGTTGAAACTTTTAGTTTGAGAAAACTTCCCCATGACAATACATGGTAAATTATGGAAAACATAGCACCCATTATCAATGATTTGATGAATCAAAATTTTAGAGATAGCCTTAATAAGTCAAAAAGCTTACATGAGAAAATAATAACATCAAATCTGAATTATTGCTATAATATGTATGCCTGTGTTTTGCATACGTGGAAGCCATCTTTATTTTGAACTTCAAGATATTTTTTTTTTTAAAAAGAGGTTTTATAAACTGCATGCCCTGTATATTATGTAAGAGAGTAATTTTATTTTGAATTCAAGGAGAGTTGAATCCTGCATGCCTATGCATTGTATAGTTGAGGACTGTATTTCATAATATGAGATGAGCTGATGAAATGCATGCCTGAGTGATGCATGATTGAGGAATATTTAATGAGTTCGTCGAATTGCTCAATGCAAGAGTGGAAAATATTTTATTGAATGAATTGGAAAACTTGCATGTTGTGTGTTTGATATCTTGCATGCTTTATGATTTGAATCTTGCATGCTCTGTGTATGGAATGAGAAGAAACCATCAATTAAAATTTGAGAAAGAGTTCAATATTTTATATGCATTGTGAATTGCATGAGAAGAGAATTCTATTTTTTTATCCTGAAATGAGATTAAAGCTTGACTGCTCTGTGAGAGTGTGAATTATATATAAATTTGGGATGATTTTTCTATAGCATGCATGCTTGCATGAGTACTGTTTGCATTTAGATGCATAAATGGCCAAGCTGATCCCATACTCTCACCTTTAAACTCTTTCTCCTGATGGGTGGTCTGAACGGGTGATTGAACGTGTGGTTCAAGGATGGCAATGGTGATATTGCCATGTTATGGTCTGCACATGATGTCATGACATCATAGCCATTTTTCCAGAATGAACAATGAGTGGCTCATATAAACCAAATGCATTCTCTGGAAAATATATTGAAGTGCTTGAAAAGCCATGAATGGTTGTTATATTATCCTTTGAAAGTGAAGGAAACTGAGATGTAATATTGTACTGGTCCTGTAGAGTTTGATAAAATACAAATTTAGATCTTTCAGATTTAGAAAAGTCGTATGAGGTGTTCTTTTGTAGCTTTATATGACTACAGTGAGTCATGAAATGTTTATAATCGTTGAAACCTTCTCATAGAATTGCAATATTAATTTTGTGTGCTTTTCTAATTACTGAATGAAGTGAAACATAAACTCTGTTGTTTTAAAAATATATCTAGATTGATATTATGTTGGAAAGTCAGTTTCTTTTGATGGATAATACATTGGAATTTTTGTAGGAAAATTAAGGAATATTTGTTACGTGATAGACCATCAATTTATTTTTAAAAATAGAGTGCCAAAATAAATGACATATACTATTCTTTGATAAAGAAATGGATAGATGAAAGGCCCTCATGAAAGAGGTGAGCATGATTTGGAAGTTTGTTTAACTATATGCTAGATAAAGCTTGAAGTTCAAGAAAGAACATTCAATGTGATTAGTGATTTTAAATAGTTTTTAAGGAATTCTTTTCATAGAGTCATTTTATCTGAAGAGTGAATAGAAAATATGTTTGTGATCCTTAATAAGTTGATGCTTTGAATCATACTTCTTGAGTTACATTGTATAATTATGTGTTTAAATTTTGATGAAAATGAATGGACTGTTTGATGCTATTTAGAATTATTTTAGTTAGCATCACAAATCTTCTAGATATATGAATGTGCAAAAGAAGAGACTTCAATGTTTATGCTATATGGAAATTTGTGTTTATGTGATTGGAAAAAAAATAATAACACCAAAAATTCAAGCTGAAACTGAGTATTAAGCCAAAAATAAAACTTTGCCAGAGAAAGCAAAAGATATATAGAAGAAGTCAATATGAAATGGACTTCATTCTTACAATGAGAGCTAGTGCTTATCGAGGAGGATATCACTAATTGAACTATGATAGCCAGAAGTGGTGACAACCATGATTATGTATACCAATATGAAGTACTTATCAAGGAGGATAACACTAACCCAACTTTGGTGACTAGTGGTGGCAAGAAACCTGGTATATGTGTTCCAATATTCAGTCAAGATTTGAACTAGAGTTTCCACACTGATGAGAGTAAGAGATGATGGTATGGGATATTGTCTTTGGAATACATGGATGGTACGTGGGGATTCTCACTACTTTCTTTGATTGTGGAATTGCCAATAGGAATCAAAACCAGAGAGCTGGTATATGAGGTTGGAAAGTCTAGTGGTAGATGGGATGGGTAGCATTACCATCAATAAAATCTAGAACTGATTAATCTGGTTCAAAATCCATGTGATGGTGAACCCTGACTATACTTTGCTAGAAAGTCAATGGTCAGTCACAGGAATAAATACGCCAGTTCCAAAGTGATTATCTAAAATGTGTATGGGTCAGTGGACTCTCATGGTCATGAGTGGGATTACAAATCCTTGTCTAACTTTGGAATAGGGGAGTTAAGGCATCCATCCTTCCAAGTGATATGGGATCTGTAAGGACAAACCCCATTCTAAGAACTTAAGATACCGTGAAAGGGGTAAAGTTTTATTTATGGCAATATATTACAGGAATTTGGTCGGTCTCGAGAACTTAAGACACCAACTGCAGTGGTGGAAATCTTGAAGTGTGTTACTTTTATGCCTAGTACAAATATTAAGTTGGGTATACAGTAAAAATGTTAAAGTTTTTTAATTATGCTCTCATCAAAATGTTTTTGTTTGTGCGCTTAAATAACCGATGAGTAGACCGGGTTGTTAAGTTGGTATCAGATCCTAGGTTGCAAACCTTGGCTAATGAACATGGATGGTTTTTTTGACATAACTCTTTTGATGGCAGGTATGGTGGGTACCTCACGGAGGACCAGTGAAAATCTATAAGAGGAAAATGCAGAAGTTTCATGAGTGGGAACAAGAAGACTCATGAGGGAGTCTGAAATAGAATTTCCATGAGTGGAAACAAGAAGAAGACTCATGAGGGAGTCTAAAAGGGTGTAAGCTTCCAATATACCATGATGAGTGGTCAAAAGAGAGAAATATCCTGTAGCTATGAGAGCTACATAGAATTATGAAAATATGGCTCAAATGAATCAAATGATGCAGGGGAAACTGAAGCAACAAAATGAACAAATGCAAATCCAAAAATCTCAAATGAGTGAGTATATGGATCAACAAAGGGCACAGATGGCTCAACATCAATAATTAATCACACAACAACAAAAATTCATTAAGAATTTGACCAATAGAAGGCGAGCTAAAAATGTAAGTGAATTTCCAAAGGGTTCCTCGAGGAGGAAAGTCGGTGAAGAATTGAAAAAGGAAATCAAGAAATTGGATATATCTAAGTTTGATGGAAGAGGTGATGGTGAAGCCATTTTAAATTGACTAAGTGAGGTGAAAGGATATTTTGTGATCCAACCTCTTTGTTCTAAATCCAAAACTACTTGGGGAATGGCTCATTTAGAAGGTCCTGCAAGAGACTAGTGGACCACATACAAAAAATTTACTCATAAGGAAGCAGTAAATATACCTTGGTAGGAATTCGAAAAAGAGTTTAAAAATCATTTTCTTACTGAACAATTCTATATTGAGAAACATGGAGAATTTACCAATTTATGGCAAGGTAATATGATGGTAATTAAGTATTATCAAAGGTCTGTGCAGCTTCTTAAGTATGCTCCAAAATTTGATGGGCAAGAAAAATTCAAAGCTCATAATTTTTTTATGGGGTTGCATCCAAAATACAGTCAACCAGTGGGTAGAAAAGTACCTCAAACACTGTCAGTTTCTTATGATGTTGCTCAATATGAAGAGTCAATATATAAAGAGGTAAAATATTACTATCAGAAACTCAAGAAATAAAATTTTAAGAAAATAAGGTATCCCAAGCGAAATAAATGCAAATATCAGTATAATAAATTTATATATGGAGGGCAAAATAGAAATGATAACAAAGGCAAGGGTAAATTCCAAAGGAATAGAGGGCAGCCACATCGAAGGAATTTCCAGGAAAGGAAAAACAATAATAGAAAATAAGGTAAAAATGGTAATCAGAATAAGGAAAGTGATAAACAAAATAACGATGGACCAAACACATGCTTTACTTATGGAGCACTAGACCATTTTTCCATAAAATACCATAACAGATTCGATCATAGAAATTCCACTGAGGAAGCACCACATAGAATTTGTTTTTCCATAGGTAACCCTAATATTTCGGGACAAGCTACTCCATTTCTAACTAAAGGAAAAATAGGCAAAAGATATGTTCAAATTTTAATTGATAGTGGTGCTACAAATATTTTCATCTCCAATAATATATTGAGATACATACCAGTTAAACCTAGGATTATAGCCATAGGGTGGCAAGTTGAGTATGGCTCGGGATAAAATTACTTAGTTAACTAGTATCTATTTGATCCACAAATATATTTACCCCATGGAAAAATAAATTGGCACTTGTATGTGGCTCCTTTTCATTCATTTGAAATTGTCCTAGGAGTGGACTGGATTAAAGCTCATAAGGCCCTTTTGAATTTTGAGAAAATATGGATGGATTATATGGATGATGCAAATCAACGAATCTGTATTCACTGTAATCGAACATTCTTTGAGCCTCTTTTTATGACTGCCATGCAATTCAAAAGATCCTGGAGGAAAATATGTAAACTATATGTGGTTAAATTGAACAAAAAGGAGGAAACTAATTCAAACTCTGCATTATTTCAGCAATACCCAGTATTAAATGAATATAGGGATGTTTTTCCTAAATATTTACCTGGGCTACCTCCAAAAAGAGAATTTGATTTCTCAATTGAGATTATACCAGGAGCAACTCCAGTAGTTGGAAATCCTTACCGGATGACACCTCTTGAATTGTAAGAACTTAAGACACAACTATAGGACTTGTTAGAGAAAGGGCACATTAAACCTAGTGTTTCGCCCTGGGGAGCACCAATATTGTTTGTTAAAAAAAATGGATCCTTGAGACTATGCATTGATTATAGAATGCTCAATAAGATGATAGTTAAGAGTAAGTATCCCTTGACTAGAATTTATTATTTGTTTGACCAATTGAAAGGAGCTATAATCTATTCAAAGATTGACCTAAGGTCAAGATATCACCAATGGAGAATAAAATAGGATACCTATAAGACTACTTTTAGAACTTGATATGGACATTATGAGTTCATAGTATTACCATTTGGATTAAAAAATGTACTAGTTGTATGTATGAATTTGATGAATAGTGTATTTTGAGAGCAGTTAGACAAATTTTGTTAATTTTTTTGGATGATATCTTGATTTAATTTCAAATTAGAGAAGAACATGACCAACACATGAGGATAGTGTTAGAAATCCTCAAGAAAAAATCAGTTGTATGGTAAACTGTCCAAATGTGAGTTTTATACATCACAAGTTCAGTATTTGGGACATATGATTTCCACCAAAGGAATAGTTGTAGATCCTAAAAATATTGAATCTATAATGGATTGGCTAGTCCCAACCAATGTGTTAGAATTAAGAAGTCTCATGGGAATGGTCGGTTATTATCAGTGATTTGTTAAAGGGTTTTTTAAGATTGCATCTCCTATTACTAATTTGCAAAGAAAATGGAAAGTTTTTAGGTGTACGGCTCAATGTGAAGAAGCCTTCAGAATACTTAAGGAAAATTTGACAACTGCACCTATATTAAAAATAGCTAACCCAAACAAATTATTCACGGTATGTACTGATGCTTCATTAGAAGGATTGGGTGGTGTGTTAATGCAAGATGAGGTTGTGATAGCATATGAGTCTAGGAAACTCAAGAAACATGAAATAAACTATGGTACCCATTATTTAGAGCTGGTAGCAGTAGCTCATGCTATTAAGATATGGAGATATTATTTTTTAGGAAATCCCTTTGAGCTTAAAACTTATCATCAGAGTTTGAAATATATTTTTACTCAACCTCTGTTGAATTCCAGAAAATGAAGATGAATGGATTTTCTGGCTGAATATGACTTTGGTATTGAATATATCAAAGGAAAAGAGCATAAATTGGTAGATGTTCTCAACAGAAGAAGGCACATAGTAGCAATTATAAAATGCCAATATGATCTAATGGAACAGATCAAGGGAATGTAAAAGAGTGATGATTTTTGCAATAAATGCCACAATAAGGTTAAGCGAGAACTAGAACGGCACAAAGATTATAATATTAAGCAATATCTGGTATATTTTTGTAACAGAATTATAGTACCTAATGATGAGGGACTAAAAAGAGATATCTTGCAAGAAGTTAATTATCCACCAAATTTTGCTCATCCAGGGGTAATTAAAATGAAAGAAACCTTGAGAAAGGAATATTTTTGGCCTAGAATGAAAAAGGATGTGGTACAATTTATTGCTTGCAATATCAAAAGGATAAGACAGAGCATCAGCATCCTAGAGAACAGTTGCATCTGTTCGATGTTCCATAATAGAAATGGCAAGTAATATCTATGGATTTTATTGTTGGTCTTCCTAAGATGTGATTCTAGCATGATGCCATATTTGTTGTGGTGGATAAGTTAACTAAAGTAGTGCATTTTATACCAGGCAGCATACGTGATGTTGCATCAGTCATAGTGTAAAATTTTTTTGATGAAATTGTAAGATTACATGGCTTTCCTAAAATAATTGTCTCGGACAGAGATTCAAGATTTACCTGAGTTTTGGTAGGTTTTGCACCAATATTGGGGAACAAAGATCAATATAAGCACCACCTATCATCTTGATATGGATGGACAAACCAAGAGGTTCAATCAGGTGCTAGAGGATATGTTGTGCATGTATTGCATGGATCACCAGAATAAATGGGAAGATTATATCTCCCCCATGGAATTTTCTTATAATAATAGCGACCATACCACATTGGGCATGGCCCCTTTTGAGGCTCTATATGGGCGTAGGTGTAGGACATCTTTAATGTGGGATAATTTGGACAATCAAGAGGTGACCGGTCTTGAAGTTGTTAAAAGGATGGAGATCCAACTTAAAGAAATTGGTCAGTGACTTCGTGAAGCTACTGATCACAAGAAGAGTTATGTAGACTTGAAATGAACCCCCCCAAGAATTTTTTTTAGGCAATAAATTCTTTCTTAGATTCAAACCAACCAAAAGTTCAATCAAATCCACCAAATTAAGTTCTAGATATGTTGGTCATTTTGACATTGTTGACAATATTAGTCCTATCACCTACAAACTTGCTTTACCACCAAATATATCCAAAATCCACAGTGTTTTCCATGTGTCTCTCCTTTGCAAACATGTCACGAAATCACAATAGTTTTTCTAGCATTTTCTCTCTCCTCCGATATGTCATGAAATCGCGACAGCTTTTCCAGCTTTTTCTCTCTCCAATATTTCTCGAAATCACGACAGAAAACATGTCGCAATATCGCGACAGTTTTCTCATTTGTATTTTTCTTTGATTCTGTGAATCTGGGCCACTTCTGTCTTCCTGGAAATTTACTGTACATGTTGTCACTAACCTCTGAACTCTTGTCCACTGAATCAACTGATCTATCTGTCTGTGTTGATAACAATGACAATATTGTTTCTACACCTTGCTCAACAGGTAAATGTAAGATGCCACGATATCGCTACATGTCGCGATATCACGACGTGTTGCAGTTTCACGAGTCCAAATGCAGAATTCAGCTAAGTATAGAAAATGTCACGATATCACGACATGTCGCATTCTCACGACCTATCGCATTATTGCGATCAAAATAGTCAACGACAGCAAGGGGTAAAATCGTCGCGATATCGCGATGTGTTGGATTTTTGCAGTCAACGCAGTCAATGAAGGCACTAAAATGAAATTTGTTGTGATATCATGACGTGTTGCAAAATCGTGACTTGCGGTGGCCATGGAGCAGAGTGATATAAAATGTCATGAAATCGTGACATAATTGAGCAAAAGGCAAATCAATGAAACTTGACGCGATATCACGACAGAAAAGCAGAGAGGGAGCAAATGGAGAAAAACGTCACAATATCACGACATTTTTGAGGACGAGGACAAGTAAGAGAAACTTGTCGCAATATCATGACATGAAGTGATAATGATGAAGAAGGCAAGAAAATGTCACGATTTCGTGACATATTTGATAGGAAGGGCAAAGTGCGAAGAATTGTCGTGATTTCATGACATGTCATGTTTTCACGAGGCGAAAGCAAGGAGGCAGTCAGATTGTACGAAATGTCACGATTTCACGACATGTTCTGTTTTCGTGAGGCGAAAGGCAAAAATGAGGAGAACATAGAAACCTGTCGCAATTTCGCGACGTGTTGAAGATGAAAGAACCAAATGGGAAAAACGTCGTGATATCGTGACATGTCGCATTTTCATGACCTGTTGCATTTTTGCGGGTTGAAAGCTGAACCGTACAAGACGATGAGAAAGTGTCGTGATTTTGTGACATGTCACATTTTCATGATCTGTCGTGTTTTCACGGGTCAAAAGGAGGCAAAGACAGCACAAGAGAAACATGTCGCGATATTGCGACATGTCGCATTTTTGCGACCTGTCTCATTTTCACGACAGAATCAACGACAAAAGGCCTGATACAATTCTGTTGCATTTTTCTTCAAGATTGCATAGGAGAACATGCAGAGGAGATAAGGATCAATTAAAGGCTCTCCAATGGTTTTCAGATCATGGTCAAAGAAGCGGTTCCAGATTAAATGTTTTTTATTATTGAGGTGTGCAATATGGAAGAACCTGAAGCAATTTTCAATGCTGCCAGAATTAAAGACGCCTCTGATATTCAAAGCGTCTATTCGTGATCTCTTATAGCTTTCAGCTTCCCTTTATAATGTTCATTTGATGAAGATATATGGGCCCTCATTACTGTTTCATTATTAATTGTAATCCATTAAAATTAGGGACTATCATTTCTCTGAGGCAGATTAAGGGGATTGTTCTTCGAAAATTGCTTCATGTATTAAATGTTGTAATATGAAAGAAAGAGGACGGACATCTATAAATACCAATGTAAATATCAAGCAAAAGGAGGAGGATATTGTTGCAAAAATTGAAATAGAAATCCTAGATGCAATTGCTTCCATTCTTAGTGTCTTCTAGAGTTGGTGATCTAATTTGTTGTGTATGTTTGGCTTTCTGTGTGATTTACTTTTGTGTAGTCTAGTGTAATATCAGTTGAATTCTACTGTCTTGAATTTGGCTGTATTAGCATTTGAATGTTTGAAGTTTATTTGGAAGTAAACTCATGGCTAATGCGTGATCTAATTTCTGTGTTCTAAGAATCAGTTGCTGATGAGCTTTAGGATCTAGTTGAAGTTATTGATGTTCGAGATTATTCTCCCCATTAATGATCATCTTTGGCTATATTTACATCCCTTTTAGTTTATTTCCCATTTCTTTCTACATTTTCCCATTTCTTTCCTGTATCTCTAGTCTTGAAACCATTTTAGATTAGTGTGGGAACTAGCCCTCTCTGGAGATTGGTCCGGGAGACATTTCTTTCTCTCGACCTTTCAATTTTGGCCGGGTCTAGGGCGCATAGATGTAGAAAATCCTTTCCTGTGGTAGATTTGTGACCAACAGTACCATGATTCCTCATCTTGTAGGGCTTTCTCTAGGTATAATGAGATATTGATTTCTCTCCCGTGCACCATATAGCTCATAAATTGGATGTGGTTTACATTCAGGTGTGAATACTTCCTAGTACATGTGAAGTATCTTGCAACCTACTCCAAAATCTTCCACAGGTGAATCAAGAGCCTCTGCTTTGGAATCCCTCCTTGGTCATAGGGGATGTTCCCCTGTTTTAGCAACACTTCGATGCATTTATTTGGAATTTCATCCTTGTACGTGCATTCCCCAGTAAGGGGGAGGCCAGTGACCTGAGCAATGTGGTCTAGGGTAACTATTATTATTAGTCTATGCAGCTAGGCCACTTCTCCATTTAGAGCGATGGAAAATTCTTTGGCTACCTCTATGTCATATTCCTGGCTAACCAAGCGATAGTAGTCCATCCACCCAGCTGCTTTGAATTGATTGCGAACTTCTCCCCTAATTCCTTTAGTGTCATTGGGCTCCTACTTCTTAATCGTGTAATTCTTCGTAGGTCCTCCCATGGTAAATTCCCTGTTGAGCTCGATTTTTTTACTTAGTAAGGCACATTTTTATAACCTGAGGTGCCTAACTCTAGAAATTATTTCCATGTTGGGTTTAGCAAGGTAATCCACTCAAATTAATTTTTGGCACAACGTATTAGGCATGAGGAGTGATTTTCCATTCTTGCATCGTCATCATTTTTGAGAGCATATTATATGAAAATTACATATATATCTAATTAAAATAATGTGCATACCTAATTGGTCATTTTGTGTTGTGTGGAGTATGCCAAATTGCCATTCGATGATGTTTTCCCCATGTGTTGATTACATCACTTTGGGTACTACATTCCTGGTTCGCTCGAGGTCCTACTGTTGAAAATGTGATGGATCCTATTGGTTCATATTGGGATGCATATCTCCTATTGGTTGGCCTTGGGACATTCAGAAATCCTACCTAATGATTTCAAAATATTTTTGGGCATGTATGGATCTCTATCACGTGATGTGATGGTATTGGCTTCGGTTGCTCCTCGTACTACCAAGTTGCACATGTGAATTGAATTAATCGAGGCACCTGCTTGAGTAAGGTGCTCAAAAGGCACCTATTTTGGGTAAGGCACTAGAGTAAGGCATCAGTAAGGCACCTAACTCGGTAAGGTGCCAGTAAGGCGCCTAACTTGGTAAGGTGCCAATAGGGCACCTAACTCATTAAGGCACCAATAAGGTGCCTAACTCAGTAAGGTGCCACTTTGACCTTCATATATATATATTATATCCTCTTTCCTTTTACATGAATTTTTGGGGCTGTCCTAGATTACAAGGTAAGGTGCCTAGAGTAAGGCATCACTCCTCCAGAGTACGGTGCCATAGTAAGGTGTTGCTCCTCCAGAGTTAGGCGTCTGAGTAAGGTGCTACTTCCCCCATGTCTAATAAATTTCATGTCCTCATGACAAAATCCCCCTATAGATGCTCTTATTTTTTTTAATGAATAGAGTGCCTTCTTAGAATTGTAAGGCACCGCTCCTCCTGAGTAAGGCACTAGAGTAAGGCGTTGCTTCTCCTGAGTAAGGCTCCATATTAACGCATCGCTCCTTCAAAGTAAGGTGCCAGAGTAAGGTGCCACTCCTCTTGATTAAGGCACCATAGTAAGGCATCGCTCCTCTTGAGTAAGGTGCCCGAGTAAAGTGCCACTCCTCCAGAGTAAGGTGTCACTCCTCCAGAGTAAGGCACTAGAGTAATGCGCCACTCCTCCTGAGTAAGGCACTCGAGTAAAGCATCACTTATCCAAAGTAAGGTTCCCTAGTAAAGTGTCGCTCCTCCATAGTAAGGCACCAGAGTAAGGTGTCAGAGTAAGGCGTTACTCCTCTAAAGTAAGGTGCTAGAGTAAGGTGCCACTCCTCTAGAGAAATGTGCCCCTTCCTTATTATTGAAAAATCAGTGGTGGATGATGTGTCTTTTGATGTGAGGTTGATCAAGCCTCCTAGAATTATCCTCATATTACATCAACATCCACCTCATTCAGGCACAGGGATGTTCGATGTAGAATTTGGCATCCTCCCCATACCTGAACCATTGCTATCCTCCTAATGCACAGGTATATGGATGCTAAGCCCACCTAGGCCTATTTTTCCAAAATGCCTATTGTTCGAACAATAAGGCTATGTCCCTGTAAAATGAAAACACAAAAAAAAAAAAGTGCAGTTAAACAGGGTTCGTGCCTGTTAGGCCTTAGCTCTCAAGATTCTTGCAGTTTACATGTAGACGTTGTCCCTGCAAAACACACAGTAAGCTAAAAACAGTAACCTATTCTAACTTGTCTTTGGTGGACGTCCCTATGTCCACCACGTTGTTGAGAATTTGGGAGATTTTACCTGGATGGGGTCTCCCCCACACATGTTCTAGTTTCCACTAGTAATCCCTCAAATGTATGGTATGGATGCACCCAGTGGCATGGTGTTGTTGTCGTCAATCGTCTTGACCCGTACATCACCATTCTTGATTATTTCCACCACCTCGTATAATCCCATCCATCTCTACATAAGCTTCCACTTCCACTCTTGGAACTTGGAGTCGTACAATAGTACCCAATCTCCTTCTTTGAATTGTTTCTTTTTAATGTGGTGGTCATGCCACTGCTTCCTTTGCCTCTACACAATTTATATTCTCTATAGGGCATCCATGTGAAATTCATCTAGCTGATTTAGTTGATGAATTCGTTCCTTATATGCATTGTCCAAGTCTAGATCCAATTTGATCGTCGTTCTAAGTGTCTTAACTTCAAATTCGATGGGTATCATTGCATCTTTCCCATAGACAAATCAAAATGGGGTAAAATCAGTGGTCAACTTCCACATCGTATTATATGCCCACACTACCTTAGGTGGTCTTACAACCCAATACTTCATGTGTTGTTGCACGGTCTTTGTTAGGATTTTTTTTTGTATTTCCCTGTTAGTGACCTCCACTTGCCCATTCTCTTGTGGATGGTATGGGGTAGTCATGTTATGCCAAACCCTGTACTATTTCATCAGCTTCTCAATTAATCTGGATGTGAATTGGAGTCCCTAGTCTGTTGTAATTTCCATGGGCACTCCAAATCTCGTAAAAATGTGGGAGAATATAAATTCGATGATCGTCCATTCCTTGGAGTCTCTTGCACCTAGACTTTGACCCATTTAGTGACATAGTCTATATAGACTAGAATGTATCTCTTCTTGATAGAAGGTAGGTTGATGGGTCCCATAAAATCCATTCCCCATTTGTCAAAGGGTTCAATGTGCATGTGAGGCTGCAAGGGCATCTCATCCCTGTGGGTCGGTTGGACCATCCTCTAGCATTCATCACATTTTCTAGCATATGAAATTGCGTCTTTGAATAGCATGGGCTAAAAATACCCAGTCTAAAATACCTTATATGCAGTCCTTCTCCCTAAGAAGTGGCCACCATAAGGCTTGTTATGGCAGGCCTTGATGATCTCTACAAATTCATGCTCAACCACACACCTTATTACGATTTAATCAGACCCTGTTTTGAACAAGATGCCATCAATCCATTGGTATGATGCATTTTTTTTTATTACCCCTTGCTTCTCCCAGTATGATAGGGTAGGGGAGGTTCTCCTGGTGGCCAAATAATTGGTAATATATGCATACCATGGTGTCTATTCACTGATTATGAATATATTCTCATCCGATAACTAGTTTTCTACCGCTATGTAGTCTGCTGGAATTAGTTTGGATAGGAAGTCTACGACTACATTGTCTTTTCTGGGCTTGTCGACTATGGTAATGTCATATTCTTGTAGCAAAAAAATCCACCTAATGATCCTACTATTGATTACTGGTTTGCTCATCAGATACCTGATGGCTGCATGGTCCATGTGGATGAATACTTTATACCTAGTAATGTAGTGGTGGAATTTATTGATGGTGTGTACCACTGCAAGAAAATCCTTCTCCATTATTGTGTAATTAATCTCAACCCCTACTAGGTTCTTGCTAATATAATAGATGGCATAGAACTCTTTTCCATCCTATTACCCAAGGATCGCTCCAATTGCATTATTGGATGCATCACAATATATGTGGAATAGACCAATTTGGGCCCTGCAATACTAGGGCAAAGATCAGCTTCTACTTTAGCATCTAAAATTTTTGCTCATAGTCATCTTTCCAGATAAATTCTACGTCCTTCATCAGAAGGGTGTGTAGCGGTTTGGCGATTTTGCCAAAATCGATGATAAATTACCTATAGTACCTGGTAGAGCTAAGGAAACTCGTTACCTCCCTCTATGTTTTTGGGCTGAGTAAGTCTTTGATGACTTCTGTCTTCTTGTGATACACTTTAACCCCTTCTACCAATATATGATGCCCTAACACTATGCCTTCCCACATTATCATAAAACATTTCTCATTGTTGAGGGCTAGATTGTTTTCCTCATACCTTTGGAGTACACATTCCAAATTTTTCATCGCCTCTTTAAATTTTTCCCTGTAAATGGTGAAATTAGCCATATATACTTCAATTGCTTTGCCTATCATATCCAATAATATGCTAAGCACTACCCTCTATAATGTGGTTGGTGCATTGCATAGCCCGAAAGGTAGCACCCTGTATGCAAACATTCCCCATGGGCAGGTGAACATTGTCTTATCTTGGTATTCTTCTACGATCTAGATTTTATTGTACCCATTGAATTTGTCCAGGAAGGAAAAGTATTTCCTTTAGAAAAATATGTCTAGCACTTGTTCAATGAAAGGAAGTGGAAAATGGTCCTTTTTAGTCACCTTATTCAGTGATATGTAGTCAACACAAATCGTTCATTTCCTATTCTTTTTAGGTACCACCACAAGTGGTGATACCCATTCACTGTTCAATAATGGGTAGATGAATCCTACTATCAGGAGCTTTTATAGCTCGATCTTGACAATGTCCTTCATGGTCGGGTTCATCCTTCTTTGTAGTTGTCTGATGGGGGTTGACTATTATTCTAGATAAATACAGTGAGTGCACACATCTCGGTTGATTCCTTTCATATTCGTATAATCCCACACAAATACATATTGATGTTTTATTAGGAACTCTTTCAATTCTATCAACTATGCAACGATCAGCTCACTACTAACGTTCAATGTTCTACCAGGACTGACATCAATTTGCTTGGTTTAGTGGTCCTGAGAACCCACCAATGGTGACTCAGGAATTGGAAGGGAGGATTCTCTATGGAATAATCTTGAGATGATATCATCTTCTTTGACCTCATCCTCTACTTCTATTAGAGCCATTATTGGCTGGATCATAGATAACGTATTATCTTCCTAATTTTCCATTTTAGGTTCTCCTAGTGCATCCATCGATTGGGCTGGAGGAGATATTGTTAATCTCTTAACATTATAGACATCCAAAATGGTCATCATTCCATAACGACAATTGATGTAGGAATCAATCGTAGCTAGCCATGGTCTCACCAGGATGAGTGTGTAACCACCCAATTCAGTTTTGGATTGCAACACCAAAAAAAAATTTGGATACTCCCATGCATCGATTGTTACTATGACATCTTCAAACATTCCTTCTGGTGCCACTATTGACCAATCGACCAATTGTAACAATATTTTGGTAGGCTTCAGGTCGGTGAGCTCCATATTTTGCATGGTGTCTTGTGGCATTACATGGATGGTTGCCCCCAAGTCAACCAATGTATTTTCCAGTGAGTTCTCTACTATTTTTACCATCAATATCGAGCTACCTGGGTCTACATATTTGGGATGATATGCATTCCCCATCATCAAGTCATCTAACTTTCCTACAAAATTTATGGTTTGTGCTACCTTACATCCCGGTTTCCTTAGGCATATATCTTTTATCGCCTTAGTGTATATGGTCACACCTTGGATAGCTTGTAAAAGTGGGATAGTTACGGTGATATTTTTTAGGCTTGATAGGATACCAAATTTGGGTTGTGTCAGTTTCTTCTACTCTTGCAACCATTTAGGGAATGGGTTCTCTATCTTCTCAACAACATTTTCTTCCCCCACCTCTTCTATTATAGGGGAGTCTCCTACTTCCTCCTCCACTTCTACCAGAGAAGGCATTTCTACTCCTAACTGCTTTCCTGATCTAAATTGCATTGGAATACAACTAATATGGTACATTGGATACATCTCTCCTTCCACCTGGTATACCGACTGGTTTACCTTATTGTTCAGGTTCACCATCGATTGTGTTGATAACTATGTAGGTCTTACTGTAGGTAGGGCCAATAATCCTTGTTGAGCATTCTATGGACATGTATTCCATCGTACGTGGCTCCTCCATGGTTGCTTATATGGCATCCATGTTTACTTATTTGGGAATATCACACCTGGATGCATGTTCATCCAGTGTGGTGGTCCCCACCATATTATTTTGGGTGGTGGTAGCTTCTCCTGTGCCATATATGATCCTCCTCCATAAGGTGGTATCCCCGTGGGCATATTTCCCATGGGTTTTTGCTGCCAATTCCTCTAATTGCCCACAAAGTAGGCTTCGGTTACATCAACATCTTCTTTGGCATTGGGCAGCTATGGGCACAGTCATGTTTTATGATTATTTTGGAAAACCACACATACTCTAACCTTATTCTCTATGCATGCATTCCTCGCATTCTTCCCTCTGCATTTGGGGCAAAAATAGGTTAATGTTGCACCATTATCCTATTTCTTCTTCTCCAACAATAGTGTATCTAGCTGCAGAGCTAGATAGGATAGAATTTCACTCTTTAAATCCTCTAGCATGTTTCCTATATCCATTTTTGTGACTGATGCGATCACTTAAACTATCTTGGTGGTTGGCTTACCTCTCCTCTATGATTAATTCCAGCATAATTGTTGTATATATTCCATAGCATGCTAGTAAACGTCTCCTTTGAAGATCATATTCAACGCTTCTAGTGACTCATTTTTTAGTCCCCTCAAGAAAATACTTTTGAGGGACTTATCCCCTAAGTTTACATGAGGGGATCGCTATAGGTTAAAATTAAACCTTTCCCAGTATCCTCCAAGGATTCATCCTCTTTATGCATCATGTTGAGGACTTCCTCTTTGGAATCCCACACTCTATCGAAGTCCTTATATTGCTCTAGAAATATCTTCTTAATTTCATCCCATGTGGCGATCTGCTTGTTCCCCAGCCTGATGAACCATCATAGGGCTAAGTCATCTAATGTCGATGTGAAGAGTTTTAGCTTTTAGGCATATGATTTATAATTGATAGACCTACACAATACATCAAATTTGAATAAAAATAGATCAGGGTCTTTGGTTGGGTATCCCTTGAAGGTAGGGAGATGGGTAGAGGAAATTTTTTTCATTTTGGTGTCTCCTATCCCTTTATCTATTAGGAAACTGAGCCCAGATGAGAATTCTTCTTCTACCATTTTTTTATGAAATGTGGTCTCTAATACAGCGTCTATAGTCTCTCGGTTGTTCAAAACTCTCTAGGTAAAACCCTTGAAGTCAGTTGGCATTATAGTTTGATCCTCTATGACTTTACACATCAGGGCTTCCTCTAAGGGTGTCCTCTTAAACAATGGGTTTACAATAATTTGGTCTTTCTCAGGTCAGTGAGAAGAGGAATAACTTTACACGAAGTGAGGATTTTCACTCTAGTGGATTACTGGAGATGAATCAGGAGAATCTAGTTCAAATTCAAGGTCTTCTTTTGACTTTGACTTATCTAGCAGACTCTATCTTATAAAATGACCATCAGATCCTCTCTTTCTTGGAAGACTCATACAAGGTCAAGTTGATGGTCTTAAGGGGTAATGTAATTAGTCTTCTAGTGATGCTTCCCCAACAATGATGCTAAAATATTGGGTGTAAAACATTGGTGAATTTTTCCTATAATTTTCACAACACTTCTCATTTAAATTGTCAATCCAGGGAACTCGTAATATTGCGAAGGGTCACAGTTGAGACTAGTCACACTAACACTTTAGAGATGATCCATTCAACTATTATTGGTGGGTGTTTGTATAACATCAATAAGATCATCTATCTTAATAAAACCCACTCATAAATAATAATGCAGATAAAATAAACACACCAACTGATACGAAATGAAAATGCTTCTTATAAATAAACACACCTCTAAGATAAATAAGCTTAAGCCTATGACATAAAAATACTACCATGCATAATGAAATTACATAAATGACTAATATGGGATGAATACTGGCTTGGAGTGGGCCCAAGCTCCGGGAAGATCCCACCTAAAAATTCTCACAAACAAGGCACTGCTAACAAACGTTCAAATTTATTAATAATGCACTGGAATATTACATACATCAATGCTCTTTATCAAATATGCCTCCCATATTGCAAGGAATTTTGTGTGTTTATATACTACACAAAGATCTTCCTATATCAGTTATGTTACAACCAACATCTTGGTTCATCCTAAACTAGGATAGTTCAGTTACTGTAACCAGCACACAATAAGCAGCTCTACATAATTTTTTGGTAATCGTATGATCCCCACTTATAGACACATAAAACACATCATTTCGATGGTGACTACTCATATGGGACATGCTACAAGACCATATGGAAGATCTTGGACAAACTCCAATATAGAGTAGTGGTTCTAACCACTCAATTTGGGCTCTTTGGCCTAATCAGTCTGAACCGTAGCTGAGACCTACGGTCTATAGTTTGAACCACTGCTGACACCTGTGGTTCATAGGCTAGGCCGTAGTTGTCACCTGTGGTCTAAATTGAAGTTCAGTTGGCCTTCATCCAAGCCAAATCAATTTGAATGGCCATTTGTTCTATAATAATATAGTTGAAGGACATAATATTCCAATCCAATTGTCCCAACCATCTCTTCTTGTTCTTGGCTTCTCCATGAAGCCACCCCTAGCCCTTGGGTAATCCTATAAGTACCCTGTCAAATTAGGGCAAAATAAAGAGAGAATTAGATATTAAAGTAGCAAAGCCCTAACGAATTGTAGACTCACCTAAGTTTAGTAAGAGATATTTGTTGCCAATCAATCATCAATTCATCAAGCATCATGCCAAATTGTGCCATGGATGCCCTAAGGAGCTAGAACGCCAAGAAATGCTAATTAGGACAAACAGACCCCATCGAGCAATTCAATCGCCAAACCTATTAGAGGACACCGAGGCAACCCTTGATCATCAATTGGACAAGGAATATCAAGCCCACAACCCTAGAATTGGAGGGTAAAGTTACTTGATTGCTCATCATGACTGATAGCCACGATGTACAGTGCAGACCACTCATCAGATATGTAATTTGCAACAGGTGACAGATCTCCTTACTATTTTGTTTTAGTATGCTTAATTAGGTTAGATTAGTCATTTTAATGGTTTATTTGGTAGTTTAGAGACTCTAACTAACCTAATTAGGGATTTTAATAAGTTTACTTCATTATAGCAAGTAGGACATAATTAGCTTATTTTCATGCTATCTTGCTTCATTTCATGCAATTGATCCAATAGATAGATAGTTGCACTTTCTACTTTTATGTTTCTAACAATATTTATGAATCTTGCACAAGTCTACTATGTTTTATTCATCCTCTTGATTTTATAGTTGTTATGGCATATTTATGCATATTTTCCTCGAAGAACCTCATCGTCAGAGGTTGCCTATTCATTTAATGATTTTGTGTTTTTTCTTGATCGTAAGAAATCAGATACAAAGGAGATTCAACCATCTAATTCCTTCCTCAACATGAAGAAGAGGGTCAACTCCACCCTAGAGTAGTTCATGTCACCTTAAAGGCTTGAAAAGTGCATTTATCCTTGAGGGGATTGTAACATTGTAATTGTGTATCAAAAGGGTATCCCTAAGAGGGATTCATTTGTAAAACATGAATTGATTCAAAGAGAAATAAATATGCATTTTACTTAATTGCTTTTGTCTTTGTCAATTTGTGTGTGAATATCCATTTTATTTCATTTTATGCAATTGCAATATCAGGTGCACACCTTTATGGTCGTACAGAAGGCGATCACGGTGGAACTTCGTAATTTATGCAACTAATATCTGACCCCTGTGTTTTTTTGATATCAGGTGTAAACCATAGGTTACAACTATGGTATCATTGTTGGCCCATGGCTTCAATACATGGTCTACAGTTTGAACCATGCAACAGATCTACGGTTCATAGTAGACACAACAAACAGTAGGGAGCCAAAGCTTGATCAGATGAGGACCTGAGGTAGGCTCCATTTTTCACTCTCTGTACTTTTTTTTTTTTTTTGTGTTTTCTAGAAATTCGAAAAGGGAAATCTAATTAGGACACTAAAAAATGGAAATTAATTAGGTCATTGGGTTTCTTTTTTTTATTTTTGGCTAGGCACTGCTAGGAACATCGGACCTCTGAGTGTAATTTGCCCTAGAATCCAACATGCTAGGTTTAAATTGTGTGTTGGTTTGTATTCTTAAGGCCCAATTAAAGGCCATATCATCGTAATTTGAATTATCAAAAAGTCATATAGGATATAGCATGCATTCTCTAAAATGAAACATTTATTTTTACATATCATATAGGAAACAATAATTCATGATGTATTATGCATTTTCCTTTCTATGTAAAAATTAAACTGAACCACACACACCCTGTTTCACTTAAATGCTAGTGATTTGGGAGTCACATCCAACCACTAGTAGGGTTCAACGACGATGGAGGTGATTTCCATTTGTTGGCCCAAATCCTACGTACCCTTGGATACTAGACCAATACCGGATCCGAGAATCTTTCATACCTTGGAAAATTTGCATGTATTCTCTTCAAAGGGTATAAATCTGATTAGGGGAAAATGGGTGAGGATTTTGGAGGACCTGTGCTCCCTGACCATGTGTGGGCTTCATTACCACACATTATAGGTTGGATTTCATAGTATAGAGTTCATAGCTAGACTATCGAGCTGTGAGTATACAGGTGAAATCCATTTAAACTGAGATTATTATTCAACAATTTTTCAAAATACGATAAGAATTTCTTTACTGACACAACAAATCATTGAAACAACATCAAAAAATTTAGGGCTCACTTTTAAAACTTAATTCAAGATAATCACCATTGTATACCTTGCTTGATTAATAAAATATAAATCTAGACACTAGGTGCACCATAGTGGAGACATGAGGCAGTCATAAAAGGCTTAAGCCTAATGCCCATGACCAAGCCGCAATAGATTCACATCAACAAGTGTTGAACCCTCGTCCACATGTGCTTCCAAAACATCATTCGACAAGTATTATAGGATAAAATTTGATACGAGGGGATACCATTGAGCATACCCTTGATATAGGAGCTTCTATGTATTCTTCTAGGCATAGAATAGAGCATGGAGCCTCTCAGTATTAGGGTGCTCCACTCAGAAGCCATTATCGAGATCACAGTGTACACGCATCCATGGGATCAGATAACAAGTATGTTATACAGGGGTCCAAGTTGGTACCCCTACATAATAGGTCTATAGGAGGATCCATGGCTCCACATTAGGAGTACAGACAAGATTGAGATCCACCCATTTAGGGGCACGCATATAGGGCCATCACTGATCATAGGCTCATTTAGACTCCCATACGTAGTGAACCTTGAAATATCACTATAGACATGGCAAAGGTGGGAGCCAATGGCACACCACCACATGAGCGGTGGAAATCTAGATAGTTAGATGACTTAGGTAGCATCCTTGAGCAGCTAGGCTATAAGCCTTTGGCTCCACCTACTCATGCATCGAGTGAGCATAGTAGGATTTCTATCAAGACTGCTAGAGAATATGGAGAGGCTCCCAAGAACCCTCATGTTACACATCCACAATTCATGCATGGTGGTATAGAGCACAGGGCTTAGCAGGATGTCAATGTCGTCTTCACCAATAAAGGAAAAAGTGTCACAAATCAGTCATATGGGTACATAACCCATAAGGTCACTCGCATGGAGCATGCATACCAGATTCCTATTACAGATGATCACCTTGATAGATCACATAGGCCGGTATCCAAGCAAATATGACAACTCCTCCAAGATCAATTGGAAGATGCTTGCCTAGAGAGACAACACATTGAAGATGAGAATCTTCAGGCATAGAGGCTCATTCGATAGAGACTATATGAACAATGCATGCATGAGGAGTGCATAATTATCCAAAAGGATTGCATAGAGTAGGAGGATAGGCTAGCCAGGTCTGGTCTATACAGTCGCATTAAGAATAGAGAGAGAATATAGAGGAAGGTTTTTTCACAAGCTGATGTGTAGCATGAGCGTAGAGACACTCACACTTATATTAGTGACCAACAAATATAATGGCCACCTCCATTAGAATATGAGAGGCAACAATAATATGAGGAAGAAGAGGGAGATATAGATAATCAAGAGTATTCTGAAGACTCTTAGGTTGAGGAGGAGGAAGAGCAACATCCTCCACCTTGATCGAGGAAGAATGTACCTCCAAGACTGCCCCCACATCAGCTTAGGGAGGAGGACTTTCTATCCTCGCAGGACTATAAGGCCTTAGTTGAGAAGGTAAAAGCAATCAAGAGGTAAGGAATGGCTCTTCAAAAGCTGACATTGAGCAAGATTCACAATGAGCCTTTGGACCCCTCAGTGCTTACTCCAGCATACCCTGAGCATTTTGACATACCCAATTTAGATAAATTTAAAGGTTATGAAGACGCACAAGAGCATGTCATAAGCTTTTTGGACGTGTGCTTCCAGATTGAAAAAAATGATGCATTGCTTTTATGCACATTCATAACAACCCTCTCAGGCCTAGCCTAGGAGTGGTTCAATAAGTTGAAGAAGCACAGTATCACCAGTTTCAAGCAACTGGTAGATGCTTTTCTTGAATGCTTTTCTTCTGGCATCAAGAAGCAAGATAATATTTTTGATATGGCTACACTAGCTCAGCGTGATGATGAGCCAATATTAGAGTATAGAAAGAGGTGGAGGATATTAATAGTAAAGTTGCCATCCCCATTCCTACTACAAAATTGACCTGAATTTTCACCAATAGTTGTGCCAACCACATCTTGTTAGTGTTGCAGCTACAACAGTACCCAAGATTCGAGGAATCTTTGGTGCAAGCCAAATTAATTAAGGATATCAAGTTGCAAGAAGGTAACTTGCAGCTCAAGAATAGGAATAATGGATACAATAAGAGCTCCATGAAATAATAGGGCAAGTAAGACCATGTAAATTAGGTGGTGTTGAACCTCCAAAGAGAGGATAAGGGGCAAAAAAAATAGAATTATCAGGCCCAACCTCCTCCTATGCATTACGAGCCATGCAAAAATAATTATAAGGGAAAAAATAAAGAACAACACCCACCTCTCCAATTCACACCATTTATGGAATAATTGACATCGATATTCCATCAATTATGCAAGGCCAAGGCAATCAGATTTCTCAAGGTCAAGTTGATCGATCCTAACCAACCCAAGCCAAAGGGGTATCAGGATGATCTATTTTGCATTTTCCATCACATGAAGGGCCATGACATTGGAGTATGTTGGACCTTCAAACATATGGTGCAAAACATGATTGATAAAGGTGAGCTTATAGTACCACATAATCCGCTGGCACCTGACAACCAAAACATGGGGATTTATAAAAATCCATTGCCAAACCATGAGGCACTGTGCAACAATGTTGGCCAGGTCAACCAAGTGCGAGTCGAACCACCTACCCAGGGGTTCGTAGGCATGGTGAATGTTGTTACTAGACATGGAAGATATGATCAGCCAAATCAAGCTCACACTCCCATCAAGATTCATGTTATGCCGAATCAACGACCAACTTAGAATATTCCAAGCCCACCAATGAGACCAGTGGTGACCATATGGAGCAGGTTGGTACAAAACCTTCAAACAACTCCTATGAAGTTGTCTATATATGAACCGATACAACAGTATCCTAGGCATATGGAGACTCTCATGGAAATTCTAAGGTCCATCAAAGTATAGTCCCAAGATGCTCAAGAATTTACCAATTTTGTGGGACATATACAACAGTGCTAGGAGCCTATGATCCAATTTTATGATCATGAAATTAGGATGGTTCCTACAAATATGGTTGATCCATAGTTGCATATCATTGCATGTGTTAATTACATGCCATTCAAGATGGTCTTGATCGACACTGGTTCATCGATCAACATTATAACGACCAAGGAATTGAGTTATCTAGAGCTGCCCAAGTCACACATTGTGCCCACCATTTTTACATTAAAAGCGTTTAATGACACACTATATTCGATAGTTGGCATAATTGTCCTATATATTCAGGTAGGCCTAAATACCATCTCCATTATGTTTCATGTGATTGAAGGGGCCATGCAATATAACATCCTACTCAGGAGGCATTGTATTTGAGAAATGTGTTGTGTTCCCTCTATATTACATCAGTGTGTGAAGTACATTCATGAGGTATGGGTTCACATAGTGTCATTGAACAAAAAACATTTCAATTTCGTGAAACTAGCTAATTTTCCTAGGGGGTTCATACTCCCATCAATGTACTAGACGTTCGGCCTACGTCACAGATTAAGAATCCAGGAGGTAAACCAGTGCATACTCAACCATAAACATATGTATCACACAGACCTAAGCACACTATTGCTACTTCCCTAAAATTGACTGCATCATCGATGCTTCAAAATGAGAGGAAGTTAAATGTAAAAATGGGCAAAAAAGAGAAGAAGCATGTGCCTGAACCAGTCTCCAATGAGGATCCCACTCCCATGGAAATAAAGGAATCCCAAGACAAAGCCAAGGAGGTACCTCAGCCTCCCTCACCTACATCATTAGTAGGATCATCCACACCGCAGGTGACTATTCATCTTCCCAACACATGGTTAGATGAGTATATTGTGTAGAATGTAACCTTCGAGCTAATTCTAGAAACTGCACAAGAGATGGGCTGATCGCATGCTCATTGCTTTTTGGTTGGATCATTAATTCCATTGGGAGAGCCACCCAATTAGACTAACTTCATATACACTGGGCTAGATCATCTTCCAACATGAACTCCCATGGATGAATATGATGATGAACCTTTCATAGTAAAATTTTGTTATCTATCCAACCCATAGTACTCCATGTGGATTTTCGAGTTATATCATTGGCATGGATACGGCCTTGGTCTTTTTGAGCAAGGGCATAGGATTCCGCTTGAACCACATTATCAGTTGGCAACTAATAGGTTCAGATTGGGGTTACAGATACAAGGACAAAATGATTTGCTCATAGTATTCTTAGATCACTTGTACCTTAGTCTGGGGGATGATGTGGACTTCAACCCATATCATCCTAATCCTTCCAACTTTTGTAGGAGTAACCCGATGGTATTTGTCATCACTTCTGAGCCACTTGAAGAAGATCATGAAGAGCTCTTAGAGTATACTAAGATAGATTTGAACCCCAAAGGCAACCTATGTCACCAAATATGTAATGCAATCGATGACACATGTGTGTAATGGTATAACCCCTTCATGTTGGGTGATCTCGAGTTAGGAGATCTTTATAGTGAAGATGGATAGGAGTCCACCTCTGAGATAAGTGGACCAATTTATGATGTCAACAGTGAATCCTCAAACGATGATCAATATGAGGATGAAGCTGAGGGGGCCTCTCTAAGGCCTTTTTATGTGCATTATCTATTTCCTATATAAACAATACATGTTATCAAGGATATTCTTCCCAACATTGATCATTTGGGGGAAGAATCAGAGCCAGTTTTCTCATCAACATCATACATACAATTTAAATTAAATTTAATTTAGGTTTGAGGTGTAGAAAAATTGGTTCATCCAAACCCGATAAGGGGGGAGGAGGTCCAAGGTTCAAATCTCGGGCCTCATTGGACTGAACGCTTGTCTCTTTCCTGGTGCTTTTAGTGACGTAAAAGGTTTTAAATGATTATGGCATGGCGATTATAGGGGAAGACTGCACAAAGATCTATGTGGCAGATTTTGGGGCGGACAGCGCAGAATACTATGGTGGCCATAAAATCTAGATAGCTTGCCTGAATTCATGGTGGCTACCGATTCCACCATGTTAAAAAAACAAAAACATCATACATATGGACTAACTATCCAATTTTTCTGGATATTTATGATAGTGACTAGGAAGTGAGATTCATGGGACTGCATCTGCCAAAGAATCCCCACCTATATGGGCAAATGAAGGATTTTATTACAACAGTGATGAAGAGGACAAAATGAAGAGAGTCTATCTAGTACCTCCTTACCTATGTCACTGTAATGCTCCTTATACGATTGAGGACTTGCACAGAGAGATTAATCTCAACCCTTGCCTAAGGGGAATACCGCTAAACTTAAATGTGATCTATCACATGTTATTTCCTCATACACCTACCTACATGTATCTCCTTGAGCCGAATGATCCCATATTGCAATCAGTGCATAGAGAGGATCCAGTCATCCACGGTTCATAGAGGACCCATTTTTTCTCATACTGCTAGAGCTAGATATCGGGTATGGGAGCTGCATCGACAATATAGAGGTTTTTCCATGTGGTCTTGGAGATCAATTCTATTCCATCAACATGGTATCCATTGATTTGACCACCCCACTTCATAATACAGCAGATCCATCCATACTATTGTATCTTAATGTAGATGTTATAGATTGGGATCACACTGACTCACCTGTCGAGCCTAAATATTTATTCCCTAATAAAGAAATATTGCAACCATTTCATTTTGCACCAGGCTATGCTTATGATTTCCATCACGCTGAGGATGCTTCCAACATGAAACCTATAAACCCAGTTGATAACATCCATTTTATCCCTACACCTCATCATCTTGAGGAGGTATCACACATGTTAGTAGAGGAAACCTTCGAAGTGGATATTGATAGTGATCCCACCAATCCAAGGAAGGTTAAATTTAGAGAGAATCTCACTCCAGATGAGCATGACAACATCATCCCTCTACTGAAGGAGAGACCTAATATTTTTGCTTGGACTTACAAATATATTCAAGTCTAGATCCAAAATTAGTTACCCATAACCTTTCACTAGATCTGACAAATAATCCAGTCAAGAAGAAGCTTAGAAAGATGCATCCAATAGTAGCCTTAATGGTTAAGGATGAATTTTAAAAATAATTGGACGTAGATTTTATAATTTCTATCAACTATCTGGAATGGGTATCCAATATAGTGCCCATAGGAAAACCTGATGGAAGAATCCATATTTGTATGGATTGTAGATACCTGAACAAGGCAATACCAAAGGATTCATTTTTGTTGCTAAATATAGATGCCACTGTAGGTCATGAGATACCGAATATAGATGCCACTATAGGTCATGATATGCTCTCCCTGATGGATGATTTTTTTGGATACAACCAAATTCGGATTAAACTTGAAGACTAGCATAAAACCATGTTTACAATGCCATGGGGGACATTTTGCTATAAAGTTATGTCATTCAGTCTTAAAAATGATGGTGCCACATATCAGTGGGCCATGACATATATTTTTCATGATTATATGTACAAAATCCTAGAGGATTACATCAATGACTTATTGGCTAAGTCATTGCTGCGTGAAGAGCACGCTGAGGTCCTGAGAAAGGTCTTCAATCGCTTGATAGAGCATAATGTTAGGTTGACTCCTAAGAAGTGTGTATTTGGCATAACTTTTTGTAAACTCTTAGGATTCATCATTTCTAAATGAGGCATTGAAGTTGAGCCAGTGAAGGTCAAGGCTATCATAGATATGTGTCCTCCCTCAAATATTAAATAATTAAGAAGCCTACAAGGTAAAGTAGCATCAATAAAGTGATTCATCACTCAATTATCGAATAAATATCGACCTATGAATCAACTACTACACAAGAGGGTCCCATTCAACTAGGACAAGGACTGTCAAGCAGCATTCACTAAAATAAATCAATACCTGACGATGCTGCCAGTCCTAGCTCCACCAAGGCCACATGTGCCTTTTCTACTATATATATCGGCAATCAAATTTGCATTAGGACCATATTAGCCCAAAAGAATGTGCAAGGTAAATAACAAGCCAATATATTATATTAGCTGAACCTTGGTGAGTTATAAGCTAGGATATGCATATGTGGAGAAACTGTGTTTACCAGTAGTGTTCGCTACCAAGAAATTGTGATACTATATACTAAGTCATACGACATATGTAATATCAAAACAAAATCCTTTATAGTATATGATGAGTAAAATGTATCATAATATGTGTATTGCAAAGTGGATCATGTTATTGGCAGAATTCAATTTGGAATTCATAAGCCAAAATTCCATTAAGGGACAAGTCATAGCTGATCAACTGGCTGAGACATTGTTGTCAACAGTAGGCCTATTACCATTGAGCTTCTGTATGATGTGATTTTCATCAAATCTGAAGCTCCTGAACCCGAAGAACCAGATAATAATTATGATATGACCTTTTTCTTTGATGGTTCAAAGTGCAAGCAAGGGGGTGGTGTAGGAATAGTGTTTTTCATACCGTAAGGAACTCCAATGCCCTTGTCATTCAAATTATACTTTCCTTGCACCAACAACAATGCTAAATAAAAAGCCCTACTTTTGGGTCTCCACATAGTTGTTGCCATGAAAATTAAAAGATTAAACATCTTTGGTGACTCCTTGCTCATATTAAACCAAGTTAAGGGGCTCTTTCAGTGTCGATGTCCCGTACTGAAAGCTTATAAAAATTTTGTTGCTACATATTTGGCTAATTTGGAATGGTATGACATCAAGGCAATCCCTCATTCATCAAATAGATTTGTAGACACCATGGCATATTTGGGATCCTTAATCCCTTAGAATCCATATGCGGATTTCACTACCATCCATGTCAATATGCTCTCACATCCTGCAGTGGAGTGTGCAACCTTTGATAATAAAGAGTCAGTCAACATGATTAGCATGGAACCAAAATCTAAATGATTCTGTAAAGATGAATACTTTATTAAGAAGGTGCCCTGGGGGTCATTAATCTCTTAGATTCCTATGTGGAGTGGTACTACCATTCACCACAAGGTTGTTTCCTAGTCTACATTTGCACATGTAGATACGCAGGGAGAGTAGGTCATCTTAGCAGTCGAATCTAAGGCTTATCATATTTGGATGTCATAAATCCAAGACTTCTTAAGGCGTTCTATGCTTAGGAGCATAGCAAAATGCCCTGAGGGTTAAACCGCTCGGTCAACCCAAAGGCTTCGAGGGTTTTTTATAACCACTTGGTCACCCCAAAAAGGCTCTAAGCTCT